>KL198051.1:0-399648 GCA_000697705.1 Botryobasidium botryosum FD-172 SS1 | reverse complement strand
TTGTTTTGAGCCATAAGCGCAAGCGCCATGGCGGAGGGATCGGTCCATTTGCCGGGCGAGCCGAGCGGGAGATTATAGACGACCACTAAAGAAGAGAGGTCGAAGGTGAGGTGCGAGAAGGGCACCTTGAACATGTCTTGGAGGATCCTTGGAAGAATCCCGGGTAGCCTGTCCACATCCTCGGGGGAATGGGGAGTAGCGATGAAGTTACCAAAGGGCGACCACGCGCAACCCTTCAGCTGGAAATGAGACGGGGCGAGCACCCGGTTGATGTGCTCGATAACAGCCAGGCCGGAGGCCTGGGCTTCCGGGGCGATAGGTGATAGCGGTTTGAAGGCCGCAGAGAGGGGTGTCTTGGCCTTCGATCGCATAGGCGAGGCGATCTTGGGGGACGGGTTGAATTTCGGGGGATTAACCCCGGTGGCGGCGGTGGCGGCGGACTTGGCAGCCTCTGCGAAGGTGGGCTTCTTCGGCTTGGGAATTGGAGTCCTCACACACAATGTATATATACATGGATAGTGAATAGGAAGACCGGAAAGGAAGGGAGACATGTGGAAGACATCGATGAGCTCTCCGTACGGAAAAGGGAATAAGTCCTATGTATATACAAGTACTCCTAAGAGGTCCGTAAAGGCGGAGATGGAAAGGGAGAGGAACAGAACTGGAACGGAAGCGGAAGCGGAATGGAAAGGAAGTATGGGTGCGGAGTAAGTCCGTACCCATTCTATGGAGAGCGGAGTGGAACTGCGGAAAGCGGAGATGCTCAGGATGAAGTCCTGACAAGCCTCCATCTCCATTCCTGTTGACTCCGGAAGTCAGACGTCCTTCTCCATGTGTCCGGACCCTTAGGATTTGCCGCTCCCCTTGGACCCTGTCCGGACCCTCTCGGACTTGCATGACTCTGACAGGACCCTGGTTTATTCTAGGGGATGTTACATGCCGAAAAGTACGTTTTTTGTCAAAAAGTGCTCAATGTCCAATGCAGAAAAGTCCGAAAAATGGCCTAAAAATGGCTGGAGGTATGAGGCCAAAAATTGCGAAATTCCTTGATGTCTGATGCAGAAAAGTCCAAAAATTTCCAGTTTGGGACAAAAAAAGTGTGAAAACAGGCTAAAATGGTGCCCAAATGCCAAAAAAAATCAAAATAGGGTAGTCTGGAGCAAGCCCTGATGCCGGATCACCGAAAAAAGGGCCAAAAATTCCCCAAGGTCCGAGGCCAAAAATATGCAAAAAGGGCTAATGTATTATGTTTTAGCACCAATTTTTTCCATTCTGGGATTGGACATTGATAAGCATTAACCAGGGTCCTACTCTGACATGTGATTCTTTGAGAATCTGATAGTCAAATGTTTTTGAAATGAAGTGTATTGAGATGGAAATGGTGCATAAGCATGCAGGAGGTACAGTTGTATAAAACACCTAAGCATGCAGGCAGCTCAGTATGTTTTCTTGCAGGGAAATGAGCTTGCAAGTGTTGAGTGTTGATCATTGATATCAAAAGCAAATTCCAGATCAGTCAGTGACTTATTGACCCCCATGGTAAGTCCAGAGATGATCAGGACTTTGTCCTGACAAGATATCTGACAAATATAAATAATTGCAGACATGCCATAACCTCAGAATATGATAACTCCAGGAGTAAAAATATTAATTCTTTTTTTGCCCTAGCACTCAACCACACTTCTCCCAGGCCCCAATGCCAAATCACTGAAAAAAGGCCAAAAATTCACCAGGGTCCTAGTTGAGTGCAGATGAGCCAAATGACTTGTTTTGTATCTTTAGCAGATCTGGTGATCAGACACAAGTTTGCTAATATCAATGTTCATTGACTGTACATATTCACTGATGAGGTTCAATACAAACTAAGAATGAATGGAGGTACAACAATTATTCTACTCCATTTGAGTGGAGTGGATGAGAGGGGGGGTGTAAAAATACCACTGGGCCCCCTCGCAAAGTTGCACCAATGGACCCTGAAGAAACTGAGAGGTACTTAACACTAAACATAGGGACTTCTGTGGCCTGCAAACAAATGTCAAGGCAACATTGTGCACCCCGACAAGACTGCATAATTTCTATATATATGCCAAAGTATATGGACTCAGTATGGGGCTGATCAGGACCTGGGTCCAAACTAAAGGTCTCTAGCTGGACTTTGCTGAGAATGTCCCAGGCCCACACTGCTTTCCCTACAAAGTCACCAGTTCTTTCAGAGAGCATGCAAAGCTTGGACCCATCAGATGTGAACTTTATTGAAGTGTAGTGTCCTTGGTCAGGCTGAAGCTGGCCATATATACCAAGAATTGCACCTGTGGTAGCATCCCATAGGTGAATATCATTTGAGCCTGAAGCAATCATAAGTCCATCTGGTGAGAATGCCACAGAGTGAATGCAGTCACTATGGCCTGACAGAGGCCCTGCAAGTGGAGTGCCAGTCATTGCATCCCAGATGCAGATAGTTTTGTCCTCTGAAGCAGATGCAGCTCTCATTCCATTAGGGGAGAGTACAACAGCATGAACCTTAGATTGGTGTGTTTTTAAGCTCAGAATAAGGGTGCCTGATAGCAAATCCCAAAATAAAAGGAAGCCATTGCCACATCCTGTGATTGCCCTTGATCCATTGGGAGAAATGGCAATGGAGACAATCCATGCATCTTGCCCAGTATTCAATGGGCCCATCATTCCACCACTGGCCATATCCCATATGCAAATGGTGCAACCAGCACAAGATACAGCCCTCATCCCATCAGGGGAGCATTGAACTAAATGGACTGGTTTTGGTATGGGCACTACTGGTTCAGTAACACATGCACCAGTTAATGTATCCCATATGCAGACTGTACCATCACGTGCACCAGTAATGGCTTTGTGACCATTGGGGGAGATGGATACTGACAAAGGTTGTGATGAAGTGAAATCATCAGATACACCTGATTGCTGCAAGCTTGGAGCCCATGCAGTGGCTGCATTGATACCCTGCTGGATGCTACCATTGCCAAGGTCTAAAGCATCTCTTGGATCACTATGCTGACTAGGATGAGCATCATTTGTTAAATCCCAGCTACAGATAATCTTATCAAGAGAGGCAGATATGATCTTGGATCCATCTGATAGGAAAGCCACTTTGGATATCCCTGTCTTATATGCTCCTATTGAAGGCCCAAGGATGAGGTGACCAGTGGAAACATCCCACACACAAATAGTTCCATCATCTGATCCAGAAACCAGCCTTGATGCATCTGGAGAAAATGCTAGTGAAGCAACTCCAGGGCCATGTCCTTTTAATGGACCATAGATTTGCACCCCAATAGCTGCATCCCAAAGATAGATGGCACCATCACCCAACCCAGAAGCAATCAGGGCATCATCAGGGGAGAGATATACAGAAGTCACTGCATGCTGATGCCAAAGTGGACCAAGGACCAGGAGACTAGTTGAGACATCCCAGACACAAACTGCTCCATCATTAGAGCCTGACACAAGTTTCTGCCCATCAGAAAAAAAGGCAACTGATGGAAAGGAGGTGATAAGATGGTCTGAAGATAGCTCAAGCATGATGGAACCATTGGTAGCATCAGAGATGATCATTGGGTGCCTTCCACTTGATGTGAACACAAGTTTTGCCCCATCAGGGGAGAACTGAGCTGGTCTAAGCTGGTTCATATCAAGTGGGCCAAGGAGAGGCACTCCAGTAACTGCATCCCATATCATGGTTTCCTTCCCACCATGAGAGGCAAGCTTGGTACCATCAGGGGAGAAGATCAAAGTCCCAACCTGGTGGCCACTTTGGAGTGGCCCCAGGATCACAGAGCCAGTCATGAGATCCCATATGCAAATTGCTCTTTCTCCCTGTGCAACAGTGGCAGCCCTCAATCCATCTGGAGAGAGTGCTATGCAACCCAGATAAGGCTTGGGCTCACTCAGAGTAAGCTGCCATGGAGGCCATGCCAATAATGGATTGCCTACAACTTGGAGCATTGCATCATCTCTATAGAATGCCTTATAGACAAGGCTCTGAGATGGGGAAAAAGGTAGTGCCACTTTGTACACTGACAGTGGATGCTGTGCAATGACATGTGAAAAGTAGCGGCAGAATTTCAGGGAATCAGACACAAAGCCATATAAGAGGGTATGGTCTGGTAGATACTCCTGCAAGACAATTTGATTAGTGAGAGAATGACAGATGACTTGATTGATAGGTGACTTACTTGAGTCCAAGATTCTAGCTGGTGGAGCATATGCCATGCCTTTTGTGCTTCCTTGGAGATACACATAGCCTCCAGCCAATGCAATAGATGGGTACACATGAGCTGGTATATTGCATCTCCAAGAGATTCTAGCTCCCCTGCTGCAGTACAGACATGGGGGATCCAAAAGAGGCAGGCATAGGCAAGGTCTGAGGAGAGGCTGGGCATTGGAGCAGGTCTGAGAGAGTGGACCAGCCCAAGCATGTTCTCCCTTAAAACACAATCCAGCAGATTGATACAATGAAAAGCCATGTATTTGTTATGCAGCTTGGCATTAATGAACCAAGGTGAGCTGGCCTGGCCTTGACCAGTCAGGAAGTCATAGAATGAGGGGTGAATGATGCGGATGGCACCAGTTGGCTCCTCAATCAAAACAGCCCTGAAGTAAGAGGTCATCTGCAGAGACCAGTTTGGTGGGAAGCTCAGGAGGCTGTCCATGGCAGAAGGTGGGAGAGGGAGCCTGGCAACAAGGATTGCACCAAACAGCTTGCAGAATGCACTGCAAAACTCCTCATCATCCCACTTTTGGCAGGCATGGAGGACAGTGGCATACAGCTGGGAGAGGGTGTCCACCCTGTCCTTTGGAGTCACCCCATTGATAAGGATGTCCAGACGCTGAACAGGGTTCATCCCACCATCCATGTACTTGACTGCTGTGTCTGCCCAGATGAAAAGACCACCTGCACAAGTGGTGAGCACTCGAAGCACAGGGCATCCAGGCCAGTCTGGGTCAAGGGCAAGATGCACCTTAGACTTGGCAATCTTGGCCATTGAGTGGCGCAAGAATGCTTTGACATCCTTCGAGTTCTCAGCAGTGATCTCAAGGGAGTGGCACCTGATGTGCAGCTGATTGCCAAAAGCACTTGCAATGTCATCACTCGGCCGGCTTGTGATCAGGATCCTGACACACAAGGGGAGATGCTGTGACTCATCCACTAATGCGGAGAGTAAAGAGTGGCAACTCTCGGCATTCCCACACTCATCCAAGGCATCAAGGATGAGTACGATAGGGCCATCATCATCGAGAGTGTCAATGGAGCACAGCGGTTTTACAACCAGCTGCATGAACTGGTTCCGGACATGGGAACGAGTCATGTAGGGGCTCTCATCGAGCAGCTTTGAGACCTTTTCCGCGATGCGGTGGTCAAACAGAGCAAGCTGATACACCAAGGTCTTAACAACCTTCGAAGGCGTGCTCCGCTCTTCGACATCGCGGTTGAAGAAGAGGAACGCTCCGAGGCGCCGCAGGCCAGCGAAGGTATCAGCGAGCGTAGTCGACAGCGTGCTCTTTCCGAAGCCGGCAGGGCCGGGGAGCCAGAGGATGCGCTGGCTCGCGTCTGGATCCATCACCCACTCGGTGATCGCCTGGATCTCGACGCTTCGCGTGCCTGGCTGGCAGCGCGGGAGATCGAATGTCTCCATGTCAGCGGGCGCGAGCTGGCCCATCAAGTCTACAAACACATGTGAGTAGATATCGCTATTGTATGCGCATGTGTTCAGACTTACACATCTTCTCAACTCGATTAGATACGCGTGCGGTAACGAGCGTAATGTGGGCCAGGGATCTATTGCGGAACGAGTCCTTCAGATCCCGCAGCGCGGACTCGAATTCCTTGATCTTAGCATCCGTAGACGAAACAGTCTGGTGAAGTACACGTTCTGGCAAGAAAAAGAGCGTGAGACGGAGAGAGCGCCGTATGTGTTAATCATACGCACTGCCGAATCCCGAGCCAACATACTCCCGGATGAACAGCATGCACTCGATTGTTTGCTGGAGGATCGCCTCGATTACATCCTCCAGCTCTTTGATCTTCTCCGTACCCTCGAGAGTACGAACTGTGACATAGAGGTCGCCAATCTGCGCAATGAGCCGGACAACTTTGTCGTCGCGATCCAACTGATTTTTGGGGATCTTCATACTGGCCGTCATTATAAATGGCATTTTTGAAAAATGATAGAGGCATACCTGATACAATGCATGGACAACTTTCCACGCGACATTGACGATCGGATGAATCTATATGATGATATAGTGAGCACGCATACACTAGCCACTGTGTGTCATCGTAGGAATCACACCTTCGCAGCCTGATCCATGGCTTGTACAAACGTATCCAGCACGGTAACAATTGCCTTGATTGACTCGTGAGAAGACACGGTTTCGATGAACTCATCAATCCGCGCGCCGGCTGGGACGATGGGGTGCGACGACGAAGGAAGACTCTGAGTGAGTCCTTCGACGAGGAGATCGAGAGCGTCGCTACGTGGAACCTCACGGGCATGGACAGTGAGCGTCGCTCCACCGGTGGCCGAGGGAAGCAGCTTAAGGACAACATCTGGTAGAATGCAATATGATTTAGCGGGGTGAGCCAACCTGAAGAGAGGATCAACGCACCAGAACTGCCCTCAGAGGACTTGAGCAATTCGTCTATTTCGATCGCGGCACGGCACAGGAAAGTATTTCCGAACGTTCCGTCGTGGAATACACGAAGAGAGACGACTGAAGAGGGAGGCAGTTGCACGCTGGTGGGAGGTAGATGTGTAAATTTTCTGAGCGCAAAAAACTGACATGCTCCTTACAAAGGAAAGGACTCGTTCCACACAGGTTGCGTAGTGGCCTCGGCGACTGTTTTAGTTTTACTCTCAACTCCACCCGCTTCGATCTTTACGAACGGTTTCGGGGGTCGTCCCCAGCGCAAGGGGAGGTTAGACGCATTGATGACTAGAGTCCGGCTTAGTTCAGTAAACCATTCTAATCGAATTATTCAATACGACCTCAAGCTTACTGGTTATATCCAAAGATCTTTTACTGTGAGACGGAATGCTCAGATACTTAGATGAAATCGCGAGTACTGCCAGCGATAAGAGACTCACTCATCCGATTCAGCCTTTCTTTCAGCACCAGCTTCATTTTTCTTGCTTGTGGCCATAGCGTTCGATGAGATGAATGCCGATCGCAAGAGTTTGTAATGCAAAACGTTTCTACGTGGTACTACAGTACGCGGAGCAGACGACGCGGGAGATGCTTGCGTTGGTCTTGAAGTTGACGAGCCGGATTTGCACCCGGTACTATAACTGTGCTCATAAATTCAGCCCAGATCCAGCAGGCTGTCCGCAGGTACACCGTCGTCGTCCACGTTTCCAAAGAGATACTTTGCTCCCTAGCCATGCCACCCAAGGTATTCTCTCTCGCGCGCATAAAGAAGTCCCTGTATCGATGCCTTTTTCTGCAGCGCAAACGCGCAGACCAGCTCACGACAGAGACGGCACCTGCAGCACCCGCAACGCGCTCAACCCGTTCCTCAACTCGCAACGCCGCCGCCGCTCCAAGCACGGACTCGGCTGCACCGACTGCAGCAACGGCCACCAAGGCGGAGAATACCAGGGCAAAGAAGGCAGTGGTGGCAACCGAAGAGTGGGCATGAACAACCTCGTATTTAGCTATATTGGCACGACCTTTACATCTTGCAATATTTATCTAAAGCGCCTCTGCAACAAATGGTGATCACCCATCGGTATGGATCATATATTCATATTCCCACGTGTAAGGTCTAACTGCTATCTCTTCTGATGTGATACCAAGGACGACGAACCTCCGCCACCTCGCAAGAAAGCCGCGCGGACAAAGGATACGTGCGTCCATTCCTTCTGGTGGACTAATTAATCCGCTAACCTTAGTGATATGTTCAGGGATAAATCCCTAAGCTCGGCCAAATCTGTGAGAGTATTGAGTACACGCAAGAGGTACATGTATCCTGACATATCCTTTTACTTAAAGAAGGGTGGTCGATCGTCTGCTGCGAAAACGTCGGCGACGAGAAAGTGGGTTCGTTTCGTCCGCAGTACTTATCTTTTGATTCTAACACGTACTACAGGGATACATCAGAGAAAACCAAGAAACCCCAAAAGTGCGGCTCTGAATCACTTATTAGTATTCACTATCCACTCATGTCGTTCTCTTAGAAATACTGCTATAGACGAACTTGTTGGTCTCTTTCCCGTTACATCTAACCACATAACCTATTACTAAATGATCCAAATCCCTCAGAATCCGCAAACTTACACGCCCCAGCGACTCGACGCACTTTTCGACAAATACGCCGATGAGCCGCCAACTGCTGACACGATTTCTCCAGAGGGTCTCGAGCAATTATGTATAGACGCCGGCATGCCCATGGAAGGAGTCTTACCGCTGCTATTGGCGTGGAGTGTAAACGCTGCCACTATGGGATCTATCACCAAAGCTGAATGGGCAACATTGTCGGATTTAAGGTTGATCTTGATTGCCATAAGTTTGATCATTGTCAGCCAACTGAGCGAAAAATATTACAGGATCGATACCGCACCAAAGCTTGGTATGGCGATGAAAGATCTGGAAAAGATTTTATTCCCTTCCCCTGCTTCTGACTCTGCCAAGAACGATGCGACGATCGACGCGTACAAGAAAGATCGGCTGAAGGCTTTCCAACACAATCCAGAGAACGCTTTCCAGAAGTTCTACTCGTACTGCTTTGGACTAGCCAGGACCGAGTGAGCGACCTGCTGCGAGACAACTGATTCTGATTTTGAACCTTCCTCCTTTTGCGTAGACAACAGCGAAATATTGACGTGCAGGTGAGAGCTTTTTGGAACTCCTGAGAACCTTTGATCCCACTCTCTAACAAATATCATATTGTGTAGACTGCCGTGGCCCTGTGGAACGTACTCATTTTGCAAAAGTACTCCATTATGCCTGATTTCCTCGCCTTCCTCGAGGTTCGTGTGGAAAAACTTGCCTTTGGCGTACCAAGTCATGTTATACTAACTATTATCGGTAGCAAAATGCTTCTCTCAAGGGTGTGACTAAGGATCTATGGAATATGGTATGGTTACTTGCTCTGCAGAATGGTCTGTTCATGCCCTTACCAGCTCTGTTTCGAAGCTGCCTGAGTTCTGCAAGTCGATCGATAAAGATCTGAATGGCTACGACGAGAGCGAGGTAAGCCTGGATTCTCCCCCCATCTCGACGATGATGGATAACTAACTGTGATGACCAGGCTTGGCCCTCGTTAATCGATGACTTTGTTCAATGGAAGAAAGAACAGCAAGCAAGCGCAACGAGTTAGACCATCGCTCTGAGGCCCAAGCTCCATCTTGTACTACACTAGCCAGAGCCTATTTCTCTCAGCCTCGCCATGCCGTTTGCTTTCTATGCACGGGGCGAACACTTATTAATGTCAATTTGTTACACTGGCAAGAGTATACATATCGAGTGGGCATGGAAAAGGTCAATGGTGGTACAGGGTGCGATGAGGAAGTACATGTGGCGATCCGATAAATGTAGTAGGTTGCAGCAAAAGAGCGCGCGAGTCTGCATCATCTTAATTCATCCTCCTCGCCTTCCCTCTACCCGCGAGAACCCGATATCGCTCCATCCCACGTCCTCCCAAGTACGAGCTTTTGACGAGCGCCTGATCGGGATCGGCTGAAGACGGACGCGACGACGCCGGCGTGGGTTTAGGAATCATCAACGCGTCGGGCGCAAAGTAGAGAGCAGGGTATGAAGCATGGGAGTCGTGGTCGCGCTTTCTGCGGCGCAGGTCTGCGCGGATGCGCGATTTGAACGAGGCGCGTGTTGGGGGAGATTTGGGAGAGGTGTGATGATTCGGGACATGATGAGTGATGTCGATCGTGTCGGGGAGCGGAGGAAGCTCGAGTGAGGCGCGTACGGACGCCCAGCGCCCTTCGACGCGTCGGACGGTGTGATTCGCGGTGGTCGGGGTGAGAGGTACGAGAGGTGCGGGTGAGGTGGGGTTCGAATGAGCAAGAGTCACGTTGGTGTGGAGGAGAAAGAAAAGAGTGCATGGGATTGATAAAGCGAGAAATGGGCCGGCGATGGATATGCACTTCATGGTGATTTCGCAGCGGGCCTGTAGCAAAACGACTGTGGCGGCTGACTTTGGGCGAGCGCTCGAGCTGGTGGTGAGTGCAGTAAAAACTCATAGGCAAACCCCGCGTCGCGCGTACGCCGTAATGGCACGTGCGTATTTGGACGTATTTACTATTGCCCAAATGGGGTTTACTTTCTACTCAACACCAACTTGGGCTTCAGTTCTTTCGCTGTAAAGTGAAATATTCCTCATTGCTCACGTGCACGTAGTATCATCTATTGCTACAATCAAATGGTTTCGGATGAGATCAGGTTGCGCCAATTGGACGAACTCCTCCTCATTCGATCATCTATCCTTCCAGACGAACTGTTTCAGCTTATCACTCCATCGTGGGAGGCCTTTCTAGACGCCAGTTCTTCTGGAGATTCACTACCTCTCCCATTTCCTCTGGAGTCTCCTAGATTCAAAGTTGGAACTCAGGCTGTGTGGTTTGATGTAACACTACCGGACCAAGCTCGTCAAGCCGCCATCTTCACTGGCGGGGATAGCGTCGGCAGAGAAGAGGCGGAGCAATGGAGCGCTCTCATCAATAATAAGATGGAAGAAACAAGTCAAGCCCCAGAAGAGTGAGTATATGCGTAGGCCCATGATCGTCTCGCCCCGACCAAAGCCTAATTGATTTTCTTTTCCTTTCCCGTGACTCAAAGCTTTCCGGCGTATCAGCTCCTCTCTGCCCACCTTCTTCCTATGATCCAATCTTCAGCAGAAAAATCCAAGGATGATGCTAGGTCGCGCCTCAGTGAGCACGAGATGCTAGGCGCCCAAGCACAGGATACGGCATGCTACCATGCCCTACTCTCCTCCCACCACCTCATCTCACCAGAAAAGCGACGCTCCCTATCTTCCTGGTCACGTTCCCTCCACCTCTCCGGGTTCGCCAAAGTGAGCTACCCAGGCGTCATATACGTAGAAGGCGGACGCGGCTCGAAAGCCAGTATAGAAGAGTTCGTCAAAAGGGTCAAGGGGATGCAGTGGCTGGCGCTCAAAGTACGGTTTGTCGAGGAAGTGGAAGTGGGATTGGTAATCGGTAAAGGGTGGAAGGAAGTGGAGAAAGTCGGCGAAGTTGTGGAGGAGATGAGAAAAAGAGGCAGGGAGAGGCACGTCACAGGGTTAGGCCTTGGGAGTTCGAAGAGCATTGATAATAAAGAGAAGTAGCAATGATATTAATGTTACCCCGCGTTTAGATGTGCGATGCAAGTCCCTCTCGCGTGACACATTGCGGGAATCCCAGGCCTTCAGTGTATATTTTGATAGACCGGCAGAACCGACGAACAAGGGACGAGTGGGCTTCAGGAGAACTCTCAACGTTAACCCAGGACAATCGCAAAATTAACTCGCCCTGCGTCCGGGCTTGGCGTGGAATGAAAAGCGTTCCGATAGCAGTTCGCATACTGGCAGGTACAAGACGGTACAACAATATCTGGCAACATAGGGTGGGTAACCTCAAGTCCAGCCACCCCTCTTTTCACAGCAGGGATCAATTCCGGTTATTGAGAACCTTGAAAGTTCCATTTGACAGACCGAGGACCGCGTCGCCGGTTTTGATCCAACCCTCCACGGCTGGTGCCGAGGGAATAGGCGTGCCAATCGACGGTCCTCGAATCAGGAGCTACGGTGAGAACCTCGCGTCAGATAAATGAGTCCCAGAATCTGACGAGATCCTTGGCTTACATCGCCCATAGGGTCGAGACCCATTTCGACGTCAGTTTCAGCGATGTTGGTTAATTTAACCTCGACGTTCGGTCCGGGCGCGCCGACGTGCGCCAGATCCTGTCCGTCCGCGAACGCCTGCAAGTCCTGCGGGTGCGAGGCGAAGATGGGGGCTGTAGAGAGCGGGTGGATGTGCATATTGACGAACGGGATAGAGAGTGCAATGCGGATCGAGGAGAGCTTAGATTGTTGAAGTGAGGCTGGAAAATAGAGCACGTATCAGAAGACGCCCTAGAGTGGACGGTAGCAGACCCACCCCCAGCAGAGACGACAGCCTTGAACCATGGCTCGTTATCGCCCAAGCCGAGCACACTTCGCCGAGCAGATCCAAATACATCCAATAGGCCTTGGTCCCAGATTGAATCGACGTTTACGTATCCTTCAGACAGGCCAAATGATTTGTGGCGGAGTGCGAGACCGTAAAAGAATGACTCTTTCGCGCGGGTGTGTATGGCCGAAGCAAGAGCGGTCACATGTCCTGGATTCCTGTGAGAGGCATTCGAAGTCAGAAAATAGAGAGATGGCAATGGAGGGACGCATACAGGTAGAGGTGTGTAGGGCGAGAGGGCGAAATCTGCACCGCGCGGATGAGCTCCTCGAGAGTGGGCCCTGGTTTTGTGTATTCTTGGCCTATGAAGAGTTCACATGAAGTGAAGGTGCTTAGGCTATCCCTAATAAACTTCGAGCCATACCTTTGACAATTTTGGTCGATTCTAGCGCGGCAATGCCAGATCCTGCATAATGGACCTTTAAGCAGATGCACACTCACTACGGCAATATGTATACATACCTTCGTAGAGGGCTGTGTAAGCCAAGGCTCTCCCAAAAGGCGTAGAGAGTGAGTGCGCAGAGAGAATGCGGGACGAAGGCGAGAATGGGGCTGCGATAGACAGCATGTGGCGAATTACGGTCGGCCCTGCCGTGAAATTCTAGACACAAAATTGTATCAGTACACGCTCAAATTGTATATCAAGCTCTCAGATAAGTACTTGATGCGTGAGGTCGACGCCGATAAGAGTCTGCCAGGTTAAAAGTTCGATACTTGAACAGAGGCGCACAAGAACGGTGCGTATGTATCCAACGTACCTCGCCTTTGATATCATAGTATGAAGTAGTCACGATGTCTTCGGGTTCTAGGAGAAATCGCAATTGCTCAGCGTGTGCTACCCCCGGGAAGCAGAGAGGCGCTTACTAGGTACCTCCACGGGTACTTTGCCTTGCGTGTTGCCCGAGGCGATAACGTCTTCCCAAGAAACAACTTTAATATTGGCCTTCTTGCTCTTCTCCGCGATAGCTTGAGGCGTGAGCTCATGGCCAAGAACGATAACCGTAGGCGAGGATTTGGTCCCTTCCTCGCAAAGGAGTTCGAGGAGCTCGTCAATAAATAGCACATGTGTGATGACAGCATCTAGATCATGCTTGTCAACCACGGGCGAGAGGAGTCGGAGCTGGGTGATAGTTATGGAGCGGATTCCGTGAGTCGAGAGCGCAAGGTCGGAAGTGAGATATTCTAAAGATAGCGAAATTAACTCGAGATCTCCAAGAGTATACAATACTGGTGTGCAACTTACCGATGCAATCGTTCAAGAGGATAAGTACGCGAGCGTCCTTGCTACCTGGGGTGATGTCGCAAGTCTGAACCAAACCCGAACCAAACGCCTGAGCTTTTTCTTTGAGGGCGGAATTTGTTATCTAGAGCAAGGGAGGCGGTTAGGACCTGAAGGGATATTATATGACCACAATACTGACAGGGGTTCCCCACATCAACCTCGGCTGGGCGAGCTCGCTTCTGACGAGGTCAACAACGGTTCTGACCTCCGCCGCAGGTCGAGACGGCAGCTATATCGAACTTGCACATTAGCTTTGCTAGGCAGACGTGATCGTATGGGTAAACGGACAGCTGCGCCATGGCCAACACCGTAGTTACGATACACGGGCGATTCTCCTTCATTCCTGACGCGCGCCTTGTCGGCTTGATTTCCAAGAAGCAGCGGATGGACTTGGGAAAGCGGGCGAAGGAGCTTGGGCACAAAGTACAAGCATATCGCGGACGAGAGCAGGGCGACGCTGAGGTTGTCTATGGCGAGGAAGTCGGTGACGCCCATGGCGAGCTTGTCGATGTGGATGTTGCAGAGCTCGAGCGCCTGACTAATTTGGTGGCACTACTATCACTGTCAGGGGCGGCTGCACCGGCCTGCACCGGCCACGGCCTGCGGCTGCCTCTTACACATCCTCTTTCACTCCCCGGCGCGCGTACCATATTCGCTCACGCTATATTCACAAATTACATGCGTGCACACGCATTTCAATATTCCAGAGTGCACAAGTCACGCACAAGTGAAGAAAAGACAGAATTATAGCTTTGGTTTGGGTTGATTATAGCAACATATATCCATAGTCATGAGTCATCGTTCCACAGCGCTGTTTATACGAGATGTCCACTGACACTAGCATGTACATGAATGGTAGCGGAAAAGCTAATGGTGCGCACGGCACTTGCGAGGCATTGGGTGCATTAATGATCGGGGAGAGTTGAATCACTGCCATTCGGTATGCAGGTGTCAATGGCTCTGTAAACGTGAATTTTGTACGTTGGAGGCGTTCCCCAGATTGTAAAAGTGCCTGAAGAGCATTGGCGCATCAGGAGGAACTTTGCTACATCGAGATTCATGAAGGTGTTTGACCATTGGCCCCAGCGCTCTGACAAGGCGACGCAATCCGGCACTACAACTTAGACTACAGTGCGTTCCGTAAGCTTCAAACAGAGGTTCAACACCTCAGGCAAATTTTAGCGCGCATTGAAAGCAGATATGACAATTTGGTGCGGTCGATACAAATGTTCATGAATATGAAAGTCCAGGTCCAAGTGATAGCACGAAAAAGACCTTGAGGCAAGGTGGGTCAGCTACTATTGTCTGATACGCCGAGCAATGCAGATAATAAAGTATATCTCAGTGAACCGTTTTCTAGGCGGCCTGCCCCCTTGAGGGTCAGTTGATGCGTTACATCGAGTAAAATCAGAGCCCAGTGCGTTTCATCCTAGGTGACGTCGAGCCTGAAAATAGATATGATGCCTACCGAAAGTTCCAGACAAGAGCACCTGGCAATAGCACAGTGGATGAGCCCATGCCGTAGCCAACAAGATGGATTGATGGATGCCTGATGGTGGTGGGAGTGAACATCAGCCTCTCAAGTTGAGGTTCTTTATAGAAGCAGCGCGTTTACATCCGAGTTCAGGATGGATAGATATGGTAAGTGGAAGGGTGTCTTCGAGCTCCCAGCCGATTGATATTGGCATTTGTACGCCACCGATGGATCAGGAAAAGAGCACCCTCGCAGGCGGAATCGAACTGACTTGCACACGCCTGCAAGAAAGAAAGCCATATATGTAGTTCTGCTGAGCAGCTAAAAGAAGCCTGTCGAATCAAAGTCATGCAGTTGTCGGAGGCCAAATAGCAATAGACAATGCGCTCGTGCTGCAGCTGCCCCAGATATGCACGATCATCATGTCGCCCGGTGGTTCCGGTTATGCCCAAATCCGTATATATCGATAGTCGTGTAAATCCTGAGTCTGCAGAACTTGAAGGAGGTGGTTGGCGGGTTCAAACGTTCAAGCTCGCGGCAACACGACGTGTGATGAATTGTTTGGTTGCCCCTGCACTTTCGAGTTTCGATTGCACCTCCACCTCGCGGCGGCAGCTAAAAAACACAAATCCAAGTTTTGCTTGGAATCGTCGCCTCTTTTTCAATCCTATCACGCGCTTTCAACCATGTCTATGTTCCAGCGCGCAGGGAATGTCTTCCTCGGTGGAGATCGGATTTCAGGACAAGACATTCGCGACCAAAATGGTACGCGTGTTCTCAGTAATCGCGGTGCTAGTAATAACGCCTTGCGTCCACCCAGTTATCGCAGCACAGACGATTGCGAACATCGTAAAGAGCTCTCTAGGACCACTCGGTCTTGACAAGATGCTGGTAGATAACATTGGTGTATGTGTTTCGCGATGTTGACGCCGTTGCATATGACCATTAACGATCGCGATTCTACGTACAGGAAGTGACGATATCAAACGACGGCGCTACTATCCTCAGCCTACTCGAAGTAGAGCACCCTGCAGGCCGTATATTTGTCGACCTTGCACAAAAGCAAGATAAGGAAGTCGGGGATGGAACCACATCGGTGGTCATCATCGCCGCCGAACTTTTACGCCGCGCGAACGAGCTCGTCAAGAACAAGATTCATCCCACCACGATTATCACTGGATACAGGCTGGCGTGTAGGGAGGCGTGTAGATTCATGCTAGATCATCTCAGTGTTAAAGTCGACTCACTGGGAAGGGACGCGTTGGTCAACGCGGCGAAGACGTCGATGTCCAGTAAGATTATTGGAAGGTACGTAAATTATTACCATGAAAGAAATACTCGGCTCATATGAATTTGCTCCGTTAGCGACGATGATTTATTCGCCCCGATGGCAGTCGATGCTATGCTGGCAGTAAAGACGGTTAACTCGCGAGGGGAGACCAAGTACCCTGTCAAAGCCGTTAACGTGCTCAAAGCCCACGGCAAGAGTGCCCGCGAATCTTTATATGTGAAAGGCTACGCGTTGAATTGTACTGTCGCCAGTCAAGGTACGTCATTTTTCGCCATTTCTCAACGATATCGTATTTATATATGCCATCCAGCAATGAAGACTCGTATTACGAATGCAAAGATCGCCTGTTTGGACATGAACTTGCACAAGCAACGCATGAACTTGGGCGTGCAAATCTTGATCGACGATCCCAGCCAATTGGAAGAAATCCGGAAACGGTCCGTATTCGATTTTTCTCATGCTCCGCGAGAGATGGCTTACCGACCAATATAATAGGGAGTTCGATATTACGCTCGAGCGCATTCGAAAGATCCTTGCTGCTGGCGCTAACGTGGTGCTTACCACCAAGGGAATCGACGACTTGTGCTTGAAAGAGTTCGTCGAGGCGGGTGCCATGGCAGTGCGCCGATGTAAGAAAGAAGACTTGCGGCGGATTGCCAAGGCTACTGGCGCGACTTTGATATCCAGTCTCGCAAACCTAGAGGGTGACGAGTCGTTCGAGGCAAGCTATCTCGGCACCGCCGAGGAAGTTGTGCAGGAGAGGATATCCGACGATGAACTGATCCTCATCAAGGGTACTAAGGTTGTCAACTCGTCGTCCATCGTGTTGCGCGGGGCGAACGACTACATGCTTGACGAGATGGAGCGTGCGCTGCACGACACCCTGTCTATCATCAAGCGGACTCTGGAGAGCGGGTCGGTTGTGCCCGGAGGGGGCGCGGTCGAAACTGCGCTCAGTATTTACCTCGAGAACTTTGCCACCACTCTCGTGCGTGCAAATCAACGTTCCTCGTCGCCTTATCGCACTGACTAGACTTGAATTTTTTAGGGCTCACGAGAACAGCTTGCGATTGCTGAGTTCGCCAACGCGTTACTGATTATCCCCAAGACTCTGGCCGTAAACGCTGCGAAGGACTCGACGGACCTCGTCGCTAAATTACGCGCTTACCACAATGCCGGACAGAATGCACCTGCGGGGGATCCCAAGAAGGCGCTCCTTTACTATGGCCTCGATTTACTTAATGGAGAGGTTCGGGACAATGTCAAGGCTGGTGTGCTCGAACCTACGATGAGCAAGGTTAAGAGTTTGAAGTCGGCATTCGAGGCGGCAGTGTCGCTCCTGCGCATAGACGATGCCATTCAGTGCGCGCCGGGTGAGTTTCCGATCTCAGTCTAGGAGTATGAGCTATCTCCTCACCTTGCTCTTTTATTTTTTCCCTGTTCGCAGAACAAAAGGGCGGAGAGCAGGATCCTCACGGTCATTAAAAGAGGTGTGGGGTTGTGAAAATATACGGCCCTGATGGCGATTACAATACATCTACTTGCAACTATGAGCCTGATAAGACTTCGAGGGAAAGATAACGCGAAGTTTTGGGTAACCGTTTCAGATGCTCGGCCCTGCAGCGGGGCCGGGAGCCGACCCAGCTCGAACTTGGGCCAGGGCTTGGTACCCTGAGCCCAAGCCCAAACCGGCGAGTAAGTCACGTGAGCTGACGTTAGAGGGGCCGCGTTCGTCCGGGTCTCTGAAAAAACAGTCTCGAAGTCGACGCATCGCACTGCGCAGAGAACAGAACAGCTCGCCAGCATCTTCGCGCTTAATTAAGGAGTCGGCGTAGATTCTGCGGCGATCGCCACGCTTCTCCTCGTACAAATATCTTTATTCCTTTTGTCTTCACGCCACACAACAGCTTGACTTGGCTCGGTGGCTAAAGACTTGCTCTTGCTCTTGCTCACGACTCGGACGACATGACTTCCACGGCGCCATCGGTTCCCTACGTAACGCGCCGTCTACGCTCCCTAATATGGTCCTTTCTGGACTGCGACATGTTCCAATCCGCCCAATTTTACGCGGAGAGGCTGTATAATATCGATCCGACTAATCACGAAGCCCGCCACTTATACGCGACTTCGCTGTTTCGCTGCAAGCAGGTCCGGTCTGCTATGAATATTTGCGAGGGCTCGTCCTGCTTTGGGTGCGCGGAGATATATGCCAAGTGCTGCGATGCGATAGGAAGGCATAGGGCGGGGCTGGAGGCTTTGAAACGCTGCATCGAAGGAGGCGGGGGTGTCTTCGGTTCGTCTCTTCTCTTTTTGCTCTTGCGACGTTATATCGGAACAATCGAGGACATAGAATCACGCGTGATTTCATATAAACAGAATCGACAGCCACACGCGAACCACGACAATTCCCAAACGAGGCTATTCTTCACTGTCGGGCCGGCAGTATGGCGCTGAAGGGCAATATGCCGGACGAGGCTAGAGAGAGCTATCGGAAAGCGCTCGCGCTCGATCCGTTCTTGTGGGAGGCATTCGAAGGACTCTGCACGCTTGGTAATCAGCCCCCGCGTTCACGGCAAAGCACAGTCCGCTCATTGTTATTATTCTTGCACGATACTACAGGGGCTTTTGCGGATGTAGACGATGTATTCTCGGGCGATGTAACGCAGGTGGCATCGCTCCCGAACGACTTTGCTGAACCTCAAAGCGTCAAACGACCGTTTGGAGCCAAGAGCCCCGAATCAGGCTTCTTCACGCCGGAGCCCACCGCGTCGACGCCCAGTCGCCCCAAAGGATCATGGATGCCCGAGCGCGCCCGACTGATACCTTTTCGACTGGGTAATATGGCGCCGCGAGATTCCATGTGCGTTCATCTATCTCGTTGTTCTGTGAGGTGATGCTCACAAATGTTATGCTTGCACAATGGACAGAAGCACCGCAGATTCTTCCTATCTGAACGACTCCGATGGCTCAATGTACCTCAAAGGGAACCCGGGACGAGAAATGATGATGCTTGCGACTGCTGGGGCGTCCCCGCCTGGACGTTTGCTGTCTCGAGACGACGGACGGCCGGCGCAGAAACGACTACGGGGGCAACCGGCAGATCCGAGGACGAGCACACCAGTCGAAGGCACGCGAATGGCGGGTGCCAAAATTCTGCCCGATTCCTTCAGAAAGGTAATTGTTTGGAAATTATACACACGGGACTTGTCTAACACCGCGATTGCCGTAGCCGTCCGCCATTCGGTCGAATCTTATGGATCCTTTTGCTGCGCGACGAAGCCCGCGGCCGCACACTACTACTACAAAGCAATCCACTACCAAGGTATTTCTCACTGCTCCTGTTCTCGGGGGTTCTATCCTGATCATTATCTTCGTCTGCGACACAAGAGTTCACTTTTTGCACGAGAGAAGAAACACGGGGGAGCAACGTCGACCAAACCGACTTCAAAATCCCGGCCAGCAGGCTCGGATGTGGAAGAAGAAGGCCAGCCTCGTGATTTCGCCCATTCGCCGTCGTTGTCTCGAGCCGATTCGCCTGGTCTGGAACTCGCCTCGGACCCGGGTGGGGTGTGGAATCCGAGCGCTGGACAGGAGGAATCCCAGATCGCCGCTGCAGATGGGTATATTCTTGGGCTGGTGCGGATACTCGCAAAGGCCGTGCAGGCGTTGGCGAGGTACGAGTGTCAGGCGGCGTTGGACGAGTTGGATAAGTTGCCGTCCCAACAGCAGAGCTCGGCGTGGGTGTACACGCTCATCGGGCGTGCGCACTATGAGATGGTGAACTATGAGATGGTCAGTTTATCGCATTTGACACTATCTCTCCCTTGCTCCGCGCTGAACCCCCTTTTACTGTCGTCACACTCCGCGACGGCAGGCATCCAGGGCGTTTGAAATAGCCCGTCAGATCGATCCGTATCGGACCTGGGATATGGAAATCTACTCGACTTCGTTGTGGCATCTTCACCGGGACGTTCACTTATCTTTCCTGGCGCAGGAGTTGGTGGCTATCGACAGGCAGTCGCCTCAAGCCTGGATAGCCGTTGGAAATTGCTTCTCGTTGCAGAAAGAGCACACCCAGGCTCTTACGTGTTTCCGACGGGCAGCCCAGCTCGACCCTAACTGTGCGTATGCGTACACGTTAAGCGGACATGAGTCAGTTGCGACAGAGGACTATGAAAAGGCGATTAGCTTCTTTCGGACCGCGATCAAAACGGACGCTCGGCATTACAACGCGTGGTGAGCTTTTTTTTTTTGGGCTGGACTGAATTGAGAACTGACGATCTTCCTTTGTGGGGACATTTGGGCATCTAGGTACGGGTTAGGGATAGTGTATTTGCGGACGAGCAAACTACGCATGGCCGAGTATCACTTTAGAAAGGCAGTCGAGATAAACCCGTCGAACGCAGTGCTTATCTGCTGCGAAGGGATGGTAAATACAATTCAGGCTTTTTGGCTTTCCTTCCGCGATCTTTTGGCACAATCAATCTGACTCGGACTCCACCCTTGATATGCAACAGGTGCTCGAGAAACAGGGCCTGACGCAGGAAGCTCTGGGAAGATACAACCAGGCGTGCGAGCTTGCGCCGGCGAGCGCGTTAGTCATGTTTAAGCGGACGAAGGTGTTGGTGGCGATGAAGCAATATGAGGCAAGTGTTTTACGTGGATGACGAATCGTGGTGCGATGGTGTGCTGACCAGTGTCGCCACTGCCAGCTCGCTGCCCGGGACCTGATACGGCTGCGAGACATCGCCCCTGATGAATCCAACGTGGCGTTCTTGCTCGGGCGGGTGTACCGCTGCCTCGGGGACAACGCGGCGGCCACGCGCCAGTTTGCGATTGCGCAAGATCTGGACCCCAAGCTGCGGCCTACGATCGCGGACATTATGAACGGTGCCGAGGGGGAGGGGGAGCTTGAGGAGGACGAGGACGAGGAGATCATGGAGGACGACCAAACAGACGGATAGGGATGTGGCGTGTAGGATAAATTACGTAATATCCCTAATCAATATTTGCTGGTCTGAGGACGATCGGCGAGCCGGTTTTGCCCGCGCGGACGAAAACCGGAAGAGGGATGGCGCGGTCGGCCGAAATGAATGGCGGAAAAAATGGGCGAAAAGGTGTTTTAGGTTGGCCAAATTAACCCTGGATCCAACTTTAAGTGCGTGAGTCAACGGCGCGCATAAATACAGCGCCGGGTGCTTCTGCTCCCCACCACCGTCCGAGCCTCCCCTCCCACCATGCGCGCGTAGAGCCCCCGTCCCCGCCCAGCCGTCCCAGTGCCCCGTGAGATCTGCGAGGTATCCCAGCCAGAATGCCCAAACGGAAAAGAAACACAAGCCACCGCCTGCGTCTCTTCGAGCTCTTCCAGTCATATCCTATATCAATCCCTGCCCAAGAGGTGTGTTCCCCCGCCCCCGCAGCGGAAAATTAATACTCACCCACCCTCGCCGCTAGTGACCGTCTTCCCCGCACACCCTTACCTCACCACCCCGTCGTCGTCTTCCACCATGCACCCGCCAAGCGACCCTTCCCACCTCTCCTCCGTCTCTCGCCACAAGCTGCGACGCACCGCAGCTTCCGACGAGGGACGGCGCGACAGCCTCAGTCTCCGTCGCTTCGTCCTCATCCAGAACTCCATTGTCCGCTCCAAGCCTCGGTCCCCCTCGCCACCCTCGCGCCCCTACCACCACCACCGCGACGAGGAGTCGGCCCTTAATCATCGCCGCCACCACCACCACCATCACCACCACCGAGTAGAACAAGAAGAGAAGGACGTCTTCGTCTTTCCTGATCTGTACGTGGCCGAGCACGGCAAGGCTCTCGACTCCGAGAGCGGCTGGCTCGACGCTGTCTTAGAAACCCTGGACGACGACGACGATGTCCAGGTTACCGTACTACCCGTCGATATGGACGATGTAATGTCGAGCGTTCAATATCTTTATCATGAACCCGCCGATGTTTCCCAATCCTACAGCCACCATTCCTCTCATCAACATTCCATTATTCCCTTCCCACAACTTTTCTCGTCCTCCAATTTCCCCCTTAACCCCGATGACTCGTACGACTCGGACCCCGGCGAGCTCGTCCACTCGTTCGACGACGATGACTCGGACGAGGAGGAGGGCCCGCCCACGCCCATGTCTACTTCTAGCCTAGGTTCTGACTCTGAGCGGGACCATTCGTTTTTCTCCACCTCTCGCTATTGCCCATGCCCCTGCCGTCCCTTTTCCGACCCTCTGTTCCATCTCCCTCTGCGCCCCGAGTTTTGATTTTTCTTTTTCTTTTCTTGTGATTACTAGTATGCTTACTCCCGCCCCATTACTCGTTTCTTCACTGGGCTCCTCGCTGCCTTCTTCTGCTGGTCTACTGTGGTATCTTTTCGGCGCCCATCTATCCTAGTCTCCTGTCCTGTCAACTCTCCACCACCCTTACCCTCATGTGTATACTTTTTTCCCCCGCACGCTGTCATTTTCCCTTTCGCCGGTGCTGTGCGTAACTATTGTTATTGTCCCAGCAATTATCCCGTTTTCTATTTCTGCTTATACTGCGGATCAACTAAGGAGGGAAGAACCTCGCGTGGAGAACGATGCTGCTCGGAGAATTCGACTTGAGCTGAGCGCTCAGCAAATTAAACACGAGAAGTACTACATGTACGCTGCCCTACACGACCTCGCCGTCCCCTTCACCAAGTTCTGGTTCCTGCGGCAACACCCAAAATTGATCGTCATGCGAAGGCAGGGAAGCGGGCGGCGCGAACTGGATTGACGTATTGTTGAATGCGGAGGGATCGTCTCGGAATGAAGGTACAGGGTGGCTGATGACCAAGGAAGCTGCCGAGCGTGCAATGTGAGGAAAATCAGTTTCGATTTCATTTCACAAGTGAGGTCACACGGATGAGAATGTGGGGGAGAAAAGGCTAAACAGGGGAGGTTAAGGTCGAAATGAAAAGGAAACGAGTCTAACCAAGGCGTTCTAAACACGGGGCTTGGGTCTGTAGCTTCCTCTTCGGGATACTGTTCAGTGTTTGTGGGGAAGATGACGGTTTTGAGTGCGAGTTTCGCCGAGGTGGGGGGGAGATGTCATGGTCATGTGAGCGCGTGAAGTGGAAGTGAGCATGAAGGGTCGGGATCATCACAATAAAAGTGGAATAAAAGACGATGGAGCTGGGGGTGGCATGATCACGTCACGGGGTGCCTACTGACCTTTCGACATACCCGCTAAACGTGTTGGCGACGAGGATGAGCCCGCTCAAGGTCCGGGCGGACCAGTTTTCTCTAAGGATGTTCTCATACAGCCGGAGCGGGCAGTGTGGCATGAACACCAATGTGGGATCCGTGCACGGGTGTTTGGCGCGCTAGGTAGGCCATATTGGCATTTGGTGATAGAGTCGTTGTTACCCCGCAGGAACAAGTATACAGTCGCGCATCAGCCCACAACAAAAAGACGGCTATGTTGACAGAGGAAAGGGCCCGAACCTTGTTTTCCAGCGAGACGGAAAGCCCGAGGGAGGATAGCGTCTCCTTGTCTTCTTCGGCGAATACGGGATCGTATATCGAGGTGTTCCCACGAGGCTTTCAAACAAGGGATGAAAGAAAGAAAAATGCAGGCGTCATTCAACATTTCAAGAATTAGGGCGCAAAAATGAACGATATAAAAAACACGGGGGGTGTAATGAAACACGCACCGCGTCTTTTTGTCATTTTGTTACGTACAATTTCGCATCGGACGAGGAGATCTAAAAGTAGGCAAAGTTGCGCGCGGGAGGTTGGGGAAGACGAAGGACTCCCGAGGCCTAGGCAAAGGGCGTGCGTAGGGCGACATGGCAGATCGGGGACGATCATATTGATGAATTCTGTCAGGTTGCGTTTGTATGGGGCACAGAGAGGAACATGCAATTTTTTTTGATTGGTTTTTTTAATTTCAACCAGAGAGGGGATAAGGGGGGACGGACGAGACCAGTCGTTCCACCACGTATGCGAGCAGAGATCTGCGCGGGTGCGCTCGATCGCGATCGAGAGCGGAACTTCTGCAGCGAGGTGTGGCTTGTTTTTACGTTTCTTTTTACTGCGTGAGGACGCAGACACGTATGTGAACCCAGTGTCGGCCATTCCGCGCTCTCAGAGGGGGGGGTCACCTAGGAGAAGAAAGGAGGGTGAGCGTCAGGAGGGGGAGGAGGAGCGCGCCGATAGAGGCCAATGCCCTCCCCCGCATTTATGCAACGCGGAGGCAAATTTGCACGCTCTTCCTCTCCCCCACCATCCGATAACCAATATCCTCCATCGTCTGCGTCGCCATCTTCCATCGCCCGCCGCATCGCGATACCCAGCACCGAGAGAGAACCATGTCCGCATCTTCGCCCGCCGATATCAACAAGGTTGGCACCACCTCCTTTTCCCAGCGCTAAGCGCTTGCGTGCGTATGAGCTAAATTAAACACGGAACTGACTCGACACGACCACAAAAGGCGCATGACTACGCCACCAAAGCTGACGAGTTGTCCAGCATGGGCAAATGGGAGGCTGCCATTGAGCAGCGCTTCAAAGCCGCCGAGGCATTCTTGGAGTGCGTGGAGTGCACCCCTGATGAGACCGCCAAACGGGCGCTCCGGCGCATGCAAGCCGAGCAGACCAGGGCCGGCCGCGATCTTCAGCGCCGTTTGGAGCAGGAGAAAGCTGCCGCGGCGCGCGCCACGACGAGTGATAAGAAGACTGCCGTACCCGGCCCCGGCGCGATTGAAGATACCATGACCTTGCCCACGTCCCCGGCCCTTTTGCCTGGCGTTGTTGCGCCTCAGCCATCGAGGTCCCCATCAAACGTGCACCGAAGGGTCTCCTCACCCGTCAGAGATAGGCACAGTCTCCCTGTCACCCCTCCACCCTCGCTTCAAATCCCTGGAAATATGAACAGCAGCAGCCAGCCACCGTCGCCCCAAAGGCTGTACGACTCGCAGGTATCTTATCAGACCATTGATGATAGCTACATGGTGCTCGGCGGACGAGTGGGTACTTTTTTCCTCAAAGCACACCAGTCGTGCTTTTGGTGGCTAATTGTTCCCTTGTAATTTTTCACTCAAGGCCGAGGCAGGGGATCCCTTCAATCAATTTTGGAAGGTGTTGGAGGGAATGCTGGATAATCTTAGCCAGCCGGTAGCATTTGCGACCGCCCCACTAACGCCCGACAAAGCCACCCAAAATCCCTTTACAGATTTTACCGCCTCACCCCCAGATGCGGCCAACACCAAAAGGGACGCGTCCAACAATAGCAAGGGTGGCGGGAGCCGGCGCGATAAGAGCAGAGACCTTGACTTCGATGAAGGTGAATATTTCACTGTCTATGTCCGAGGAGGGAGATGAATACCAAAATGATGCGTTCCAGCCTTAGAGTCTTCTGACGCAGATTCATTCTATGTAATATCGTCCGCATCGAGTCGCTCGTCTTCTCCGGCGGCGGCGTCTTCGTCCATGACGTACCCTCCGTTGCCCACCTCGTCCATGCGCAAGATCTCCGCTCGTTCGCGCTCTCCTGCGCGTTCTCGATCGCGCAAAAGGGCTGCCGGCGAGACCGCGGCTGAGAAAGCGCTGAAAGAGGAAAATCAGCGCATGCGTGCTGAGGTGGAGACGCTCAAGTCGAAATTGGCCCAGGCCGCGGCGATGATGAAAGCTAGGATCAACCAGGAGCAGCAACTAAGAGAGAGTATAACTGTGGTCAAGCGGGAGGTGTGTGATCTACCTTTACTCGCTGCATTTGACTCGGTATTCAGGGCCGTGCCATGACTCGGTGCTCATTCCCAATACATCTCTTTTTTACGTCCTTAACCAGGCTCAAAGGGCAATCGCATCTTCTACGAGCGCCATCCGTACCCCAAATGCCTTCTTCCCTCCGCCCAATATACCAAACATGTCGCCTTACGGACTCAGCCCCCTTGTTCCCGGCCTCTCCTCCGTCCCGGGAACCGCGACACCCATTTCAACCCCTCGGATGACTCCTACGGCGTCTCCTATCTATTCCTCGGCCACTCCGACCGTACCCGGGCGTCCCCCCGTCCCCCCTATCCCACCACCCATCCCCATTCTCGACCCCTCCCCCAATTCTATCCAATTACAGATCAAAATAAAGGAACTTGAGGACGAGGTAAAGGTGCTCCGCCTCGAAAACGAGAAATCGGCACGTGGATTACTTCCTTCAGGTGCATTTGTCCATTTCCAGGCTTATGTCTTCTCCTCCGCTTTCCTATAGAGAATCCAAATCAGCCGTTTCCGCGAGCGGTGGGACAAACTGAAGGAGTCTGCCAAGCGGAAGAAGAGTCTCAAGGAAGGTATGAGCGGTGCCACGGTGTCCAAAATCCCAGAAGAGGACGAGGGCGGCAGCGAGGGCGAACACGCTGGTGCCTAACCTGGGCAACTATCTTGAATGTACACCGTCTTTCTACACCCATTACTCTCTAGACCACTGGCCTTGATCTTATTCAGGGTACTGTGACTCAACTGTTTTGCTTTCATTTTCCAAAGCTGTATCACCAGACATCTCGGCTGTCTCACGTATTCATGACATTCAAAAACTTCCGATTTTGCCCCCTTATATGAGATCGTACTGTACAGTGGTATATATATCCAAGTGCCGTGACTCGGACACGAAAAAGGAACAAGGAAGAAAGGAAAGGTGCATAAGTTGTTGAAAAAAGTTCGTAATATAAGATTTCGTGGAATGAGATGAATTTTTTAATTTGATTTTTTATGAGGAGTCATGATTTATTCAAGGTAGACGGATCTCGCCGCTCTTTCCCATCCAATACCAGCGGCGATTGGGTCGAATGCAGAGGTTCGGCTCGAGGCTGATGTTGCGCCTTCCGAGTTCGGTCAAGATGCGAGCGATGTTGCGAGCATCCTGTATGCACATGGTTGCCAGAGTGATGTAAAATATTGGGAACATGAGCGACGACATGCGAGGGGTGGTGTTAACATATAGAAGACTTACGTCAATCCCGCTGTGCTGGCGACCCGCAAACGGGGCTAGCGACAGGGCGCGCAACTGCAGCGGTATGTTGAGTGAGACCCGTTTTGGCGGCATCACGGGGTGCTGATACTATAGTTTCATCGAATTCTCAGCCACGAACGGGGCGTATATTTGGGAAATAAATAAATAAAAATCTAATGTACCGTTGGTACTGGCTCGGGTATCGATAGCGCGGGGGGTGGTGCGGCGCTCGAGGCGACCCATGCACCAACGGCTCTTCGAACGTCCAATACATCGCCTTGGAGATAGCCCGGGGTGGGTATCTAGCGTGGTGTGATATGAAGGGGTTAGACCAGTTACTAATGCAAGGAGGAAATTGCCCCGATGTACCCTCATTCGCAGGAGCCCTCCGCGCTACACCCATATGGCAACCACAAAAGGGGTGGGGAGCGCTGGAAGAGGGGAGAGGGGGCAATCCGAGGCCGTGCACAGTTCAGCTCACCTTTGAGATAAAACACTGCTTGGCGACAAAATCCCGCACGTCAAATGGACCGTCCGTGCCAAAGGCAAAGCGCTGCAGCCGTGCACCGGTGTGCGGGTCGATGAGCCCGTTGCGGGCGAGGAACGCGGCGAAACTGTCGAGCATAGTCGTGAACGTGGGCGCTGAATCAACATCACCCTATCCGCAACGCATTCATATTAATACACGTCCATGATTCGACCAGAGATGCGAGATACAAGATGGGAGATGGAAATCGGTCACGAGGACAAGCAACACACCTGCGTTATCCCGGTCAAGAGCGTGCAAAAGTCTGACAGCTGCGGCCTCCACGTCGGTCGTACAAAACTGCGGAACTCGTCCACGACGACGAGCGTGTTCGCACGGCCCTCTGCGTCCTTATCGGACCACTTGAGCAGCACCACCGGCCATTCCTATTTCGACCATGTCATATATCCCAAAAGGCAGATGCCTGCATGAGTAAGGACTCAAACACTCTATTTGAAGAAAAGAAGAAACAGACGATGATCTCGTTGGGCCAATCAAAGTCGGATCCCTGCACGCACGTCGCTTCGACGTCGAGGACGAGAAAGGCATCGTATGGCTGCTTTACTTTGCTCTCCAGCACAACCAGCTCCTTCTGCTGTCTCTGGTGGAGCGATGGGCCGTGCGATATAGATGTAACGGGCGGTGGAAGCGTCGGCAACGCGACCGGACTGGGATGGCACTGATTTCGGGGTTTCGGTTTCGCCATTGGTGCATCATGCAGATTCTCCCTACTCTGCGTGAACGCCTTGAACGCTGCGGACAGCTTATCTACAGGGGAGCTCGATGGAGTGTGCGGGGTGCTGCTGCTGCTACTGCTGCCGGCGATGCCCAATGGCAGGAGACCGTCTTCCGTTGTGCTCGTTTCGATACATCTGTCCGCGTCAGGGTTCGCAGTGTTCAGGGACCGACTGGCGCGGCGACGCTTTGAGCGCTTGGATGGCTTGTGGGAGATCGGGGCGATGGCGGAGGATGAGGAGGATGATTTGGCCGATCGGCGGGCATGGGAGAGGATAATGGCGGAGAGAAAGACGAGGAGGGTGATTACCTGGAGGCCGTAGAGGTGGGCGAGACGGGAGACGCCCGAGGCGGACACGGGCAACAGGACGTGCATGGCTCGCGTACTATGCTCTGTCCAGAACAGAGCAGAGACAGACAGAAACAGAAACAGACGAAAGGGGGACTACAATCGGGCTGCGCACAGGAAAAAGCACAAATTTAACTTGGGCTGCTCCAGCATTGACCAATTTCCCATTCACAAAGAAAATCACCGAAAAACCTTGGACATCACACCCGCATAACGCTTAGTCAGCCGAGGGGAGCCAAAAGAAGACTTGTTTTTGAAGCAAGAGTGGATATTACAATGAAAAGATGCGCGTGAGTTCATCGACGTCAAGGCTGGGCACGAAGGAAGTACTGTTCGTTATCTATTGGGCAGATTGGATTGGAGCGACAACAGGGAAAAAGAAGACGAGGATGCGTGTGAAGGAAGAAAAAACGACAGTGCATTTTTAGTACAACCGCCATCGTATAGCGTGATGGGGCAAGGAAAGACAGCGCAAGTTGAATCCAATGAACCCGAGCAAGCAGTGCATTACGGCGCGATTTCCGGCTGCATATTCAAAACAGCAGCGAGTATCGCAAAAATCCAGCTTACCCTAAACAACTGAGAGGAGAAAGAAAGAAAGAAGAAGAAAGGTGCATGGTGGTACGAATGCGGGGCGTATTGAGCGGGAGGGATATTGTTGTCGAAGGAAAGCGATGACTGGGACAAAGAAGAGCATGGGTCGAGTTCGGGAGATGAGATGAAAGGAAGGAGCGTGAAAGAGCTGCAGAATGAAACCGTCCTATGCGTGGAAGGTTCCGGCGTTTTGCGTCCCTTGCTGGAACATCTGATACATGTAAGCCTGATAAAGGTTGGGCGGCATCCCAAATGGAGGTTGGCCCATCCCCATCAGGTTGTTGCCCGTCTGCGCCTGCCCGCCGTACATCCCACCCGGGAGCTGATTCTGTTGGTTGTTCATGATAGGAGACGTTCCCCCCGGGCTCCTTCGGTTGCCATTGCGCGATCCGGGGACGTCAGGTGAGCGCAGAGAGAAGGGGTTAAACGGATCCATGGTAGGCGAGAATGCTGGCGGCGAGGCCGAGCCGACGGGATTGTTTGACCCGATGGTGAGACTCAACGAGGGAGGGCCGGCCGGGGGGACGTTCAGTCCGCCACTCATACCAGGGTGACCGCTGTTGCCCAGCTGCATAGCCTGCATTGACGCCATCATTGATGCCAACGAGGGCTCTCCACCCATATTATACCCGCCTGACGGCATGCCGGGCATCCCAAAGGCACCCGAAGCGCCGTGGGACTGCTTCTTGTTGGGGCCCACAGCCTGGAAATTGGGGGCAGGAAGCCCGACTTCTTCGATGAGCCGCCTGTAGGCCTGGGTCGCCGTCACCTTGAGATCAATCAAGACTCGCTTGGTCGCCTCCAAGAAGCTGGCCTTCTCCATCGGATCTAAGAAGGGGCTCTGCAGCACCTTGTGCACGACAGCAACACCGTTGACTTGATCACCCAGGACATCGGTCAACACATGATCGCCGGGGGAGTAGAACAGTGCCTGGACGATCTGGGACGACGCTTCAGGCTCGACTTTTTGGTTGATGATCCGCAAGACCGTCAACGAAGCCAGCTTGTGCGTGCAGAGGTGCGACAAGTGCGGCGTGAATCTCGGCGCAAGGAGTCTGTAACGAGAGGGGAAACCGGAGGAGTCGAGCAACCAGGTCAGGAGGAGCGCTCCATTAGGATTGGTAGCTAGCGGAATGGAGTTAAGGATGACCGCGGTAGCGATACGGCGCTGCGTGTGACCAGCTATCATTAGCTCTCTTTGTCTTTGTGTCATGGCGAGAAAAGCCCAGATCGTACCTGCTGACTCAGCGATACCCAGTTGCTTTCAAGGCAAGCCCGCATGCTTCTGGCCCCAAAGCGGCCTTGCGCGACCTCCCATAGCCGGTCGGTCATGGCATCGAAAATAAATTCATTCGCAGGGGGGCCAAAGCGCAGACAACACCTATACAGTGTGATGGAGAGTGAGCGGCGATTAATATGACGATAGATGATGAAATCCCATGACCACGACGTACTGGATGACATAGTTTCCAAACTGGTCCAAAAGGAGGGGCGGTGCGTACGGCCGCAGATGCTGGGAGATGAGCGCGACTTCCTCGGGAGACGTCGCGCACTCGATGATCTTTTGTGCTGCCCACGTCCCGTTTTTGTGGATCCCAATCATCGCCAAGTGCGGCGCAATGCGCTCGAGCATCGCAAGGCGGGGGACGGGCGAGCATTTTTCAAACAATTTTTGCACGACCTGCAACACAACCCCCTTAATAAGTCACGGCGTCAAAGACAGAAGGCAAGACTCACGGTATTGCCAAGCCAGTCCGAGGCCAGGTCGACAATCTCGCCATCCAAAAAGTCCTTGGCAACCTCGTCGATCTCGTCGGTAGAGCACGCTCCAGAGTCGAGTCTCTTCCGCAGCTCCCGAAGCTTGGACGCGTCCCAGCGGCGATTATGCGCGCGCTCGGCGACGAGAGGGATGGTCGTGTAGTACATCGTCGGAGGGCGGAATTCTGTACACGGTATCATCAATAAGCCATCCAAAATCAGTGAAATGCAAAAGAAAGACTAACCGGCGAGAGCCTGGATATCAGCCTCTGCATCAGGACTCCCCGCACTGAGCTCCTTCATGATCATCTGCTGTTCCGTAACAGACGGTGCGAACCCAGCAGAGCGCGGCATACCATCATTCGCAAGTGCAGCCTGGTGCGCTCCAGATCCAATCATGCTCAACAACAAGTTCGACCTGTAGTTCTCCACCGCACCCCCAAGCACCTGCTGATCAGCAGGAACGGCCGTAGCGCCCTTGATGCTGCGCAGAGCGTGGATCGTCGCGCCGACGCTCAGGTCCCCCACGCCCTGCACACCAATACCCATGCCCTCGTCGACGCCACCGTCGGCGCCGGGGGTCCCATTCTTGACGGGGACTTTGGCGAACCCGATCCTGATCGCGCCGACTTCGCTTCCAAGGACATCGCGCCCGTTGAGCGCCTTGCGCGCGCGCACTGCGTCGTCCAACCTCTCAAAGTTGACTATACATACAAGGCGTATCAGTTCACGATCAAAGAACATGCAACATAGAAAAAACGCACTAAAACCACAGTTTTTATGGGTCAAAACACGCGCAGACTCGATCGGTCCGTAGGGACTGAACACGCTCAAGATTGTAGCGGGCGTCGTAGTCGAAGGGATAGACCCAATCCACAGCGCGCGGGTCGGGGTGGACTGCAACTGCGCATCCATACCCCCGGCACCCGCCGTGCTCTGGCCATTATTCGATCCGCCGAGCGCAGATCCCGCACTTCCGCTCGTCGCGCTAAAGGGCCCAGAAGTAGTACCACTATTGGTGGCGGCGCCAGAGGGCGGGGTAGCAGGCGCACTGTCCGCCTTGCCGAACCCGATGCGCACAGTCTGGCCGTTGCCCATACCGATATTACCCCCAAGACGGTTAAGCACATCATCTTTGGCCCTAATGGCATCATTCGTGTCAACAAAATTAATAAACCCACATTCCTACATCCAAGTCCTGTCAACCACATGCTCTCACATCAAGACAGCGGACAGCGAGCGTACCTTTTCGGGGAGGAGCCTGAAACTTTCGATAGCGCCATAGGGAGCAAACACATGCGCGAGATCTTCGCCCGTCATCGTGGGATCGAGATTGCCGATCCACAGGGATCGCGATGGAGTCTGGATCTGGGCTTCGGAGCCTTTGGGCGAGACGGAGCGCTGGTCGCGCTGCGGCGCGCTCAAATGGTTCGACATGCGAGGTGCATCTCCATTTCCCGTGCGGCCCGATGGCGGCGTGGACGCATAGCGCGCCGACACCGGCGTGCTCGAGCCGCTCTTCGAGGGCTCGGCGTGGTGCGAGCGCAGGATAGACGAGGGAACAGAGGCGAGATTGGCAGTCGAGTACCCATTGGAGGGCTGCGCCAAAAGGCCCGCATTCGCGGTCGAGATGTCGGGAATATACGACAAGTTTCGAACGGCCGAAGCGTCGGCCGGGCGGCGCTGCGGCGCTGCGCGGTCGAGATTGCCCACGGAGATGGCGCGAGGGCGCGAGATGGGGATGTCCAAGTGCTGGCTCTGCTTGAAACCCTTTGCAATAAAGGAGCCCTGGTTGGGATAATACATATCGTTGTTACCCGGGCCCGCAGAGATAGTACTATTATAGTTGTCGAGCTGCGAAAAGGCATTATTTTGTGCACCGTAGTCCTCCGGCTGCTCAACGAGGTCGGCCCTGTCTAGGGAGGTGGGCGCGAGCATGGACGCGGCGTTCGCACGGCGATAAGGATTGGAGACGGTGTTGGCGCGGAGTCTGCCTGCGATGGCCGCCTGCGCCTGGTTGCGCAGCTCGGAGACGGTCGCGGGGGGCGGGCCACGCGAGACGGGCGAGTCGTCCAAGCCGAGGTAGTCCAAAGTGTGCACGTCATAGTCATCCATGGTAGATTCATTAGAAGTGATAGATCGCATTTCATCAAGGATAGGGAAGCTGCCGCCGCGAGACGCGTTCCCGAGCCACGAAGAGGAGAACAGGGAAGAGCCAAAGGCGTTGGAGAGGCCGGCGGAGGGGAGGGTGAGCGAGCCGGATCGGAGGCGATTGTTCCTCTCCGTCGTCGCCACGGTGGTCGCGTGGCGCATGGCGGGGCGCACGGGGGCCGCGGGCGTAGCGGGAGCCGGGATATTACTACTCTCGCCCGCAAACTCGTTCTGCGGGGTGGGAGTGGAAGAGAGCGTAGAGGCATAGCGCTGGGCGGCGAGCTGCATGTTGGAAGGCAAGGTGCCGGCCCTTGCCCGACGGAAACCGGGAGGATAATTGGTCGGCGAGAGGGGCGATGCCTCTTCCTCAACGGGCGACGACACGTTGACGGACGAGGCGTCGCCGGCAAGGCCAGAGAGCGCGCGGAGGGCAGGGGGACGGTACCGCGCGCCGCCGAGACGCTCCTCGGCCTGGATCTCCCGCGCGCTGGAGGAAAAAAAGCAAGTGAGAAAGGGTCGCTGAGAAAAAAGACAGCGACGAACCGTTTTGCGTAGACGGCCGAGGGGGCAGGCGGGGGTGTTTTTCCGGACGCCTTGGGGTAGAAGGCGGGGTCGGGAGAGGCGGGGGCGAGAGAGGAAGACATGAAAGTACAGAGTGAATACCAAAGGCAAAAGGATTAGGTATTAAAGGCCTGGGGGGGCAAGCGGCGCAAAGCAAAGAATAGGAAGTGCGGCTTGGCCTATTAAACGGTGTGCAACCCGAGTCGACTCGGATGGCTTTTGGGGAACGTGAACGACGACGGCGACAACGACGACGACGACGGGCTGATATATGTATGATGGACGTGGCCAGATGCGCACCCGATACAGAACAAACTAGGGCTTTCGCGCGGAGTCTCAATCCGTGGGATCTCTCCACACCGCGTTGCATGATGTCAGACTTTGGTGTGAGATGTTACGATTGTTTTTTAATGTGATTGCTTTAGGTACTCGAAATATGCATGTGTACGTAGGCTACGTGCGCGAAGAAAGAGTGGGGATACTAGATGGACATGTCCCATACAATATAGCATAGAAAAAAAGAGCAGTGGCATCTCCAGAAACAGGACTCGAGCCCAGCAGAAATACCAAGAGAAACGGTGGCACTCCGATTCCAACCCGTGGTTCTCGACCCCTCGCAAACCCAGGCGCCCAGGCACCCGGACAAATTTGAAACTTGAACACAAGCTCAACGTTCCAGAATGATGCGCCCCATCCTCAAGTGGGCAAATTCCGTCCGCTGCGCAACGTGCGAGCCCGCGCATTCGCAACCTGAACAGGTGCAGCCGCACCGCTCATCGACCGCGTACTCCGCCGTGGCCTCGCACACGCCGCCGCCGCTCCGGCGCGCCCCCTCCCCCGCTTCGACGTCACCACCACACTCGAACACAGCGCCACTCGGTCCATGTCGGGTGTGGGCGTGGGTACGAGCGCAAGCCCAGGTTCAGCCACCGATGACGATTTCGATAACGAAGCCGGCATGGGAATGGGGTCCAAGTCAGCAGAGGGAGACGATGTAGCCTCCTCGGAATGGAAGGGGGAATTGGAATCGGAGTTGGGTGCTTCTTCCACTGGAACGGCAACTACGGCGGAACGAACACCGCCGCTCCCATCACCACCAGCACCAACACTGGCAGCGTTGATGCCATCAACGATACCAGCGCCCGCACTCGCAATAACCGCGCGCACCTGCGGCACCGGCGCGGGGAACAAATCTCCCAGCCCCTCGCCCAGAAACACATCCCCCACTTCCTTCGGGAATATCATCGTGCCCTTCTCGACCAGTTCCCGCACAAAGTGCAGCGGTACCCACGTTCCGCGCAGTATCGACCCGTGTGCGTGTTGTTTTCCGGCGCCCGCCTCAACCTCCAATCGAGTGGCGCAGGCTGAGACGAGTCGTGCAAGCACATCGTCTGCGAGTGGTGGAGCGGATACGAGGTTGAGACTCGTAATGTTTACGAAGTCGGTGTCAATGCGGCGTACGAGGGTGTGCGAGCTGCATGTTGTTCGAAATAGAGGCATCCCTATAACAATATGAACAGTCTTAACAAGAGCAAAACGATATATAAGAGGAAAGGCGGGCGCACCATCCAAGATAGTAGCCGTAATGGGCGGATCGAGCGGTGTGCAAGTATTCGCTACAACGAGCGAACCCGCCTCCCCGACGTCCAACAGTCCCAGCCCCATACACCGTCTCTTCCTCGCCCCAAACTCCCCGTCCACCTCGTCGTCCACATCCGAGTCAACCTCGGGCTCCCGGCGCTTCACACCACTCGCAAGCCACTCTCCATTCTGCGCGCCAACGAGCGGAACCGACATCCCGGGACTATACCGCCGCGTGACAACTCTGACTTCCTCCACCGCGCTCCCCTCCCCGTCTGCCTCTCCACCGTCTACGTCCGCCTCCGCACCCCAGCCCATCTCCCGATCCAAATCATCCACCAACACGCTCTCCGGACCCAACATGTGCGACATATCGCGGTCCACATCCATCCTCGCACCCACATCAACACCATCGGCACCACCAGCTGCTTCAACGCCTTCGATCCCATCTCCTACGCCCGCATCCACTTCAGCACCGATATCACCCGATTCCAGCTCCAACCCCACTTCACAACTCCACATCCCAGCACTTCCATCACTCGGCTCCTCCCCATCCTTCCTCAGCGAATCAATACCAACACTAATATCCACCACCTCAATCTTCACCGCTCTCACAGCGTCCTCCCCAACACCACCACCAACGGTCGATGAATTTGAGCCGAACGACGACCCGCGCCCAACCGCACCTAATGAAACCGGACCCTTCCCAAACGGCGCCAACGCCGAGATCTGAAGACCGAGGTCCGGCAGCAAGGAGGGCGAGAACCGCATCCCCATCGACGACTTGTAATACAGCGCCGCTGCTGCTGCCGACGCACCTCCGCACTCCTCTGGTCGATAGGTCGGGTATGCATACTCTCTCGAGCGCATATAACACGGCCCCTCCAACCCCAGGCCCATCTCTCTTCCTTCAAATAGCATCCTCCCCATCGACGACGACGAAAACTCGTCCTCTCCAAACTCTTCCCTCTTCACGGTGATAATATTCTCCCGCACCGGCGACCGCGGTGTCAACAGCGGCACCTCATCCTCATCGTCGTCGTCCAAATCATCATCCGCATCATTATCCTCGTCTCCAAAATGGAAGTCAAATTCCTCCAGATCGAGATCGAGGTCGTACCCGAAGGAGCAGGGAGGCGGGGGCGGGAGTTCGTCTTCGTAGAAGCCCTCGTCGTCGGATGAGGGTGGGGTAGTGCACACGGATCGGGAGGAGGATGCGTAGGCCGAAGAAGCGGCGCTCGCGGTAGTTGCGGCCGAGGCTGAGCGGTATTGTCGTGGGGAAGGGGGAGTCACGTTTGTGTACGAGGTGGAGGGCGTGGGGGACCGGCCGTGCCCGAGGGGCGGGTAGTACGGGGATGGTGCAGGAACGGAGGGGGGGACGATGGGAGGGATGACAGGACGAGAGCTCGAAGGAAGAGATGGGGATGGCAGAGGCATCGTCGAAATTGCGATAGAGGTGGGAGTAGGGGCTGGCGTCGAGGAAGAAGAGAGAGGTGTCGAATATGAAATTGGAAGTGGCGTACAGGCTACAGGCGGACTCCTCGAGTCCACCCGAGTTCGTGTTTGATCCACAAGGCTCGGACGCTGTTGTCCATCATCGCTTTCCACGTCATACGAATCACAAGACGAGCTGTAGGAGATCTCCGGCGCAGCCGATGTTTTCCTGGCTTTGCTCGCAGTCGTTTTCTTCTTTCCGGAGCCCTCGCCCTTTGCCCCGCTAATATTAGTCGTGCTGCGCTTCTTCTTCCCCTTGAGCGGACGCGATGATCGTTCTGGGACCAACGACTCCCCACACTCCTCGATGATGGGCACATCGCGGAACCCCGCTCGCACAAACGGGTTCTCGCATCCCGTCCAGGCGCTGAGGAACCAGACGCTGACACCTTTGCGCGTCTTGCCGTTCTTGTTTTTGCAGTACGACTTCTGCTGCTCCTTTTCTTCCTGGAGGCGAGCTGCACGTGTCTTCTTGGTAGCGCCGGTGCCAGTGCCGGGAGGGTCGAAGCGGGAGAGGGGGAGGGCGCCGAGGGCGGAGGCGAGGCGGTCGTCTTCCTGGGTGCCGCTGAGGATATGGCGCGATAGGAGAGCCGGGACGGCACGGTCCTGGCAGCGGGACAGGTGATTGCGGATGGCTGTGTTGAGCGTCCCGGTCGGTGTGCATCCGCTGTTCCAGAAAACCAATAGATATGTCAGCTTATCGTCATCTCCACGTACGCGGAAAGCAGTCGGCGGAGAGAGAGAAACGCACGGGAGGGGATGGATTTTCCTGGCCTGGCAGACGTCGACGAGCTCGCGGATGCAGAGGGCTTGATTGCTCTATACGGTGGGAAATGAATGGGTGACGCGGGTCAGGGAAGTCAGGGTCCACGGCGGGTGCGAAAGGAAGAGCGAGAGACGGACAACGGAGTGGAGGGTGGCGCATATAGCCATGAGCGCCTTGTCCTTGAGGTCGTCGGGCTGGATGCGCGCGCGCAGGGCGGGCGGGGGAAAGTCGTGCAGCGGGGAGAGCGGGTCGGCGTCGCGTGCGGACGTGCTGCCGGCCGAAGGCTTGCGCGCGCTGGTGGTGGTGGGGGCGGCGGAGGCGGCGGGGGCGCGTGCGGTGGACGTCGGTGGGCGGGGCATGGTGTGGGACGACGAGCTGGCGGCGGAATGCATGTGAGGCAGAGATGAGAGCGAGAGGAAGGAAAGAAACGAGGGCAGAGGACTTGCAGACTCTTCAGCTCACCGTGCATGGGGACCAGCCATATCGGACGCGGGCCAAACTCCGTACACCACGCCACAGCAGATCCAAATCTTGACCAAACACTTTACAAACATCGTAGCCATGATTTTGCATCCGAGATAGGCGTTGCCATGCACCCTCGCCCTCGTCTGCATGGCTTTTCGTGCGCTTTTGGGCCGCTTCTGTGCTTTTTGCCTGTTTGCCCCTGCTGGGCTCTGCTGAGTCAGCAGATGCTAGTATGTGGACCCTGAGACTAGCAGCTAGTGCGCCACACGGGTGACCCTGGACTCTCCTCCGCCTGAGAAGCCACGTCAATTATACTACGCGTGGTATATATCCATCGCAGGGCGATACTCGTGCACCCGCTACGCCGAATACGGCCTCCTCCTCCCAGAGGCCAGAGCACAGGGTGTGTGGGAAACAGCGCGCAAGTACTCGGCCCTCGAAGTCACGAAGTCACGAAGGCGAGCTTATTGCCAGCAACCATGACATCAACCAGCCGCCATATATCCATGGCTCCCCGCTTCTCGCGATCACCGCCAACGCTAGTTTCCTCCACCGGATACCATCGCCCTTTCAGCATAGTCCCTCGGCTATCCCAGCGCCCATTCCCCAAACCAACCGTATACACGCCAGTTCCTCAGATGCCGCCCTCATATCCGCTGGTAAAGGGGCAGAGAGACAAATACTGAAATTCGGGGCCGTGGCTCGCTGCTACAAGTACACGCACTGCAAAATACTGTACACCCCACCCACGGCGCCGGTCATCGACATCACCGAGTAGAAAAAAATGAATGGGACAAAGTGAATATAACCGTAATCATAATCTGGATGCGGCATCGCGCAAGGGATAATAATCGAGAGGCAGAAGATACGATAGACTGAATAGAGTAAAGAGGAAGAGTGTCCAGCAGAGTCATATACACCGATTCATCATTAGGCTTTGGACGCAGGGACATTCGTCTGAGAAAGTCAATCGTTAGTACGAGCATTGTGTATGCGCGGTTTCATCTCGGACGAACCTTGTTTGCGAGTCTCTTCGAGCTCACCCTGGTCTTGGTCGTCGGCTTCGCCCCGGCTGCCTTGGCTTTCGTACTAGCCTTGGTGGCCGTCTGCGTGTGGCACCCTCGTCATTCACCGCCACTCCCAATACCAGAGATTACGTACCTTGGTCGCCGACGTCTTCTTGGGCGAGGTTGCCTTCTTCACCGTAGTCCCCACTGCCGACTTTCTCTTGATCAGCGCAGGCTTCACCCTCTTTTCGGTCGCAGTGGCAGTCGGCGTCGACTTTGCCTTGGTCGTCGTCTTGGTCGTCTTGGCAGTGACAGGCTATGGGTCGCAGATTAGCATACATCCCCAATCCCCCTGCTCAAGATATGCACACCTTCTTGGCAGTGGTCGGCCTCAAGACGGTAGTCGATGTCGATTTGGCCCTGGGCTTGGCCTTGACGGTTGTAGACTTGGTCGTCGTCGATTTAACAGCAGCGGCAGCAGACTTCTTCACGACAGGCTTGTTCTACACGAGCGTTAGCATCGTCATTGAAGGGATATTTCCCTCAATGCGACCTACCTCTTTGGAAGTGGCAGTAGTCTTCTTCTTCACGACAGGTTTGTTCTATCACATGATATAAGCAATCTTGCCAAATAAGTATCCTCCGAGATAACTCACCTCCTTGGAAGTAGTGGTGGTCTTGGTCTTACGCGCGAGCTTGACTTTGCCTGAGATACCTAAAAACGCCCGCATGAATATAATACAAGCGCACGATAGGCCAACGTGACCCACCCTTGGGCATCTCAAAGATACCCTTGTCAATGCCGCTCTTGATGCCCCGATTGATATTGTGGATGGTACTACCGGCCTCGACCTCCATCTTGTACTTGGTCTCGAGGAACCTGAAACAACGCTCACATTAGCACGAATCCTACCAACCCCACACGAATCGCCACCCGACTCACTTCTTGATGGTAGGACGAGATACACCACTACGAGCCTCATCGGGATGCGCCACGATACATTCCTATACCCCCGAATTTAATTTTCGTGTCAGCGACGAGCAGCCCCAGAGCACCCAGATATATAGCATAAAACATAAGAGGATGGATGTGAGAAGTCGAGGGCATTGTGCAAGGCGAGAGGAGGCGAGGTGGCGCGTGCGCGGATGTTTGGTTCCGTCATGGCCCGTGCAACCCCCCGTCACAACGACCTCGTCCCGCCGTGGGAATGCCCCCAAATGCATACAGGGATGGTGGATGGCGGGCAGACATCCCCTCGCGCGAAAAAAGAACGCAGAAAGATAGAAAACTGAGCGAGATGGCAGGAGTTGGCGTGCACGCTGTCGCCCGCGGTGTGGGATCGCAGCGTCGAGTGTCGTCGGCGAGCAATCCCGTGGAGGCATCAGGGCCGTAGAGTGGATGGACGATTGACGTGGCGAAAGAGAAGGAGAAAACGAAAAGAGAAGAGACGCGATTGCTCACAGCGATCATATCCATGTAGCTGGGGTGGTTCGCGGGGGCCTTCTTGGTCGAAGCGGATTTCTTAGTGGCAGCAGACATTGTTCGCGGTATTCTGGCGGGTGCTAGGTGTGCTGGAGAGTGTGTTGGAGGACAGAGAAGGGCGGCGGGGGCGAACGGGGCGGGGGACGGAAGGGCCGGGGGGGTGATGGTGGTTGGGGGCAGGGGAGTGGGGGGCCGCGCGAGGGGATATGTCGTCTTTTGAACCCAAACCCTCGCCAGTCAGCGGAGTTGGATTTACATGGGTGGCGGTGCACTCACGCGTCCCTGGATCACGTGACCTCATCCGCCAATCAGTGCGTTTGTTTTTGCCTCCGCGCGAGGAGAGACCCTGGTGACGCGTCGAGGCGCGTCTAAATGTCTGTCTGGCACGTGCCCATGCTGTGCCACGCCTATTCGCTCCTATTCGCCGTTCCTTTGTCGTTGCGCACGAACCACCACCTTCTGCCTCGTTGCTCGCTGCGTGTGCCGCTTGGCCCTCCGTTTTCGTCCTTTCGTCCCCGCGATATTGATCCCATATCCGCTTACCATTCAGGCTTACACGGTGCTCGTATATATTGTTTTTGGATCGAAACCTTGAGCTCTTCGTCGCCAGGGCACGTGTATCAGCGCTCTCGCTAGTGGTACAAATTTTCTGATTTCTTTCGATCACCTCAAGGTAACAGAGGGCGGCAGATACCTAGTCGAAAATAACAATAGGGGCACCGCATCATGGCTTTTACTCGACATACGCACTCTTTCCGTGCTCTCACACACACGTCTGTCTTTCAAAACCTTGTTGAGCCTGAAGTACGGGTGCTATACTATTCGATAAGTGCTTATGACTCGCGATGCCTATTCTTGGCGCCTGCCCCACTCAGAGTCAACGGCTGCATGCACCGACGTCGAGTCAAATAATCCGGTTTCTTGACTCGGTACTTATTCCTAAAGCTTGGTGCCGGATACCGCGAAAGCGCTCATCGCTTTACTATCCCTGCTTTAAATAAATCTGGGGTGACCTACACGCTCTTCGCTTCTGTGTAGCTCCATTGGCTTGCTACATGTCGGCGCTCTGAAGCCCCGAAAAGCACACAATCAGCTCCGAGGATCTATATACAACTACCTAGACAGGTCTGTGATCGACTCTGAGGTCTGACGGGCTCTCGCGATCGCAGGTCCTGATCGCCGCCTCTCTGTATGGCTGGCAATATACGATAGCGCGCCGGTAACTTCTGAGCTTGCTGGAAACCAGAAAATACTCAAAGGGTCACTCATGCATCCCCATGGGGTCATAGGCTTCTGTGTGGATGATCAGTGGTCGCCCATAGCCGGTGACCTTTCTGGAAGCAATCTCGGAGACTCGGGAGACCTAGTCTGTGGACGGTCACCACCTACCCGGGCATCGGTATTCCCCGCATATCCAATATTACTATTTCCTCTCGCATCCCACTGACCAACGGCAAGTGGTTTCAACACGGTTTCAAGGGTGCAATGAGGACGTGTGGTCAGTGAAGCTGCATTGTTCCGAAATTGGGTGCTATCGGATCATTATTTGCACTGCCACCGACGGAGTTATCCTATTCACATTCAACCGCATCCAACCCCTCAGTTTCTGTTGGCCCCTGTCAATGTTTCCCCTTGGTCGTGCTCCTGTCAATATTGTTTTGCAAGCTTTCGCGGGTCTCGCTTGCCCTGGCCGGAAGGTCTTCCAATTCCCTCTAGAGGCAGAGGCAGCGACAGCGGCAGGTATACGACGTTTGATCTGCTCTAAAGTCGAGGTAGACATCAGAAATCTATGGAGTCTATATTCCTTCAAAATCGTGCGCTCCACCCCTCTTCTGGCAACGGAGACCTCAGGTGTATACTGTGGACCTTCATCAATGTGGCGGCGGCTCGCTTGTCAATGCTAAGCACCCGGTCGGCCAACGACTTGCGCGAATGGGCATCTCTAGCACCCTCCCCAGTGTCCCCACCGGATCGGCCGTCCTGAGGCGTATTACCTCCTATCCCCATTTGGTCTTTATGTAACATGAAATAAATAAATAAAACAGCAGAGGAAACTATTCCACGAGGAGCAACCAAAATTGAAGGTCATTCGAGGCTTGCCTATTATGGCCGCCTAGCGAAATGGTTATCGCGTTGGTCTTCGACTCCATCAGTTGAACCAAAGGTTGCAGGTTCGAGTCCTGCGGTGGTCGTTCTCTCTTTTGATGTTTGTGGGGGGTCGTCCGGAGCCCTTGCCGTTACTTTTAGACCGATTATCTTGCATCTACTCCTACCCATTTTGGTCGGCAGGTTGAATACATTTTGTCGGGGCGATTAACATTGACGCTGCGTTGGAGGATGATTTCCTTGTGACACCCGCCCGGCGTGAGCATGACGGGATGTCAGTGTCCAAGCTGTTATAGGCGTTGCTCGTTTGTACTCAGCACTTGCTCACCACCGTCGCTGACTCGCCAAGTCTTACACGCGAATAGTGCACCAATGATTTCACCACAACGAATTCTCATTCCCAAGGAAAGAACACCACTCTACTACGCGACTCGACAACAAAAAGGTTCGAGGAAAAGAAGAGAAGAAAAGAAAAGAATGTCAAAAGTGCCCCGCGTTCGCCTGCATGACACGCGCCAGTTCCGACTCCACCTCCCCCACCTCCCGCTTCGCCTGTGCCAAACACGATTCCAGCTCCTCCGCAGAAAGCGCCCACATCGCACCGTCCTGCTCGACGTGGCCGAGATTATCAAACCGGGCCAGGGTGCCCCCGGTCTTGGGCAAGAACCCCGCGTGATCCCATCCGCGGTCGTTGAAGGACAGCACGGCGCGGACGGCAGCGGTATTTATATCGCGATGGAGCTCTTCCAGTTTCGCCAGCTGGACTTCCATCCATCGAGCTCGCTTCTCTAGCGCGATCGTCAATGCCGCGACTTCGTCGTCCTTATTGGAGGCAGGCGTCGTGGTATCGTCGTCGCCGTCCTCGAGGAACTCTTCGGCCTTCAGCATATCGCGAAGGACACCGTCAAAGGACGAGCTGTCGTCCCATGTAGTACGAGGAAGCAGACGGAGAAGATCTGAGATTGTCTGCGTTAGCGTCTCCAACAGCTGCTGAAATGACGAAACCGCGGAGTCGATGGAGCCCGAGGGGAGACTATTGGCAAAAGAGCCTCCGCCTACAGAAAGGGCAGAGAGCGCGTGGACGAGAGGCCCGTAACGAAGGGGTATCGGCGTTTTGGGATTGATACTATGGGAATTGAAAAACGCGAGGGACTCGAGATCAATATCGCGATTGATTTGTGCGAACAAATCGGGCAGCGACACGGGCTCGACGGGCGAAAGGCCGGGAGTGTCTTCCAATGGTGGCGTAGCGGAGCCGATCATCTCCGCAGCGGGGGCGAGCCTCGTAGTCGAGGACGCGGGTGACGAGGGCACCGACGGCTCCGCAGCACTCCTCAGTTCACTGCGATTGTCATCTTTCGGGGGTTTCGGCACTTTGTTCGTCTTTACTTTCTTAGCTTTCTTCGAAAGTAGAGGCGCTTGAGGTGCCGGCGCTTCCGGTGCGAGAGGAGGGAGGGTTGGACGTCGGTTCACCTTGGGTGTATGTGTCGGCGTATGCGCAGAGGGGGGAGTAGGAGTAAGGGCGGCAGCAGGGGCGGGTACAGTGGCAGGGGTGGTAGAGATGGGGGCAGATGTGGTGGGAGTGGGGATTAGAGGGGAAGCTGCGGTAATCACAGGGGAGCCGGCTAAGGATTCAGCCTTAGTAGCAGAACGAGAGACGGCCTTTACAGCAGGCGCGGAAGGTGAAACAACCTTCTTAATAGGCGGAAGAGAGGGAGCGACGACAGGCGTGCGTTTAGCAGCAGATGCACCCGTGACTATCGATGCAAGAGTGGTGGCGGAGGTCTTACGACTAGGGGCTGGTTTAGGATCAAGAGAACGGGGAAGAATAAAAGGATGGGGTTGTTCGCGTCTCGGCGCAGCGACCGTGGGGAGCGCAGGGAAATCGGCATCGGATAAAATAGGGGACTCATTCAAAGGGGATTGCGGCATGGATGCTGAAGTGATCGAAAAAAACACCCCGTCAGCTTTTGGGTCATGGTACGAAGATGAAGGGTGCGCAGGGGAGCAAGTGCGATCGGGCTGGTGTAGAAGAGCAGGAAAAATGAACAGTGGACAAGGACATACATATCCAGAGTTTGCAGTACGAGGATCAGAACGGCTGGAATGTCCGCACTTATGGGAGATAACACTTGGCTCGATACTCGAACTTACTCCCCTGAACGAAAATATTAAAACTCACCCTGTGTCGCGCTAGGGGAGGACGAGACTTCTAGATGCGAAGAAGGTGCAGTTGATCCTGCGCGGTGGAGGTGATTGAAATGCATATTATCGGGCGGCTGCATGTTCTGGTGTCCACCGCGGTGCATTGCCAGTCCCGGAGGTGGCCCAGGATATGCGTCTTGAATATGCATATTGTTGAACGGGAGGCTGGCGATACTCATTGACATTATGGCTGGGTCGCTGTAGGGCTGGCCAGGGTTGTATGCGTGGTGCTGGCGGTCTGCATCACCAAAGTAGGGCTTAGTAAACACAGGCTATAAAGAAAAGAGATGCGAGGAACGAAATGCACCATGCACTGAATCCTTCCGTCCAATATTCAACATCTCTTTCAACGCATTCTCACCCATCGCTGCATTAAACAGTTGCTGCTGCTGAAATTGATCTGCAAACTGATCTGGTCCACGCGCCGCGTTGCTCATCCCCATTGGCAATGGCATACCAGGCGGCGCGCCAAAATCAGGTTGCGGGTGGTACGGCCATGGCGATGACGTCTGCGAATGAGGCGAGATCTCAGACTTGGCGTAAAGCGGCGTCGAGAGCATCGTGGCATCTCGTGTCATCGGAGAAGATGTAGCCGACACGCCAGTATTCGAAGAATCCTTTCGGCGCGCGAAATTGAAGCGCGAGCTCTTTCGCGATGCTTCGTCATCGGGAAATTGGCTTGTGTGGGCCTGGGGAGGGGTGGTGTCGGCAAACGGGTTGAAAGAGCCACTGTAGCTTCCTGTTGACGTAACCGGTGGACGACTGCTCACGCCGGCGTAGGGCGAAGCGGGAGGAAACGGCATCCCCGGTGGCGCAAATGAGTTTTCCGGGGACATGGGCGTAAGAGCAGGAGAGAAAGGGTCGAAGTAACCAGAGAATGGGACCAAGTCTTCTCGGATATACTCATTCTGGTGCTGCAGCGCAAGCTTGGGGTCAAGGTTTAGGCTAAAACTAAACTTGCCGTCGCCCAAGTTTGATAGCGTGCGGTCAAAGTCGGGAAATGGACTTTGCGTGATAGTAGGAGAAGATGACTTGCGGCGGGAGCGGAGATCGTCAATGAGAGCCTGCGCTTGGGAGGAGAGTTGATATGACGAAGATGACTGAGAAATTGGCGGGACAAGGGGAGGGGGCTCCGACGTGACTGCTGGTGCAGTAGGTGGAGTAGTGGGTATTGTTGGAGTGGGTTCAGGCGCAGGGGTAGCGGCAGTCGAAGTGGCAACAGTAGCCACTGGATCAGTTTGTTTAGGGGGTGCAACGTTATTCGCCTTTGCTTTGGCCACGGGAGTTGCAGCCGTATTGACAGGCGGTAAAACGGTAGCTGGCGTTTCCGGCGAGTCAGATGGACGCGACGGAAGCGAAGATATACCTGGCGTCGAAGATCTCGGCGAAGAGTGACCCGACGCCACGCTGGTTGCTTGTCCCCCCTTGCGCTCGGTGTGATTGCGACCCGAGGTCGTGGACCTAGCCTGGGAGGAAGATTGGGGATGACTTCGGGTCCGAACGTTCTGCTTAGGGTGACGTGACTGTGCTGTAGAGATAAGCCCAGGAGGTAAGCTTGTTGACGGTACGGGGGATCGCGTGGCCTGGCCTTTGTGAGCCCAAGAAGCTGTGCGAGGTAGAGCAGAAGCTAGCGAAAAGGGGGAGGGGCGTCATTAGTGATGCGGTGATTTCGCAATCGACTGCCCATACCATCTGTATCCTCAGTTTTGGGCTTCGGCTGCACAGAGGCGGGCTGGCGCTGCCGGTGTTCCGTATCCTTGATGGTGTGTTTCCTGAAGACTATTTGAGCTTGACGACGTGATAAGAATAAGGATGAGCACAAACAGCGTTGCAAGGTCCTCCTTGGTAAAGCAGTCTCTCTCGTCTCCCCACTCGTGGAACGCCAAACAGCCTTGGTCGGTACAATTTGATCCCCTCAAGAAGCTCATGCAATACTTGGTCGTGCCATAGCTGGCTCTCATTAATTCACCATCGCCGCCGGGAGATGGGCTACCGTCTACAGCGACGATGGCACGAGCAGCGTCTTCACGACGATGATACGTGATGTACAGCCCCACGATCGGGGTTCCCGCATTATGGCGCTTGACGAGAAGAATTTTGCTAATTTTCCCGTACTTGCCGAAATACTCGCTCGAACGCAAAGAAGGAATAAGCTGGAGTGCGCAAGCAATGAGCATGTGACAATAGGATGATCGAATTGAAAGTGTGACTTGCCTCCTCGCGTGCAAATCGAGATCCTAAGCCGGTGACGTAGACTAGATTGCGTTGTACCACGCGCACGTTGAGCAAGTGGCGTCGGCCGAGGGTATCGATTTCCTTGAGTTCGCGCTCACGCAAGCGTTTTTGCTGAGTTAGACGCTTTTGGCTGGGCGGGGCACGTTGAGTGAGACGACGAAGGAGAGGTCGGGCGCGACTTACTCCTCACGACCGACGGGTTTGAATTCCACAGCGTCCTCCGTGTACTCGCGACGGCAGGCTGGGCATCTCCCGTTCAAGTTCTCTTTGATGTGGTGCCAGCAAAAGCGGCAAATCTGAAAAGACGCGACATTAGCGAGAAAGAGATTGCGAAGGGCAGGCAAGGGCGTCCACCTGGTACCCGCAGGGGCACGGCTTAAAGTTGAGGTCAGAGAGGTCCATTTCCTCTAGACACAGCGGGCAGTCGTTGTCCTCCTAAACAAAGTCAATCGGGAGGCTCAGCTTCTCGGTCATGGAGCCAGATGCCAAAGTACGAACGTCCTCCTCATCGGACCAATACGCGTCCTGAACGCCAGCAAGCACATGTGATTTTGGCAGGGACGACGCGCCGTTGGCGAGGTGCGGCGGGTGGGGAAGGTGCGGCGGGTGCGGGAGGTGGGACGGCAGGGAGGCTCGGGAGGACGACATGGCGGGGACGGGGAGATGGGGGATGCAATGAGGCGACCGGTCCTTGGCCAGGCGAACACGGCAGCCCGCGAGGGTCCGTGCGGCATTGGTCTTTGCATCCGCGCACCCCTTCGGTACTCTTCCTCGACCGATACTTCGCACTCGAATTTCCGAAGAACACTCGGAAAACTTCTTTTCATCTGCGCGCATCTACCACTTCCTCGATCCAACTAGCGGCCCAGGTCGCCCGAAAAAAATCACATTGGAGAGTTGGAAGGAGTCTGGGTTGTAATACAGATGCGTGCAGGGTCAAAAAAAGGGGAGATAGCGACAGATACAATCAAAAATCAAAGTCGTCGTCATCGTCGAGCTCTTTCCGTCGTTGATACTGGCGACTCATATCAGCTTCATATCGAGCGGGAGCGAGAAACCTAAGATGGATCCATACCACGATGGTGCCCTTTTTCTGCGAGCCTTTCCCCGACGCCTCCTCAGCCTGGGCAAGCGTGCAAGGTCAGCACTGACAAATTGCGGTCGAGTTATGTAAATCATAATTACCCGTTCCAAGAGACCGATGAGGTCTTCTTCTGTAACACGTCCGCGCAGCTGTCCGGTCTGTGCCATGCGCAAGAGCGAGGCTTCGATCTGACCAGACAGCTGAGGTCGTACCAATGCAATCCGTGCAACTTGATGAGCAGTAAATATACATATAAGGGCGAATAAGTCAGTGTAAGAAGAAGGCAGCCTACGTCGCTCGCGCGCGCCATTATCCAAGACCGTTGCAAGCAAGTCTCTGCGCATCTGGTCTTCCGACTGTTTCTTTGCCGCGTCCTGCTCACCGCCCCCCGATGATGCCGATGGGCCGCCCTGCTGCTGGAGCTGCGCGAGACGCGCTGCCCGAATCGCCGCGATTTCTGGATCTTCGCTCGACATTGCCAACGTGGATCGCGATGGTGGTGGTGAAGATGGCGGAGGTAAATGTACCGATAACGCCGGCTAGTATGTGCCGCGTCCCGAAACTCGCTTGGCTCGAGTCTCCACCACCGTCCACATCGCCGGCAACGATCTCAGCGAGTCTGGGACGACGGGGACGCTGGCTGTATCTACTAGTCATCCCTTATTTTCTTGTAGCCGCTGCGATTTTATGTTTCTTGTACCATGCCCACCTATCACCTGCTCCACCCGCTCGGCGACCTCCCTGATGCTTACCCAGCACCGATTACCAGTCTTGCTTTTGATCCACTGTCCGACGTTCTCTGGTCCGGTTCTGCTTCTGGCTCCGTTGCAGCATTCTATGGATCTGGTCTACGGGGCGTGAAATTCCCTGTCGGGGGAAATGCAACTGTCTTGCGTATCATCGCGTCGGAAAAGGATGTAAAGGCTATTGGAAGTGAAGGGATCGGATCATGGAGCAAAGGAGGTGTAAATAAATGGCACTACAGGTACGATTTCCCCTTGACATGGAAAAAGCACAAATGATTGAAATATTCCATTAGTGCGACCCAGCTAACGAATTTTGCTATGCACCCAACAACACCGCACACCCTCGTCTTGGCCTCTGCAACGCTTGCAAATCCCGTTTTTCAGCTCCTCAACTCTGCCACAGGTGCTCAGATACGCACGGTCCCTTCCCCCGCGTTCATCAGTCACCTTCGAAGCTCTCCTTCCCTTTTGCTGTCTGCCTCGTCCGATGGATTTCTTCGCACCCATGACCTTCGGACGGCTGCTAAGAGAGAGGAAGGCTCTGCTCTAGCACACTCGGGTGGCATTTCGGGCCTTGAAACAAGCGGAAACTATGCATACACGATTGGTTGGGGCATAAGGTATATGAATGTTCACCCAATACGCTAATTCTCGTACTAATCAACTAACATTTGTTTATTGTCAGGCAGGGTCACCCACACCCCGATCCACTCGTCAAAGTATTCGATCTACGGACACTTCGCCCTCTGCCACCATATCCGTTCTCTTCGGGCCCTGCTTTTATCGATATTCACCCAAAGAATTCAAGCGTCATCGTAGTTTCTTCAAGCCAAGGCTTCGTCAACGTAGTAGACGTTGCAAACCCCACTACCGGCGGCGAATTCCATCAAGTACGCACTTTTAAGTGGCTTTGCGCAAGCCTCCGTGAAAGAGATTGTTAACCCAGGATGGGAAATAAGGTTGACACCGCCTCGTACCTTACATCTTCGGCAATATCCCCCAGTGGCGACTACCTCTCTTTTGGCGATGCCGACGGGCTTATCCATCTCCTCACAACCACTGCAGAAGATACGCACGTTCCCTTCAATGGGTTTGATGGTCAGCCGATCGAATGGGCGGACCAGCCCGAGCCTCTTCCCAATATACACTGGACGGATTCTACGTAAGTTTTCCCTTTCAGCCTCTATTTTCCAAGTATGTCATAATGAGCTTTATCATAGGCCTCTGAACTCGATCGGACTTCCTTACTATACCTCTCCTTTGCTGTCTTCGTACACACACCCGCTAATCCCTTCGTCAACTGCCCACCCACCACCAGCACCTATTCCCCCACAGGTTCTTGCGAGTATGAAAATGGTTGATTTCGTCGGATACGCCCAGCTGCCCAAAGAGCTGCGCGGGAAGAGGAACGTAGTGGCGCGTGAGCTTGTCAAGAAGGACCAAGGCAGGTTCAGGAGCGACCGCACAAGAACCGATGTACGATATTCATATCCGCAACTGGCGTCTTGCTCTTACCATTTATTCGCTTTTTTCGCAGTCCCAAGCCTCGATAGATGCCTCAGATCTTACGGACCCTATCCCGAAGCCGTATCGCAGGGTAGAAATCATGTACTCGAAATTTGGCGTTGAGGATTTCGATTTCGGGTTTGTACGCTTGCTAAGCTGCCTACGTACCTCCAATTAATCTGTCACCCCCTGCAGATTCTATAACGAAACTGAATTCAGTGGCCTTGAGTCGCATATCCAGAACTCGTATACGAATTCTTTGGTACAGGTGCTTCATTACTGCCATCCCATTCGGCACCTTGGCAAGTCGCACATCACGACATCATGTCGCATCGAGCACTGCTTGCTGTGTGAATTTGGCTTTGTAGTGAGGATGCTCGAAGATGCAAAGGGGACAAATTGTCAAGCTAGTAATTTCTGCAAGACCATCAGCCGGATGTCACAAGGTGCGGCAGTTATATTACCAAAGTGTTTCATTGGACTGACAGTGCCCTTTAGCTACGGCGCTGGGTGTCGTCGACACCGATGCGGAAAGACCCGATACGGATTACGCATCGATGATTCAGCTGTTCAATCGTTTTGCTCTGGAAGAGATCAGCGCCGAGGGCAATGCTTTTCCTCAAAACCCAATTGTCAGACCAACGAACGAATTAGTTCCCATGGGTCAAGTCGCTGCACCTATCACCCAACTCCTCGGTATCGACTCGACCACAGTCATCGTGTGTCAAAACTGCGGTGCAAAGCGGACTAAGGAGGGAATGACGCACGTCGTTGATTTGCTGTACCCGCGCAAAGTACGATATTCGCCCTTGTCCGTCTCGTTCTTCTTACAATATGTTTACTTTGTTAAATTGGGGGGCTACCAGACGCTTACGAACGAACCGCCCGTGCCGACGGATCTCGACTTTGCTACCCTCATGGCGATATCCCTCCTCCGCGATACGACATACAAGGCGACGTGTCCGACCTGCAAACAGCTCACGCAGCTACGTTCTCGGCGCACTACCCCTGTTAGCCAGCTCCCACCGCTGCTGGCTGTAAACGCATCTGTCAACAACGATGAGCAGCTGAAGTACTGGATAGACGGGAAGCAAGGTACATTTTTATCGCCCCAGGTGGACATTCGAAGCTACGGGGAGGCTGAGAGTGAGGATCTCGATGTGGCGACGTACGAGCTGCGGGTAAGCTATAGAATCCACTTTTATATCCTGGTTCCTCGATATAAGATTGTTATACAGGCGTTTATCGTGCAAGTGCGCGCGAGTAAAGCCAACCATTTGGTCGCAATTGTAAAAGGTCCGTCTCGCCGGGCTTTCGAGCCGTTGTCTACTTACGTGCTTACATGCTTACAATGTTGATGTTCAGTTCCGGAGGCGCCGCCGGATCAGAGCCCTTGGTATATTTTCAACGATTTTGTGGTCGAGAACATTTCGGAGCAAGAAGCGCTTAGTTTCCCAGATAAATGGAAGGTTCGTTGTGGGATCTCAATATAACTGTCAAGACCTTACGATACTTGCATGATCTGTAGGTCCCTTGCGTGTTGTACTTTGAGCGAGTGGATATGCGCGACCACCTTGACTTCAGTGGACTTCCTGATGAATTAGATCGAGCTATTCTTGGTCAGCGGATAAGCCTTGCGACGTGAGTCGTCCAAAGGCTCCTCAATGTTTTTATTTTAACACCTCGCATTGGTAGGAACGTGAATTGGGCAGCTCACAAACATGAGCCATTGCGATATGAGGAACTCCCGACCCCTGGTACCCTCGTCTCCATCGACGCTGAGTTTGTAGCACTTCAAAAGGTGCGACAGTTGTCGACTCCGGGATTCATTTTTTTCATCTTAGATCCTAATTTACAGGAAGAGTCGGAAGTGAGATCGGACGGAACTAAGAAACTTCTCCGACCGTCGCAACTCACTTTGGCGCGTGTATCGGTCCTGCGAGGAGATGGACCGCAGGCTGGCAAGCCATTCATTGACGACTACATCCATACGAGCGAGACGGTTGTCGACTATCTCACTGAATACTCTGGGATCAGATGTAGGTTTTCGCCCTCTCGTTTATAGATTTGAGCTGAACTCACATATCTTTTGCTAGTTGGGGACCTTGACCCTCATTTCTCTACTCATACTCTGCTGCCTTTAAAAGTCGTCTACAAGAAGCTCCGCCTTTTGGTCGATCTGGGATGCATATTTATTGGACATGGTCTCTCGAAGGATTTCCGAATTATCAGTATGTACACGCACTTTCGCAACTAAATTGGCATGGTATTGACACAACTATTTTTTCAAGACCTATTTGTTCCCCCAGAACAAGTTATCGACACGGTGGACCTTTACTACATCAAGAGTCGCCAAAGACGAATAAGCCTCCGTTTTCTATCTTGGTACATCCTTAAGGAGAATATTCAAAAGGATACACACGACTCGATCGAAGATGCAAGAGCAGCGCTATTGCTCTATCAGGAATACCAGCGTTTCGAGGAAGAAGGTAAATTTGATCAGGTATTGGAGGACATGTACAAGGAAGGCCGACTGGTGGTAAGCTTGAATTACTCTGTGCGCCTACATCGCGCCGTCAAACTTATTGTGCTTGGTATCTAGAACTGGAAACCACCCACGCCGCCGCCACCTCCTCAACCAAGTGCTCCAACCACTCCCCAACGGACGCCTGTACGCGCCGGCCCAATATCTCCGTATTCGCCAATGAATTTGGGCCTTCAGCAGGGAGGGATGATGCCCGCAATGCCACCAAGTCCTTTCGGTATGCTTGATCCTCAAACTCAAGCGATGTTATTCCAGCAAGGATTTGGTTTGCAGTGGCGGAATGTGCCACGGGGTGGTCCGTTTTGATGCTCTTTCTCATAATGTATATACCTCTTTGTACAGGCTCCGTGGAACTAAAAATACCCTCACTATAACATCATCAATGCGCCACTACCTTTTGCCTTTTTACCCTCATCAACGTCTGAAGATGACCATGTCGAACGCTTTAACCAGCCTGAGCACCTATGCATCATCGGACCCCGCGTCGCTTCCACCTACCGTGCTTCTTCGGTCTTCAGACGATAGCATCGTGATATGGGATAAATTCCCCAAGGCGATGTTTCACTTTCTTTTGCTTCCTCGCATCAAGGGGCCCCTCACACGCGAGAACACTACCAACCTGAGCTCCTTCATAAAATGGGACAAATCAAAAGCGCTCAACTGCTTGTTATCAATGAAGGGCGATGCGGAGGCCGTGAAGGTTATGATTCAAGATGAGATGGTAAGCGGAACGGATTTTGTTAGCACTACCGTATTCACTTTCTTTGTAGACAAAGAAACACGGGTTTACATGGGATATATGGATGGGATTTCATTCTGTGCCTTCTATGGAGTATGTCTTATCTGGCGGTCCTATTTAGTTTATCTATGGTTGATAGTAACCATTTGATGACAGGCACGTCCACTTGCATATCATATCCTCGGATCTTTGTTCGCCTGCATTGAAGAACAAGAAGCATTACAACTCTTTCCATCCCAAGCTAGGGTTTTTCCTCCACTTCGACGAAGTTATGTCATGGTTCGAGGACTCAGGAAATGGTGGTCTTGTAAGCGCCGATCGCAGATGCCCCGACGTTCCTCGGGGATATTTGGAAGCTGACACCCCAGGACGTCCCCAACCTAGACTCTGAACATGCCTTCTTTGCGCGAGGAACAGTACGAGCCGCTGTTGAAGACAGACCTCACTTGCTGGAAATGCGGGGAGGAAGTGCGGAATATCCCTTTGCTCAAGTCTCATTTGGAAGATGAATGGAAGAAAGAGCGTAAAGAGTCGGAGCGGAGAGGCAAGAGATAATGTGTATGGGCGATAGCGAGAGCCAAGACATCCCCTTGTGTAGACCATGCAGTACGCTAACTGACGATGGGGTTCATCCCGGAACTCGAATAAATCATGCAGACCAGATAAATATTTCTACGCACTGATATTGGGAGTCTACCTGCGTGATTTCGACTTTTTCTTCATGGTTTTGATATCCCTCTCGAACCTTCCCTTCTTCTTGGCCCGCCCGTTATCCGAAGGTCCATCGTCTACTTCCGCAGTCGATCTCTGGCGACTCCTTTCCAAGACACCCTGCTTCTTCGATTTATTTCTGAGTTCTTCGTACCCATCTCCTCCGAAGGAGTGCTTATTCTTTGCAACACTTCGGAAGATGTCGCCAAACTCTTCCGCTAAGCCACCTCTCTTTCCACGTCCCTCTATCATACCGGTTCCTCCCAGTGCAATGTCGGCTTCGTCTCGCTTCCGGCGCAAGGTTTCTTTTTTGTTAAGAACCAGCCGAGTCATATTTTCTTCTTCGAACCTTGTCATTCGGTCGAGTTCGCGCGCGCGCGCAGTGGATAGCGAAGGCATGGAGCCAAGTCCGGACGTAGACTCAACATGCGGGTTCGAGGGATCGTTGTACGCAAGCGAGGCGAGGGCAGAGGGCACCGGCGCACGTCGCTTGGATTTGTCTTTCCGAGATGTTTCGTTGTAAGGCATTGGCGCAAGTTTCGGTGGGCGATAAACGCCACTCCGATCTGGCTCCTCGTCTTCGTCATTGTCGGATGCAGCCGCATCTTGTGTTTCCTCGATGAGGTTTTGGGGATTCGGACGGAATGCAAGTGGGTCTACGGACGAGATACTCAGCCAAAAAAAAATGGGTAGTACTTCTATATGGTAGGCCTACCATCGGTCACGTTTTGTGCATCTGTTGAATTATCCTCCGCCATGCGTACGAGTTTGTCGATCTGGTACTTCATTTTGGTCTCAAGAATTTTCACCTTCTCAAGGATGATACGACTCTCTACCAGAGAGTCGACCAGATCGCCTGCTTCGATGCCACGCTTTTCTCGCTCCGCAGTCCCAAAGGACGCCGACGGAGCCGTGCGCTCAAGAAGGGAGTGTCCAAGCATACGATGAGACGAGAGAAGGACAAGAGACTGCAGATATGACAATAACGTGTGGTCCTTGAGCGAGAGAAGGGATATTCCAGATTTCAGGTCAAGTTCGGACGTGTTTCGTTGTCTGCCAGAGTACATAGTTAAAACGTAAATCGCGGCTTCAGTGCTTGAAGAGTACCTCACTTCTTCGCCAGTGTCTGCACAGTTTCGCGGACGCTTGCCATAGACGCTGCCATTTCGTTGGCGACATCGCTGAACGCCTGGACAGACACGCTTGATATTGTATCCATTCCCGAGCAATTAGTATAAGTCTAAAGCTTTGTGAGATCCAGGACTGGAGCACAAATTTTCCGGAAGCAAATATCAGCGACGCCGCCATCGCCGCCAATATGAAGCAACATCCCTGCAGTTATATCGCAGGCCGCATAGCGAAATGGTTATCGCGTTGGTCTTCGACTTAGCTAGTTGAACCAAAGGTTGCAGGTTCGAGTCCTGCTGTGGTCGTTATCATTTTACCGTTTTACCCATCTTGCCTCTCATCTGCGGAACTGTTCCGTGTGTCCCCGTGATTGTGTTTCTTTTGAGTCTTAACAACTGTGCAATCTCCGCTCGTTCACACCACCACATGCGCTCGCTTCCTTAGGGGTACCCTTTATTGATTTTGATCACGCCCATACCGGGTCGCTCATCACGCTACGCTATTCAGGTGGATCTTGATCCTGGTGGCCTATGTCACTGTCTGCGATCGTTCAAATCGACTGCGACGGGGACGGGAACGGCACGAAGCATCCAGCACACCATTAATCCCCAAATGCTTGCCAACGGATCTCACCATATTTACCTGGCATGCGCGGAGCTAACCTCGCCGAACCCCTATGTGCCGCTTGTCGCTCTAGATGAAATCACGCAGCGAATTTGGCAAATGATGCAGTATCTTGTCAGAAGATACGCCCATCTGGTCCTTATCCCAATCCTCGATCATTGCGCAGCCTATGGGTCTCCTGTTTATACCTGGCTCGGTCTTTAGCGCAGTGAAAGCGACCATTCGAATGTGCTTTTGACTGCTTTTGCGGGCCCGACTGTCCAGATGATTAGTTTATGCCTTTACTGGAACTAATCAATCTAGATTCCTTTAGTTGCTAGTGGCACGAAGCAACAGTATGCGTCTAGGAAATGCTAGAAAATGCCAGCCTCCCGGTTGGGGTGTCTCCGCAATCCCACTAGGCCACCCTATGATATTACGATTGAAATTTCTTTAAAATCGCCCTCTGCTGACGGCAATCCAAAACCCCCTTGCCTCGAAATCATCGCCATTACAATGGATGTGAATCTCCGCTCCCTTTCTGTCTTTAGCTATGCTGCTTATGGATATGCAAAACCCCCTATTTTCTAGGCCAAGCCCTCCGACGTTGTATGTCTATTCTACCCCGTCGACGGAACTTGCCAGTAAGTTGCCGCTGTTTTACCCAGCCGCCATCGCCATCTTAGTCCTAACACACTACATAACCGCAGTTATCCGTGCTGCGCCTGTGATGAAGTGGAGCAAAGCACCCCGAGGTTAGTACTAGGCGCTCGGTGGGCACATATTACTTGGCGTACTTGATCAAACCTTGCTTTAGCACCAACAGCCCTCAGGCAGGCGCCAACGCTGAGTCGACGGCGACGAATGCCGATACATAAATAGCCAGCACCTCAGACCCACACGTCCGGAGATAGCCTCCCTACCCCCGATGGCCCCGTGTCTGTGGTCATATTGACGCTGTCGAAAGCCTCGACACTCCTCTCCCCGTGCTGTGAATTGCAATCACCATCTCTCACCTATAATCACCTATAATACTTGCAGTACTTGGGACCTGATACAATGCGAATAGCATATGGGCCTTCCCACCAAAAGCCCCCGAGATAGATGAAACAAGGAATGCGATCAGGTACTTGTTGCCCTGCCGCGGAATCTCGGCGCAAGCTATCGATATTGATATCTGCGCCGGAGAACTTTGGTGTCTGCCGCCTCGAAATCTCTTTTCTCCTGTGACAAGGAGCTTGCCGTTTCAACACTCTCATCGCCAGTTCCCCAGGCAGGTAGGCCAATAATTGCATTTTTTCCGGACACCGTGGGCGCGCGCGACCTCCTTTCCAGGCGGACTCCAGTCCCCAAGCCGATCGAAAGGCTTGCAATACGCCCATATGTATACCAAGTAGTGAAATCGTAACGCCTGATACATGCAAAAAGATGGAAAAGAAACCAAATGGCGTCAAGGTATTAGAGTATTCTAAGCAAGGCTACAAAAACTGCCGTCCATAAAAAATATGAAAGTGAGGCCGATACTTTGTCAATACATTGCATCGTATAGATCATCTCCGAAATCATGAAACACCTCAAAGGAAAAGCACAGCAATCCCGCCCAGAACGCCAGCAGCAGCGACGCTCAGCGCCGCGCGGGAATTCTTCAACATCATCTTCCCACTAGCACCCGCGCCGTTGGAAGAAGAGGTGGAGTTGCCGGTGCTGCTGGAGCCATTGAGCTGCTTGGCGAGCGCCTGGAACGCAGAGAAGTTGTTCGGCCCGCTCTCGACGGAGTTGACGGCGAAGACCATGCCCTGCCCGCAGTGGCCCGCCTGGCGGCAGTACACCCAGATGGGCGCAGTGTCGTTCACGGTGATGTTGAAACTGGGGAGGGGGGAGGTCGTGTCGGTCGAGGGCATGCTAGATAGTGGATAGTGTAGGGCGGGGTCAGTTTGGCATTCGAGGAGGGGACGGCACTTTGGGGCTTACAATCCAGAGTCAAATCCGATCTGGCCGGTGGTGGAGGTCTGCTCAAGCTTGCGACAAGGATTAGCAAAGGTGGATTGCGTGGCGCTGAGGAGAGATGAGTGAGTGGCCTCGTCCAAAGATAAAAGGAGATTTTGAGATACTTACGTATGGTTCTTAGACTTGAATTCTATCGGCGTTGAAACAAATTAATCAGAGATTCGCAGCCTGGATAATAGAGGCTAGATAACTTACGGAAAGAGATGATGTCGCGCGGCTGGGCGACGACACGATCGGGCGTATAAACAAGCTGCCCTGTGCCGCCGACAATCACAGTATGAACCACGGGCTGAGGAGCAGGGGTGGGGTTACCCGAGCCTGCGAGGCTTCTTAGTATTGCTTGACAAGATATGTGAAGAAGTGTACATACCGGGGTAGGAGCCATAGGTAGTGGTCCAAGTGTTCGCGCCCAAGGTGATAGTCTGGGTGACGGTCACTACCGATGGTGCAGCAGTGGGAGTGGCAGCGGTCGTCGAGGTGCCATTGGCTACGGCCAGCGCCTTGAAAGCATCAAAAGTATTACCCGTGGCCGCAGCATTGACTATAAAGGGCAGGTGGTGTCAGTTGTCTGTAAAAATTTTGGTGAGGGCGAGGGGCATACCGGAGAAGACCATGCCGCTCTGGCAGTGGCCCGTTTGACGGCAATAAATCCAGATGGGGTTAGTGTCTTGAACCACAAATGAGGCCTCGGGGAAGGAGGCGGTCTGATTGTCAGGCACGGGTTGGCTGGATAATAATAGCATGAGTGTCGATCGGAGGCCTATGCGATCATGGTGGACGGGGAAACTTACAAGCCAGAGTCGAAGCCAGTAGCAGTCAAGCCATCGGGGGAGAGCAGTCGCTTGCAGGGAGATGCAAATGAAGATTGGGTGGCGGTATGGTTTTTCTGGCGGAATGAGAAGAGAACGGTGTCCCCCACCGCGGCGGTCTAACAATAATTCGATAGTGTCAGAATAAGACACCACACTGTGATGTATGGAATCCTCACGATGTTTTGAGGATCGAAAAGGAGTACGCCTGGGCCACCAACGACGACCGTGTGGGTCATCTGGGCATAGGCGAGCGGAAGCGCGAGGAGAGCAACCCGGAGAAGGTGAAGCATTATGAAGAGCAGTAGAAGGAAAGTGGTGGTGGTGGTGAGGAGGAGGAGGGGGAGGCAGCGGCGCGCATGATTTTATACGCTGGGAGAGAAAGGCCTCGCAATTGCACGCCCAAAGGCCTTGCGGATCGGACAAAGGTGCGCTGCGTCGCATTGTCCAAAAATAACCTGCACTGTTGACGCGACGTGATTGTTTGGCCGTGTTGATGGAGGCATTTTGTGCGCTTCGGTTGCGGATACTTCCGTGACCATCTTTCCTTCCGTCCTCCACCCTCGCTCTTCTGTCGTGGAATCGATTCTCCCCCCGACCATTTTCATATCAGAGAGATAAAACGGGCTATCGGCCGAGTCCGGTATGCGTCTATCATGAAGCGCACGCACGCACGCTCCGATGGTGAAGATCTCAGATCGGAACAAACAGGCCGGGGCTATGAGGGGGCCGTGCTAGCGATAGGGGAGACTGTGGCGACTTTTATAGCCTCCTTTTCGGAAATTGCTCCTTGGCTGCCGTTCGCATGGATGGACCGCCCTTATTGCACGTGAATTGGGTAAACGGGCTTGTGGGCGTTTGGATCTAATTCCTGTCCTGACCGGCAATGGTTGAGGGCGTAGGTCTTTGAGGTCTGTGGTTCTGCCCCTTAGAACTGTATAGCTCCGACGCGGGCTGGCCAGCCCGCGCTTCGAGTCCTATTCGCTTCACCGCTGGAGTGGATCGAGGATTCTCGGTACTTGGATATCTAGGCGACACACAGGCTCTCGAGATGATAATTATATCCCACCTCCCTCGCGGTGGTGGATAAGCACGGGCTGGACTTGGAATGGCACGATGCTTGTGTTTGGTTTTTTTTCTGGTCAGTTACTCTCCGTGATCTCATGCTATCCCTCGCCACTTACCGTGACTTACGCAACTTACTTGGCAGGTGCTGCAAACGCGAGACTGTTAAGTGGGAGGCGCATAGCTCTTTTTTCTCACCCAATGCTGGTGCGGACGTACCTAAAAGGCATGTATGTACTTGAGCCAAGTGATAAGTACTTGGCTGCAAGCGAGGGAGAGAAGATTAATATTACGTAACGACTTCGGCGAAGATCCCCATGCTGTGCAGATGCTGTGCCCGGCGTCAGGGCAGGGTGGCGGTGCGCTTTATTAAGGGCTGCACGGGGGCCTTGGGACAGGGACCCCGGGATGCGGGTTGCCCGCCGAGAAAGTGCGCATATTTCTGCCCTTCCCAGCCACATCTCGTGCTCGATACCGATACCGATACCGATATCGATGGCGTACAAGCGCGTGTCGACGTTCAGCGCGCTCTCCAAGCCCATCGACATCACAAAGCAAGTGCTCCCAGCCACCGTCCTCGCCGCCGGATTGCTTATACTAATCCCCGGCGTCTGCGTGTAGTGAGGAGCTCATCCAGCATCGACGCGCGCGCGTCATCCCGCTCTCGCTCAGCCCCTTTGTAGATGGCCCCGTGCGGAGGAACCGACTGGGGAGCTATGATGTGGATGAAAAGGCCCTGTTGGAGGCCGAGGTCTATGACCCCAAGAGCGACGAGGAGGTCGGAGAGCGACCGCCTGCCTGGCTCGATCTCGTATGTCCTACCAATTTCAAACCTTTGGACGCTTTTGGCTCACACGCAATCTTCCTAGTTCTACGACCTCGCGTGGGCTGCAACCTTTGCAAATTTAACCCAGTTGAGTTGGAACTGTATCTGCCACTCGACGCGCCTACTCAATACACATCGTTTTTGTAGAAATACAGTCATTTCAACGGCAGCTGTAAGCACTAATATCATGGGAATCGTATGAATGCGTCTTGACTCTTTGTTGACGCGTTTATCCTTACTAGACGGCGACTTCATACTCGGCCTTTTTCACGATCGCGTATTGGATGTGGGTTACACAGGTGCTTTTCCCCCTGCTGCTATTTTGCTCATCACCGTGGCTCATCTCGTTTCTATTAGGTGGCCTACGATGTTAAATTTTATACAAACGACTGGTAATTATCACTATTTATTTTGACGGGGACACTGACCTGACGACGGCCGAAGGTTCCATCGGTGCATGATGTTCTTGCAGCTCTCCTTGTATGGCGCATTGGCTGCTTTCACGCAAAGTGCGTGAATCTGTCCCCTCTAAGTGGACCTGTGCTCATGGCCTTTTTTGCCTGCTTAGATTTTGACCTCACGGCGTTCATAACCCACGCTCCTACCGGCCAACTCGGCGCGACACAGGGAACAGTCGGTTTCCTCGGTCTTAGTTCCAACCCCGAAGCTGCTGCGCGAAGATACGCGGACATACAGTTTGAGGGGATTGCGCTGATTCTTGCGCTCAGCAGAACATTGCTGCTGATTCAGTACTTGGTCGGTACGTGGGGCTTCCTCCAGCAAAAAAATTACACGCGAGGACATAACCTTTGAACAACACCAACAGTTCTCAAATACGCCGGACGGCAGCGCAACTGGCGCTTTTATGCCATTGCGGGCTCTCTTTTTGTTTCGGCCGTACTCTTTTACATCTCCTTCGCGTACATAAGCGCGAAATATTCGGACAGAACCGGGGCCATTGTCAAGTATATCTTCTGGGGGACTGCGCTCTTCGTGGAGCTGTGCGGGTACGCCGTGTTTAAGCCTCCGACGAACCTCCGCAGCACCGGGTCGCTGACGGGGCGGCTTGGGACGCTGGTTACTATTATTCTTGGGGAAGTAAGCAGCCGTCCTCCTCGGGTCATCCTTGTGACCTCTCGCATCTCACAATCTTGATGCTGATACTAACGTGAACACTGGTACGGTAGGGCATCAACTCCATCTCAGGCTCGTTCCAGTTCCTGGTCCAAGGATTCGAATTCAATTTCAAGGTCGCCGCCCAGCTGGGATGTACGGCAGTCATAGTGTACATGACATTCTACCTCTATTTTGAGAGCTCGCGCCCCCGGCTGTCCAGGAATAGGCGGCAGACGTGGATCATGCTGCACTTACCGTACCTTTTGTTCGTTTTATTGCTCTTAGAAGGTATGTAGACGTATCGCCTTGTTGAGTTGTCGGTGATATAATGATTGGACAATATCTTCTAGGCTTGAAGAACATCCTCATCTGGTCGGTGAGTCACAGTCCCAGGCTCCGCGCCTCGATCCGCATTAAACACATTCGATCCCACCGCCTCTAGGGCCTCTTACAATCCCTCCAATTCGTCCTCAACGGCATGGGAGAGAGCATCAGCGCGGCATTCGATAACGCGGATGAGGGATCTAATCCGATCACACTCCTGGGCAACGCCAACAGCACCCTCACCCCACTCCTGGACAAACTTGGTCTCTCGTGGCCGATAGAGCTGCAGAAGCTGGTCGACTTTACGAAGGAGAAGAACACAACGCTCACGCCGGATGATCTCTTCGTTGTCGGGTACCAGAGGTTGATTTTGAAGGTGGTGCTGAATGTATTTGCGGTAAGCGATATTCATTTCATTTTCTGTTTATCCAAGGCGACACGTGGCATTTGTGCGTCTTGCACTGGCTCGTACTCATTATCTTTTGGCTCTGTTCGTTCTGGGATAGCCGTTCGTGGCTCTTAACAGTCTCGACAACGGTATCCAGGCACAAATTGTATGGTATCAGACTAACGACACGGCCGTTCTGCAGGTTTGTGGAAGAAAAAAAATACTCATTCCAATGCTGCATTCGATCCTGACTCTTGGGGTCGCATTTTATTGTTTGCGTGACTTAGGATGCATGGAACGACACTAGTTCCCCAAACCTTGAGAAGGTACGCTATCGACCTTATCCCATTTACACTTAGTACCACGAGACTAGACGTGAGGCTAATTATGCGACGACGGGGGTTTTTTTTTTCTTACTCAGGTCGTTGATGCCATTGCGGCCCCGCAAGTCCAGAGTGCGCGTTCGATCATGGCGCTGTGCGGCGGGACGCTGGTGTTCTTGGCGCTCCTGAATGTGACCCAAGCGTGGCCAAAAGGTACCACCCCCCTCCTGCCCATCTGCTCATAGACACTTGCCCACCCCTAAATTTCAAACCACGTCTCTAGATCGTTACGCCTGGGGATCGTTCCTTTCGCGCCTCACTATGGGCCTGATCCTGACTGCGCTCCTGGCCCTCAACATTGGGTCGAACCAGGATTATAGCCTCGACGAAGATTCTAATGGTCCCCCGGTGTGGAGATGGCTCGACGATCTCTGGGCGATTCCGACACTTGCCATCGCGTTGGGACTACAAGGGGTTATTGACCATGTACGTGCACTTACTATCTGCACGCCTGACACTGGCATGGTGGTGTGTTCTCCAAGCTCCAATTTGCTTGACTAACGCTGCTTGTCTTGATCCTTTTTAGGTCCTGCTGCACTACGCCGTGAAGGCGGCAGACGCTGCTGCCCCCGTCGACCCGATCTTCTCCAGCGAGTCTGGATACCCGCTGCAAAAACTCCATACGGCAGAGAGCGATTATAGCTATAATCCCGTCTCGCCGGGTACAGCCAAGGAAGACGAAGCATTCGAGAATGAATCGAGCCGGTTGAAGACGATGTGGAATAAGTGATTCTCCGGCTCCATCTATTGTCGCCCGCTTGGGGGCCTTCCTTTTGCTCTTTGGGTAACTTTTGCTTTCGCTATCAATGGGACGATCTTTGGTATATAGACAGATGTATCACTCTTTTTTCTTGGCTGGTTCTTTGTTGTCGTCAACATTTCACTAAAATTCATACCCAAATGCACCGTTAACTTGTAACGTGCATGGCGAATACTCGCGCACTGCATATGCTGTTGTCCGCCTTGTTGGCTGTCCCCTGCCCGCAGCCACCCCGAGACTCCACTGGGTCTTTTACCATAACGAACGACCTCAAGCCCGTCTCGAGATCCATAAAATATGAAGTGCTCTATCTACTCAATGTCAATGCACAAAGGACTTGTTGGTGCCACTCTTCGATCGCGTTATATAAGACAAGAAAAGGGTATACAGAAAAAGAAAATAAGTATTTTTATATTAGGCTACATTCATTGAAAAACGTCAGTGCTACACATAATCCTCAACGAACCTACCCCATTTCTCGATGATAGGACGAACGATGCTGTCCCACTCGTTTCTTTCCAGTTTCCCGGCCGTCACTCGAGAGAATGTGAATATCTCTATATGGACCTCATTGCCTTGTAAAATGCAATATCACAGATCAGTTGAGTGCGAGATAGTGGGTTTCGGGTGATGGCTTACAACGAGAACACGGCTCGCGCACGAGCTTTGCTTTGGACGGAGACTTGGGGGCCCTTGGCAGCCCGGCAGACCTGGACTGCGATGGGACGTTAATGGGGAAATCGGGCGCCAGGTATTGCCCGTTATAGGACAGATCTGCAAGTTCCAAATGGACAAGCCCTTGAGGAACATGTTGGAATGTCAGTGGGCTCCTATAAGTCTCATCCGAATAGAACGCACGTTCTAGTCGATGGCAATATTTGCCCCTATTACCCGCATTCAATCTCCCGCTGAGCAGGCTTGTGTCCTTGCTGAGGCCGCCAGGCCACCAGCCACGGAGTCTGACCTCATCCGGTCCACACTGTTTGCTCCATTCATCGATGCGTTTATTGAGATTGATAGCCCGTCCTACTTTGAGGTGAACGTGCTGTGGCGATTCTAAATCGACGATCAAAGGGATTTCAGTCTTAGTCGGTTAGCTCAACGCGTAACGCATCAAAGACTCACTACTTCGAGTTTCGTACGCGTAAATATAACCAGGCTCATCTTTTGCCGACACGGCTTTCTCCATCTCCACGCGTAGTGCGGTTTTGGTTTCGGGAATCAAGTACTCGGGTACCCAATCTTCGAAAGATAAAGCTCGTCAGCCCCTCATCGTGGTGGTATCTGGATGTGAAATTAATGACCCTCAAACTTAATCCACTCGTTGGGCTTGACGCGAGAGTAAAACCCAGTGGTAGATTCCTTGGTATGGTGGAAGCAATACCGCTTGATAGGAACGCCAGGCGAAAAAAGAGACAGAGGGTGCACAGTCGTGACGAAACGTAAGCATCGCCTCTCCGGGTTCGTCGATTTTGTTATCCCACTGCATTGAGTTTGATCGTGAGGTGAGGAACTGCTGGGTGGGGCTTCGGGTGCTGTGGGCAGCGGGGTGCTTACTGATGATGCGAGTTTTTCACGAGATGTCAGCCAGTGTCTGTGGATACTATGCCATGTAATTTAAACGTACCTTCCACTTGCCGATCGAGAATGATCGAGGCGCCTTCGCTACGATAGTCTCTATCTCGCTCATCAATGTACCTATCGATGGTGCGCATTTTAAATGTTTCATCTGAAATGCAACATAAGGACAAGTTAGCCAAGACAAGAAGCCTCGAAGCAAAGTGACATAGTAATACTGTAGGTATCCAATTTAAGCGTGTGTCTCACCCCTCCAAAAGCTTCCTGGACCAACGTGATCCGGTATTGGGGGATCCGGTCTGCGTTATAGATACAAATGCGATCAGCGTACTAGTGTGCAATGGTATTTTGATGAGGAATACACCGACATTCCGCATTGCAAGTGTCGGATGGCCTGGGTCCGTGGTCGCGGCGGTATTTTTCGGGGGAGTCATTATCGTCCTCCGGAATAGCAGCGGGTGCCGATTTTCTGGGACGGTGGGCATGTGGCCTTCCCCTTGGTGTTATTTCGGGAGAAGAGGGCTCAGAAGCGGGAGATGGTGGCTCGGAGGGCAAGTGCACCCCGCGCGTTGAGATGGCACCACCGTCGCTGTGGCGTCCGCGTGGAGGCCGTCTGAGACTACTACCAGGTTTGTGCGGCATCGGATGAGGAGTGCTTGTGTCTTGAAGTATGGATATCGCTCATTTGGTGTGTCGAGGAGTTAAATGCTTTCGACCATGACCAGTGACCAGTGAGAGATTGGGGCGGTGTGGAAAATACATACATATCTCGCCGAGTTAATCGGATCCCCTTGCCAACAAGTAGTCCGGATTTTGAGCACCCTGACATTCGCCGCCTTGCAAAGCCTCAGCTGTTGGCTGCGCGACGACAGATATCAGGACGCTGAAAACCTGTCACGTTGATTGTTGGCAACGAGATGTAGCGGTGACACGCCTTGCCCTTTGCCACCCTTTTGCCTCGAATACAATGTATTGTGTCAGCAATGGCCTACATCCACCAGGCAACCTTCCGAGCTAAAGCTAGAGTCCCAGGCGTCATATCATTAATGATTGATGGGCGTGTTCATTGGCCTTATGCATCGTAATCATACGTCCATAGCTGGGTGAGTTTTTGATGGTGGAAAAGTGCGGTGCTGAAACCATTCACTTCCTACGAATATTTACTATCCAAAACCATCCACTCTCGCGATCACAGAATTCAAAACTCAGCCCTATGGACCCAAGACTCGGCGCTTCGTGTGATGCACCCTTTGAGCTTGGAAGGGATCGTTGATCCTGTGAGCGTGCCCAATGCTGAAGCTCGTTACGTGGTCATGAGGGTCTGGTAAAAAGGTCTTAGTACTGTTAACGACCAGGGATACCAGCACAGACATCTTCGGATCGCCATTGGGAAAACTGTCAAGATAGGCTGTCGCTACGCCGTGCGCAATTCTTCTCTCGCGTGGTGCTTAGCTCCGGTTCTGACCTCCTCGTTAACCCAAATCCAGACTGCGGGGCAGTTCGTACCTGCCCTTTTATCTCAGTCTACTCAGTTGGTTGCCAACGACTGCCTTCTCCCCAGGTCATGGCTAGGGAAAAAAACTGTGTAAGTTGCGGAGCGTCAGCTCGTATTGTTGCAAAAACAGCATACGTGGCCCGAATACCGTCCGGTAAGACCGAATCTGTCGAGCAAAAACCGATTATCATTCTCACCCGCCTGCGTTCCCCTTGAGGCCCTCGATGGCCCAGGGGCCAATCGAGGGTGAATTTATATCCTTCATCTAGTTGGCGGGCACCTTGACAGGACTGACGATTCGGGCTGAATGCGAGCGGTCGAGAGGCTGGTTGTCGTAAGGTCTCCCCTGGTCTCCCGCGACTACCAATATCTCCCCTCGACAAGAGTTGCCAGAGGCATCTCGACGCTCTGTGTGTGACTCGCATTCTCCTCAGACTGGCGTTCCCCCTCATCTCCTCGCCGTCTCTCGCTCGCCTCGCGCCCACGTTCAAACGCTATAGATTACTGCTGTGTTTTTCAATTATCTCGTCACCAACAGCGCTTTTTCAGTACAGATCGCACAACACTTGGGCGAATCATATATTTTAAGCAGTAAACAAGAATACAAAGAATACAAATACAGGCTGTGCGGTCTCTTCCACGTTTCAACATCGTCTAACACCGTCCGCCATCGAACTTCTCGATATACTTCCCACTTCTCAATGTTGGGAGCGAAGAGGTGGTACAATCAGCCCGACCGCTGATTTGGGGGGGGGGGGGGGGGGGATGTAAAAATACACTTACTGGCACTCGGAATTTCGTACGTATAAATGTAACCAGGTTCATTATCATCCGGCGCTCCGTGCGACGTCTCAAGCGATAGAGACGTTTTCGCATCTACTGACAGATATCCGTGCACTCGATCTTGAGAGGATGAATAAAATTGCTGTCCGCAAACGGGGTTAGATTGAGGTGTGAAACATTCTGATCGTTGACGTCGGCCCTCGACTGTTTCTCAGAGAGAAGGCGCGGCTCCATAAATCTTGGTTGGTGCTTCGAGCAAACGCGATCTACGACCGCATCGGGTGAAATTGAGAGTAAGAGATGTGGGCAGGCAACACTCAAAGCAGCGTCCTGATTCATCCTTTGGTGCAATGCATTTGCTGGGGGAGATGAGTGACAGAGACCACGGGGCCGAGTGTGCACGCGGTATTGGCGAACTAGGGGCGGAGAGCAACTGAGGGAGAGTGGGCGTGGACATACGATGCGGCTGCGCATGTCCTGTACCTCAAAGCTCCTGGGAACTCTTGGGTAAGATGGGAGTGAGGTTTATGAGACTGATTTGCGCAAATCAGTTGCTATCCTCAAGCTTTGACCAGGGATTTAAGGAGGACGCTGGGAGTACCGCTGAGGGTGTCGGAGCGGTCGATTTCATACTAATGGGTTATGGAACTGGCTTGCTGAAGTTTGACTAGAAGCAGACTTGCGGTTGGCCCGGTGTTATTCAATACTCATGCCACCGGTGGAGATGCGTTGCGGGAGGGCTGCGTGGCCCCACCAGCGCTAGCTCTCCGGCCACGGTGGCATGGAGACGGAAAGACGAAAAGTGTATTCCCACGAAATCGGCAATAATTGCGAGCTTGGTGGGATTCATCGAGAGCTTTTTTGTCGACAAAATTTGCAAGTTGAAAGTGCTGGTGGTGAGTGGGTGCTGTTGAGTCGCCTCGAGTCGGACTTCAAACGTCAATGGGTGGCAGTGCGAGAAGCACGTCACCTTGCCAACCTCAATAGTGCCTCAATGCGTGGCAGTACACCATCAGTGGCTCATTCATCTCCGCTTGGATCTCATTGATCTCATTCCCGGGTAACAAGCTCAAGGTCGGTCCTGAATCGAGGGAGGACACTGTGGATATCATCGGGTTTGCAGAGCCAAAACCCCCCGATCGCGGCCCCGGGAATCGTGATGGCCAGTTGGAAGCGAAAGCAAAAGGGAGGTGAACTGGTGATGGCTCCACTGCGAAAAATCTCCAAAGTGAACAACGGTCCAACAAAGGGGGTTGGTCCAGCTAAGTACGTTCCCTCAATGTGAAGGGAGCGGTGGTGAGATCGGCACTAGATTCATGTCTGTATCGCCCGGAAGGTCGATGGCAACGCCTCCGACAGGATCGGCGAAAAGGGGACAGGGGCTGGCAGATTGGGCTATATTGGAAACCGCGATATTTATGTTTGACCACAGTCGAGTGTAAGTGTAATGCGGCAGGCAAGATTTCTCGTATGCGCTCTTCGATCCCAGCATGAGAGCATGGGGCGCCTCAATGATCTACCCAGTGGATTGGTTTGTGCGCACGGAGCTCGAAGCGCCTACTACTTCCTCTCCTATATAAGTTGATACGGATAGGTTATACAAGACATAGACGGCGTACATAAAGAAAAGAAGGAAAAAAAAATCAAAGTCATTGTTCATCAGGTTATATTGGTTGAGAACCCTCACATTACAGCAAATTCTCGACGAACCCGCCCCATTTCTTGATTACAAGGCACAAATTTCAATCCACGTCCCTAGATCGTTACGTTTGGGGATCCTCAGTCCTCTCGCGTCTCATCACGAGCTTGATCCTGACTGCGCTCCTGGGCCCCCTCAACATTGGGCCGAACCAGGATTACAGCCTCGATGAGGATTCTGATGGTCCCCCGGTGTGGAGTTGGCTCGATGTTCTCTGGGCGATTCCGATGCTTGCCATCGCATTGGGGCTGCAGGGGTTTATTTACCATGTGCGTACACTTATTAATTGCGCGCCTGACACAAGCACAAGGGCACGGCCTGGCGCGGTGGCACGGTGGTGTATCCTCCGAGCCCCAATTGCTTGACTAACGCTGCTTGTCTTGATCCTTTAAACTAGGTTCTGCTGTACTACGCTGTGAAGGCGGCAGACGCCGCTGCCCCCGTCGACCCGATCTTCTCCAGCGAGCCTGGATACCCGCTGCAAAAACTCCATACGGCGGAGAGCGATTATAGCTATAATCCCGTCTCACCGGGTACTGCCAAGGAAGACGAAGCGTTCGAGAATGAATCGAGCCGGTTGAAGACGATGTGGAATAAGTGACTAGGCTCCGACTCCATCTATCATCGCCAATTATCGCCCGCTTGGGGGCTCTCTTGTTGCTCTTGGGTATCTTTTGCTTTCGCCGTCAATGGGACAATCTTTGGTATATAGACAGATGTATCGCTCTTTTTTCTTGGCTGTCTGTTGTTTTCTGCACTCTATACCCAAATTTGTGGTTTCAATTTGCCCAAGGAGGGACGAGATTTGAAAGGGAGAAATACATAGAATCTTTGTACGCGCTGCGCATTCTGTCCGTCCATGGGTTGTTACAGGTAAGGGAGAAAGATATACATATACAACAGAAAGTTTCTGTGCATAGCTAGTCCGAGGCTTTGCTGAATTTTTTGATGTCCCGGGGCACGGCGTGCTCCTCGACCCACTTGCCCCATTTCTTCATGATAGGGTAGATTATAAGCTCCCACACTTGTAGCCCCAACGCCCTCGAGTCCCCGCCCCGAAATTGATAAAATGTGAAGTGTTCTCTGTGTTCCATGTCGCCTTCGACGTTGAGAAAGCGTTGGTCAAACTCGCAGGTGAAAATAGCCATGAAAAACTCACAATAAAGACTGGGGCATTTCGCCTTTGTGCGCGGAGACGGGAGCGGTGTGAGCGGGCGTTCACGAGCCGTAAGAGGTGGACCCTTGTCAAAAAAACCAGGTGCTCGGTATATCCCTGTGGCCGTCAAGTCTTCCAATTCCAAAAGCACCAGCCCTTGAAAAACACGAAGTGTTAGCCAGCGTTTATGGATACTACGGCAGATGGTTTAGACGTACGTTCTACCAGAACGTTATACTTTCCCTTCTCTCCTCCAGTACACATCGCAAGGAGTTTGCTTTGGTACCGCTCTTCCTCTAGGGTCCGTGGCCACCAGCCGAGTGACACCAAAGTGTCTGGGTTATGATAGTGCTTCTTCAGCTCAGAGAGACGCTTGTTGACGGAGCGCTCGGTGCGCCCGATCTTGATCGTCACTTCATCCAGTTTGCCTACAAGGACAAGTCAGATAATCGGATTCGCAAGAGGAGACTTTTTGCGTGAAGAGACATACTACCAGCGACCCCTGCTTCACCTCCGCTCTGCTGATCCTGAAGGATCTCGAATGCATAGACGTAACCGGCACAATCCGAGTCCGGCAACTTGTGCATCGCCGCATCCAAGTCTTCCCGAGCCTTCGCGGTCAGATATTGGGGGATCCAGTCTTTGGGAAACAAACGTAGAAGCGGTCAGCGCGCTTGTATAGAGATGTTTCGCTAGGGGTTTACCAACCTTTCGTTTCCCATGTGTCGGGCGGCGTGGGTCCGTGGTCATGGCAATATCTTTTAAGAGAGCCGACGCCCTCCGGAATAGCAGCGGACGTGGATTTCCTAACGATGCGGCGACATGGACGTCCATCAAGGTTTCTCCCGGCGCAGAGCCCCCCGAGAGAGGAGGGCTTCAAGGCCGTAGAAGTCGGAGATGGTGGCTCGGAGAGGGAGCGCTCCCTGCGTGTGTCAGATGACGTCGAATCCGCTTTCAAGATCGCACCGCCGTCGCTGTAGCGGTGTTTGCGTGGTCCGGGTTCGAGCGCTCTGAAGTTGTAGCGCTCAGAACCTCTCCTTTTTTTCGGCTTGGAGGTGTCGTCCCCTGAAGTATCGGAAGTGGTCATCTTGCGGAACTCGGCAGAAAGTTCAGAGTCGACATTGGAGATGGATTTCCCCGACATGAGATGGAGAGTACTGGCGTATTGAAGTGGGGATATTGCCCATCGTGCGTGTCGGGGATTTACATCAGGAAAAACGCGGGTTCATAATTAGGGAATTTTAGCAATAATTTAGCACTAATGGCTTGCTAAGCAAGATTAGCGCTAATCGAGCTTCGTGCCCACTTATTGGGGGCTAACCTAGCACTAGAGTAGGACTAAAACAGGGCCAGATAGCCCTAAAGGTTGACGCAGTAAGACATGGATAGCAGTGAGCATAGGCGAGCGAATACATGATAAGACAAAAAAACATAAACGTCGCCACCCAGGCGCACAACGCAGTCGCAATTCCCCAACTAGCCCTTCATCGCACCGAAACAACCTAGCTCCGTCGCATCGAATTGAACGGAGATGGCGCTGATGGCGTTGTGTTCGCCGCCGCCATTCCTATGAATGTACGCCGACAGATTGTTAGTGAATCCCGCAAGTGCCTGCAAGGCCAGACTTACAGCGCGGCATCGTAGAGCTTGCGCGTGAGCTTGCTACCCGCCATCGGCACGACGGTGTTCTTGTGAATGAGGTCGAGGGTCAACGTGTGCTTCTTGTAAATATCGCCGCACGTCGCCTGGGAGAATTCTGCGTTGACGCGGGCGCCGGTAGAATACTCTGCGAGAGGCGTGTAGACCTGTGTCAGCATGGAAAAGCGTCAGCATAGTGCCTCTAATATACACGTATAGACTGTGCGCACGGTAGCACTAGCCAGGGCCAGAGCGGGGACGGGAATGCGGGGGAACATGATAGTTCCATCGTATGTATAAAGATTGCCGTGGAAATTGCTGGGCCCTGAAATAAGTTCGTCGCGCAAAATTGCAACAAGGATCGGGTGCTCATAGAGCTTGTTATTGATGACATGCTCCTGTAAACAAACAGACATTAGCGAGTGGCCGTGGTGATGTGGTAAATACATACGTTGCCGTCGGTGGGATAGATGTAGTCGCGGAGATGGAGCATGGGATGATGTTAGTCATGTTCCTGCTATCGCCGTCTTTGGAAAGAGAAGAATCATTCTCTCTGTGGGAAAATGCTTCGAGGCCAATCGCATCTGAAACGGTTGACAAAGTCGGTACCATGCATTCAGGTTGTGAAGAGAAAAGAGTACTATAATAATGACCGGGGTGTACACTGTATGGGCAGCGTTGAATGGTCATGCGAGGGCCTGTGGTACGCAATGATTTTGATTTTGACGCCTGTACATCGAGAAAAGATTACCAGCCAGTGCTAAACAGCATACTGAATATCAGTGTCTCCGAGGAAGGCGGTGGCGCGGTGCGCGTACTACGTAGGAGATACTGTAGGATGCCTGCGGCAAGTCGATAAGGTTGCCAATAAGGTAAATTATGCTTGCAGCGCAGGTGATAATAAGCAAGCGATCAATCGGAACCAATGGCGCCTGCGAAGCGAACACACCTGGAAGTTTCGCCCAAGCTGATCCGTGCAGTGTCCACATCATCCATTGCGTTGTGCTTTGAAGACAGACATTCCGGCGGCTAAAACACTGCAGTTGATAGACGAAGACGCGAGTCGCAGTCATGATGTGGGCTTTTGTCGTTGCTGCCGAGTGTGGTTCGTGATGGTAGGTGATGATCGGCCATGGATGGTTTCCAGCACTATCAGCTATAGAGGTCCGTGCGGGGGTCTGTGCGTTAGTTTAGGGCAGGTTTTTTGGACTTGTGTTCTCCTGTTCGAAGCCAGCAGCCAGCCGGATGCAATCGAACCACGACGCGGAACCTGGCTCCAGGCATCGTTAGGGACCATTAGCTGGTCCTACCTGCCTTTATCAATGATTGGCGCTAATGAAGCTCTAATTAGGATTCTCCGTTTTTCCTGATGTAAGTACTCTTGGCCACTAGCTAGTGAGAGATCGGGGCGCTATGGGAAGTTCTCTCGCCGAGTCAATCGGATCCCCTTGCCAACGCCGTCTAGGATCTGAGCAACCTGATATTCGCCGTTCTGCAGAGCCTCTATCGGTTGCGCGACGACAGATATCAGGATGCTGAGAACCTGTTGCGACGTCGCGCTTGCTGACAACGAAGGTGTGGCGGTGACTTAATAAGTACACCATATTATGTCAGCAGCGGCTTGGGAGTCAACTTGACTAGTCCACTCCGCAACCCTTCGACTTTCTTGGGCGCGATATAAGCACTCGGCGTGTTCATTAACCGTAGCCATGTAAATTTTTGAAGGTGGTAAAGTGCATACTGAGACCATTCATTTCTTACGAATACTTAGCATTATTTAATACTGCCCGCTCTCGCCGCTGTTATCACAGAGCTCGAAGTACGGTGGTATACAGCTCGGAGCTCAGCCCCATGAATAAAACATCCGGCGTTTCGTGCCGCATAGCCTTTGATCCAGAAAGGTCCATTGGTACTAGTATTGTGCTCAATGCTGAAATTCGTGACAACTTGCTCAAGGGAACAACCAGGAACGCCGTCAGACTTGTATACCTGACGTCTTCATACCGCGATCGAGAAGATGTCAAAGTAAGCGGTTGCCACACCGTGCGCAAAATGATCTCTCGCATGGTACTTGGTCCCGATCCTGGCCTCCTCATTGACCCAAATCAGGACCACACAACAGCTCGTGTGTACCCTTTTATGCACTCCGTTGTTAACGATTATCTTCCTCAGGATGTAATTAAGGAAAATATGTTTCCCGCGAAGCGTTAGCTTGCGTTGCCGCACACGAGATCCGAATAGCGTCCGGTAGAACCAATCCCGTCAAGCAAAAATTGAATTTGATCCTTATCACCTTGAGTTATCCCTGAGGCATCCATTGGCCCAGGTTTTCCAGCCGAGGAGCATGAAATCACACTCTTGTCTAGTCTGGGCAATTTGAAGTGAGTGACGATTCGGTCTGTAGTGAACTCGCTGCCGTAAGAGCGCGCCTGCGCCTGCTGATTCCCCTCCACGAGAAGTGCCAAAGGTATTTCTGACGCCTCCCCTGCCTCATCTGCTCGTGATCTCTCGCTCGCCCCGTATTGAACGCACCCAAACACCTCGGATCGCCGCCGTGTTTTCAATTCTCTTATCGTGGGCAGCGCTATTTTCACATTACTCATGCATGCAATTGTTGCGCAAACCGAATTTTTGTAGCAAAAGCAAGAGCACAAAGTGCGGCCCCTCCCAGGTATCAACATCATTTAGTCATCGAACATCTCGACATACCTCCCCCACTTTTCAATAATGGGAGCAATAATACGCTCCCATTCACCCCCACCCTTTATGCGAGTGAATGTAAACGTTTCGTGTACCACGCCGCCTGCAGCATGGGCACTAAATCAGAACAACCCAGATTTTGTCATGGCAGAGTCGATGGATAGAACTTACAGCCGCAAGTATACTTCGCGTGTGGGAATGGGCCGGATTTACCCTTCGGCCTTGGAGGATCTGGTGCTGGCGCGACGAATGACGAGCTAGCAGCGATAAAGCCAGGGTTAAGATATTGTTGGTAGCACACCAAATCCGCTAGTTCCAAGTGTACGAGCTCTGAAGAGAAACGTAATTCGTCAGCTCAGCTCTCCAGCTCTTGAACTGATATAAATGTGACGTACTCTCTAGTCGGCGACAGTATTTGGTTTTCTTACCCTTTTTCAATACTGTGCTTGCGTTCCTGGGCCACGGTTCGCACTTTTTCCATTTAGCTATGCGCTCCCGACGGTTTCTCGCGCGTCCTATCTTGAAACGTACTTCAGAGTCGCTCTCTGAGTAAGTGTGGTAAAGACATATTATCAGACCGGCTGCTGGTTGGGGGAAGAGCATATGTAGAAACATAATACTTACCACTCGGAATTTCATATGCGTAGATGTAACCGGCCACATCGTCTTCTGGCGCTCTATGCGATATCACAATCGATAGAGATATCTTCGTGTCTGCTGATAGATATCCATGTATCCAATCTTTGGAGATGAACAAAATTATCGTCAGCAAACGACGTTGGATCGGGGTGAGAAACATTTGCGACCATTGGGGTCAACCCTCAGCTGTTTCTCGGAGAGAGAGTCGAAAGGGCGTTCCTTCAGAAAGTCTGGGTGATGTGTCACGCAGACGCGATCTACGACCGCATCGGGCGAGATTGAGAGCAATGGATGGGGGGACGCAACGGGCCTGAGGCAGAACCCCGGTGGCTTCTCTGGCAGTGATTTCCTTGATGTCTTCTTTGGCGCAATACACTTGCCTGGAGAGACAGATGCCAGAGACTGTGGTGCCGAATACGCACGCGCTCTCGCTGGATTTGGGACGGAGTGCAAAGTTTTCGGCTGAGGGAGATTGGACGTGGATGCGCGATACTGCCGCGCGGGTCTTGTACTGAGAAGCCCCTGTGAGCGAGTGGGGGAGATGGGGGTGGGGTTTGTGAGACTGATTTTGGGAGGTAAGTCGCTGTCCTCAAGCTTTGGTCGGGGATTTAAGGAGGTTGCTGGAGGTACCGCTGAGGGTGTCGGAGCGGTTGATGTATTAATATCGTGCGCTGGAATCGGCTTAGCAAAGCGCAGCTTGGGGGCAGGCTCGCGGCTGGCCACAGTATTCGACACCCGTCTCATCGGCGGAGATACGCTGGGGAAGGGCTGCATGGCCTTGCCAGCGTTAGCTCCACCGGCCACGACGGTGGCATGGGGACGGGAAGACGAAAGGTGCATCTTGTCAAGCTTGGCAGTAAGTGCAAGCTCGGCGGGATTCGTCGAGGGCTTCTTCATTTTCGAGTTGAAAGTGCTGGTGGTGAGTGGGTGCTGAAATTTCTGAAGTTGAGTCCTCCGAGGCCTCGAGTCGGGCTTTAAACGTAAATGGGTGGCAGTGCTTACTATGGAGCAGCACATCACCTTGCCAACCTCCATGCGTGGCAGTACACCGCCGGCAGTTTATTCATCTCCGCTGGGATCTCATCCTCGGGCAACAAGGACCACGCAAGGACTGTGTTCAATCGAGGGAGGACGCAAGATTTACGTTGATATCATCAGATCCGCAGAGCCAAAACCCGCTCGCGGCGTCGAGAACCGTATTGGCCCGTCGTAAGTGACAGCGGGAGAGGTAGTCTCGCGAGGTAACGGCTCCACTGCGAAAAACCTCCAAAGTGAACAACGGTGTAGCAAAGGGGGTTGATCTAGCCGGGATTTTCAATGTGAAGGGAGCAGTGGTGAGACCGGCACTAGATTCGTGTCCGTATCGCCCGGAAGGTCGATGGCAACGCCTCCGACAGGATCGGCGAAGAGGGGAGAGGGGGCTGGCAGACTGGACTATATTGGGAACAGCGATGTTTGTGTAATGCGGCAGGCGAGACTCCTCGTACACGCTCTTCGATCGCAGCATGAGAGCGTCGGGCCCCTCAATGATCTACCCAGTGGATTGGTTTGTGCGCGCCGAGCTCGAAGCGTCTACTGCTTTCTCTCCTATATAGGTCGGTACGCATAGGTTATACAAGAGACAGAAGACATACATAAAGAAAAGAAGGAAAAAAACAAAGTCATTGTTCATCAGGCTACATTGGTTGAGAACCTTCACATTACAACAAATTCTCGACGAACCCGCCCCATTTCTCGATTACAGGGCGAACAATACTTTCCCACTCTTTTCCTTTGAGCTTCCCGGCTTTTATTCGGGAGAACGTGAATATCTCTTTGTGAACGGCACCGCCTTGAATACCATAAATTAGCTTGGAACTGGGTAGGTTAAGGTGAAGACTTACAATCAGGACATGACTCGCGCACGAGTTTCGCTTTGGAGGGCGATTTGGGGGCGCTTGGTCCATCAGATGTGGGCGATGAGGGCATGTTGCCGAAGAAAGCGGGTGTCAAGTACTGTCCATTGAGGGACAAATCTGCGAGCTCCAAATGGACGAGCCCTTGGAGGCCGGAAGAGAGCGTCAGCGGATACCTAGAAGCTCCCAGGCAAAGGGGACTAACGTTCTAGTCGGTGACAATATTTTCCCTTTTCACCCGCTTTCACTTTCCCCTTGATAAGGCTCGTGTCCTCCTCGATGGTGCCAGGCCACCAGCCACGGAGGATGACCTCCTTTGATCCGCACTGTTTGCTCCACTCGTCGATGCGCTTGACAAGGTTTATAGCACGTCCTACTTTAAGGTGAACCTGTTGTGGGGATTCTGAAGAACCCATTGAAGCTTTAGTCGGAGCCGACAAGATGTGCTAAGAACTTACGTACTCCGAATCTCGTACGTATAGATATAACCGGGCTCGTCTTTCGCTGATGCTGGCTTCTCCATCTCCACACGTAATGCGGCTTTCGTTTCGGGAGTCAAGTACTCGGGTATCCAGTCTTTGAGACAAAGCTCGTCAGCCCATCACCGTGATGGCATCTGGATGTGAAGATAGTGACCCTCAAATTTGATCCACTCGGTGGGCTTAGCGCGAGAGTAGAACCCAGTAGGAAGCAAGAGTTCCTTTGTGTGTTGAAAGCAATACCGCTCGATGGGAACGCCGGGCGAAATAAAAGACAGAGGATGCACGGTCTTGATGAGACGCGAGCACTGCTTTCCTGATTTCGTAACCCCACCACATTGAATTGTGTCAGCGGGAGGGGAGCCGGAGGATGGGGCTTCGGATGCGGTGGGTGACGGAGGACTTATTGAAGACGCGCGTTTTTTCCGCGGGGGAAGGGACGGTGGCGGTGAGGCTGGTGTTTGAAAACTTTGGAGGAGATTGGGAGTGGATACGAATGGCAATCGAGCGGACCCTATGCTAGATGGATTTGGGATGCGAGCGGGAGTCACCGGAGCGGTGAGGGTAGCCTGAGTATGGGGATAAGGTGTACTGGTGTTGGGCATTGGCATAGAGATCGAGGTGGGTGCCGTGGGTCGCATAGGTCTGAGCGTCGCACCCGGCATTGCACCTGGCATAGACGCGCCGGAAGAGCTGCCAGTATCGTTATCATCCCTCAAGCCATCGAAGCCGAATCCGCCAATGAACTCGGAGTGTGGGTAGGGATTGGGCAGATGGAGCTTGTCGAGCTCGGCGGCGAGGTCATCAGCCTTGGAAGAGGACGACCACGAAAACTTGTCAAACATCGCAGCCTGCAGATTCGGTCTAGCGTGAGTATCGCGGCCTGCAGATGCCTGAAGTTGAGTTCGCTTGGGAAGACAAAGGCTTCATCGATTGGAGTGGGACGCACGTGGCGCGCGCGTGGCAGAGCACAGCATTCGCGTCACGGAGGCTCCTGGCTGCTCCTGGGCGTGCGTTACCGTATTTGGCCGTCGCCCTTTTTGGATCCCGGCTGGTCGATACAGCCCAGGCCTGCGCTGGTACTGCTACGGTACTGCTCGCGGCGGCAACGACCAGCAGCACGCAAGGCAAGAGTACTAGTACGCTGCTGAAGCCGAGCGCTGATTCCCTCTCAGCGCCGAAATTTAGCTTGGCCTTGTATCGTTTCATTCGGTTGTTTCTCGCCTTGCGAGCCGCGGCTGCTGCCCAGACGCACAACCTCCGGCGTCTTATAACACGAATCGAGCGCCCAGACTTACGGCACTTCCCTGCACATGAGGCTATGCGACCATAGGGGTAGATAATGTCTATTGGCGAGGCTATGCTCTCCCTTTGTGCACACATTAACGGCGTAGATTCCGACCTGTAGCTTGGAGGTGATATAGATACGTTCCAATAATTTGAACGTTGGATATCGGATATTCACAAGATCGGTGTACCAACGGCTCGATACTGACCCCGTGGGTTTAATTACGAGCCAAACAATGAAAAAACTTACTCACCTTAACACTTCCCAGCCAGACGCAGACTAGGCGCCATTGAAGGCTGCCGATTTCGGGCGCCTGCCCACTCGTACACAAGCCACCGTTCTTAGCTATATAACAATCTAGACGATTCATTTTATACTCGCTCAGCTACTCGCATCCCATCTCCAGCATATCTACATCGACCATGGCACTATCACTACGCATGCGCATAGCTAAGCTTGCGGAGCGGAAGACTTGGGAGCTCGATCCCGATCCCTCGACCTTTGCCCCCAACAACAAATGGAGCAACAAGGACATGGATCCTACCCCTCCGGACCAACGCACTTGGACGACATGGTCTTATCTTACCCTCTGGGTAACCGATGCATTTGGCGTCTCTACTTGGGAAATTGCATCGGCCTCGATGACACTAGGGCTATCATGGCGGCAGGTGTTGCCCGCAGTCGCACTTGGCTACACGCTCATCGGACTGGCCATCACGGCAAATGGGACCATTGGCAGCCGGCTACGCGTGCCGTTTCCCGTGTTGAATCGCGCTTCATTCGGGTTCTATTTCAGCTACTTTGCAATCGTTAGCAGGCGAGTTTAGAAAGCGGTATCTCTTCCGGTGTCTTGGTTATAACCCCTTCTTCAGGCTCATCCTTGCGCTCTTCTGGTAATGTTTTATGTCTGCGCATTTTATGAGGTAATGCCCTAATACGCAGTTTAGGTTTTCTATCCAATCTTTCACTGCATCGGAGGCTATATACCAGATGATAAAGGCTATCTGGCCGTCATTCGCCAGGTTTCCTAATCATATTCCGGAGTCTGCCAATATCACTTCATCGGGTGCGTGCGATATGCCTCTTTTTTTACAATGTGCAGAATGTTCACGCACATGCTTCGGCAATAGGGATGCTTTGCTACTTCATTTTCTGGATTATTCAGTTCCCCTTCATGTTCATTCCTCCGCAGCGGATTCGGTGGTTATTTTACGTCAAATCCATCGTAGTGCCTATAGCTTTCATCTCAATGATGATATGGGCATTGGTGAAAACGCAGGGAGGGGGCCCAATTTTCGCCCAACGCTCCTCGCTTTCAGGGAGCAGGCTTGCATTTACTTGGCTGGCTGCTGTGAATAATGCACTCGGAAACTATGCAACTATGGCGGTCAATATTCCTGATCTTACCGTACGTTCGTCTTGTTAGTCTTCATTTTACGTATGGAATTAACCTACTGCATGCCAACAGCGATACGCTCGGTCACCGAGAGAGTCAGTCAATTTTATTTCCATACTTTCCATAGTACCTCGCTGAATCCCTATTTCTAGCCAATATGTCCAACTTATAATCATTCCAGTGGCTTTCACTTTTGTAGCTTTTATCGGAATGACTGTAACCTCCGCTGGCAAAACACTTTATGGCGGTGCCTACCTGTGGGATCCCCTGCGACTAATCGACAAGTGGGACAACCGAGGCGCCGCATTCTTCGCCTCGTTCTCCTTCCTGCTGGCAACGCTTGCCTCCAACATTTCCAATAACTCTATCTCGGCGGGAAATGACTTGGCAGCACTCATGCCACGGGTTAGTAGTAGCTGAGCTTGTTTCCTTGTGCGTGGGGTATGCTCATGACGAGGCTACTTTCATAGTACCTGAATATCCGTAGAGGCCAGATTCTATGCGCAATAATCGGAGGATGGGCGCTCTGCCCCTGGGAAATCCTCGCCAACGCGACGGGATTTCTCAAATTTATCAGTCAGCTTACCTCTTTCTTCACCGCTTCTGCTGTAGCTTGACAAGGCGGACTTTGACAAGACGGCTACACCGTGTTTCTAAGCCCGATTTGTGCTATCATGGTGACGGATTATTGGATTGTCCAGCGAGGAAGGGTTGAGGTATCGGAGCTGTACCAGCCGTATGGGTACTATCGATATACCAAAGGAATTGTGTGTCTCTCCCTTTAAACTATACCTTGACCCTCGCCATTCTTACGAACTACCCACAGAACTGGCGCGCACTCTTGGCTGTGCTGGTTTCCGTTCCCCCGAACATGCCAGGGTTTATCCATTCTATCAACCCCGCAGTAAACATTGGAGCTGGTGCTAACATGTACTCGCTTGCTTATATCATCGGGGTGCGTCTTACTCCTACATCCACTCCCACGCCGCGACATCTTATCTGCCCTCCCGATCAGTTTGTTTTGGCCGGTGCTACATACGCTTTAGCATCTTACTCCTTTCCTCCGCGGTACACGTCTGCGGTTGCACCAATTCTTTCTTCTCCAGGGGAAGATTTTGATGCAAAATATGGCGTTAGCCCAGCGTAATTCGTAACAGACACTCCTATTATCCCCACTTGGTGCAGTCCGTTACCAGCGTAGAGGCCAGGATTCACGCACGCTGGGTCCGCATCTGTATGCAACACTTTAATGTCATGATATAGATAGCAGCGTACAGGTCAACATGAGTGCATGGCATGTTAATATCCTCTGCCAGGCAATTCACTCGTCACGTGCTTTGAAACTGCGCCCCAAAGTTGGTGCGGATTACATAATTTAATGGGTGTTTGGAGTCTGTCCTTGGCAGCTTCTGGCTCTGTTTATCTTCTTGACACGATTCGCTCTGCGCGCCTTATCTGAAGTGACATGCTTGAGCTTGAAAAATGGCGGTGCCTGTCTACCCTTCGTTAGAACATTAAAAACACACTTCTGGGCTTGGAGCTCGTGTGCACGTTTTTTCTCGTACATATACCAGGGCTTGCGCTATCAACCGTGGCTTTCCTGCTCTTGCACTATCGTCAAGATGGGATCATCTCTGCGCGCGCGCATCTCTAGGCTTGCCACTCGAGAGGCGTGGGAGCTTCAGCCCGAGCCATCCACTTTTGCGCCGGACAACAGATGGAGTAACAAGGACATGGATCCCACTCCGGTCCACCAGAGAAAATGGACATCGTGGACCTACGTTGCTTTCTGGGTGTCGGATGCGTTCTGTGTTCCTACGTGGGAGATTGCATCTGCTTCAATGGCTGTGGGACTATCGTGGCGGCAGGTTCTGCCCGCCGTCGCCCTCGGCAATGTCCTCATCTCAATCGCGGTTACTGCGAATGGGACTATCGGCAGCCGATTGCATGTGCCGTTCCCTGTGTTGAATCGGTCCTCGTTTGGCTTTTATTTTAGTTATTTTACGGTCATCAGCAGGTGAGCTTCCGTGTAGATCGTCCATGATAGACTTGTTGGTATGACGGTGAACATTCTCTCACTAGACTTGTCCTTGCAATGTTTTGGTGAGCGATATCCATATTCAGCGAGGAGCTGGGCTCAAGCTCTATGATAGGTTCTCTATCCAGTCATTTACTGGTTCAGAGTGCGTTTACCAGATGATAAAGGCCATATGGCCATCATTTGCTCGGCTCCCCAATCACCTCCCAGAGTCCGCGCGCATTACCACTGCTGGTGAGCTGTCATTTCCATACCACATGTCGCACGCGAATCTAACTCAATCCCCCACAAAGGCATGCTTTGCTACTTCCTCTTCTGGCTTTTCCAGTTCCCTTTCATGTTCATCTCCCCTCAAAAGATCCGATGGCTTTTCTACATCAAATCGGTATTGGTTCCATCAGCGTTCCTCGCAATGTTGATATGGGCGCTTGTCAAAACGAAGGGAGGAGGTCCAATCTTTAACCAGCGTACCTCCTTATCCAGCAGTCAACTCGCGTGGGCCTGGTTGAGCGCGGTGAATAATTCAATGGGAAATTATGCAACTATGGCTGTCAATATTCCAGACTTTACTGTAAGTGTTACTTGTCCACTAGGCTTATAATTTTCGACCTGATGCTTTAGTGTGCGTATAGCGGTATGCTCGATCGGAAAGAGAGTCAGTATTGCTTACTTCGCCGATGGTATCGAATTACTTCCTCAACTTACATCTCCTTAGCCAATATGTCCAACTCATAATCATCCCAATTTCATTTACGTTCGTGGCATTCATCGGCATGGCCGTCACTTCAGCGGGACAAACGTTATACGGCGGCGGGTACCTCTGGGATCCCTTGCGACTGATTGACAAGTGGGACAATCGCGCCGCAGCGTTCTTTGCCGCATTCTCGATGTTGATTGCGACACTCGGGACTAATATCGCTGCTAATTCCATCTCAGCTGCGAACGATTTTACGGCTCTGACACCTCGGGTAAGGAACGGGACCCTCGGAGCCTCGAGTTATAGGTGCTAAATTCGTCATCTGTAGTACCTCAACATCCGCAGGGGCCAAATCCTGTGCGCGATAATCGGTGGGTGGGCGATTTGCCCTTGGGAGATCCTTGCGAACGCCTCTGGCTTTCTCAACTTCATAAGTTAGGGATTTCCATTCTGCCTATGCATACTTATCTGAAAAGAATATTCCACAGGTGGCTATACTGTGTTTCTCGGCCCGATTTGCGCTATCATGGTGACGGATTATTGGATTGTCCGGCGAGGAAATGTCGATGTACCAGGGCTATACCAACCTCACGGGCGATACCGATATACCAAAGGATTTGTGAGCTGCTTGTCTACTCATATCGTTGCGTATGCATCTACATCATTTTCACGTAGAACTGGCGCGCGGTGCTAGCTATGGTTGTTTCTGTCCCGCCTAACCTTCCAGGCCTTATCAACACCATCAACCCTTCGATCTACGTTGGAGCTGGCCAACAGATCTATTCGCTCGCATACATCGTTGGTGTGAGTTTACTTTGTTATCCCGAGCTCGTGCTGATATACCAGAAGGCTGATATCACCATTTGTTCTGCGCCCAACGACTAGTTCTTTCTGGCGGGTGGCACATACGCCATGGCATCTTACCTCTTCCCTGCGGAGAACACAGTCATAGACGCACCTATTCTATCGCTGCCCGATAGTAACGACGATGAAAAGGACTAGAACGTCCACGTTCATCCCACGTAGCTACCTTTCGTTGGTCTCGAAGCCGTCTCCGTGCTGTACTATCATTTCGATATCAAACATGTACATTGTGTACCACTAGACATGTAAAGTCATATAGCAGATAGACATGCCTAGCATCTGTACTCAGCGGACCAATTTTCATGGTGCCTTGACCATGTTCAGCGCTGTTTCCAGCACTAGCGCCATGAGGTTAATGACTCCGTAAGTAACCATCGGGATGAGGCCCATGAAAATATTTCCCAAGATGCCTCGGCGCAGAACCGTTTCCCAGAGCTCGCCCTTGACAATCGCAGGGGCGGATTCGGAGCGAAATGGTCCGAGTAGACGGTAAAATGTCGTGAACGCTGCACCAAAGCTACAATCAAAAACCACGTCAGCAGGGCATAGGCACGTAGCCCAGGATTGGCTAGTAAGGGGAAGAACATACCAATAGCATAATAACACATGGAAGCCATGCTCTCGCCAGAGCTCCCACAAACCAGGCGCAGCGCCGATATCTTTTGCAAGAGTGCTCATGTACGCGCCATGGTCGACGCCATATTTTATCCTCGCAGTTTCTTTCACTAGAAGATGGTAATGCGGCGGGGATGTCGGCGGGGTTATCTGCCCTTTGATGAGGGCCGTCCACCAGAGCGCTTGCATCTCGGATATCGGCGGGATGGCACCTGAGTTAGAAATGTGAAAACACACTCATGTCAGCCGGCAATTTAGCGGGGGGTCGTGCATGGAGACTAACCAACGCCCGGGCGGACGAATCCAATAAATGCCACACTCTGGTCCCCACGCCTAATGACGTTTCTGACATCTGCCTCGGAAGGAGTCGCATATCCGCCCTGCGGGTCCAAGAAAGGGAACTCCTGTTTGTACCCTGTCGCGAAAATGAGCGTGTCGGGACGTATGTCCCGCGCGGCCATGCGCTTGGATTCTTTCCGATGATTGAGTGGGAACACTGCGCGCCCCGAGGGCAGAAACGCCTCGGGGAAGGGTGCGAGATCGACGGTAAAATCCGTTGCAGGTGGCATGTCCTCCTCCGGGTCGTGGTACCTCGACATAAACTCTAGAAGGGCTGAGCGGTGCCGGTATGGCCGGTTGAGGTACGGCATCGCCTTTTGTGACTGTTCCATTGACGAGAGTGTCCATATCGACTTGAAGTGGAACACGATAAAGAATGAAAGACATGTACCTTGTTCATAAATACATATGCCCGTCCCAATCGGTCTGGTTCGAGCTCTCCGACCTTTCGTAAGAAGTAATGAGATAAAAATAGTGGATAGCACATGTTAAGGTCATACCCATTGATTGCACCCCGCTTGCGTCCCTGTCAGTACCCACAACAGCCTCTTGATCACAAAGTCGCTTACGCTGGAATAGGTTAGGAAGTTTCTTATATTCGTGTTACTGAGATTTCTGGGTGGACTTACAACCACCGGAGATGCGAAGCTGCAACCCAAGGGTGCTGTAGGCATGAAAGTACATTGAATACACCTTCTGCTCGGTGGACGAGATGGGACAAGCTTACCACATATGCCGTCTCGAAAAGGTTGGTTATTAGCCCTACAGCCCTACCAAATTAGAACGGCACGCCCTCATGCTAATAGGCACATACCATCGATCGGTAAGTTCCCCTCAAACTTATATCCCAAGATCGAAAAATCGTTCTGGGAGTAAATTCCAACATGCTTAGCGATGCATAAACTTCTGAAGGAGACTGCAGGCGGGGCGTACGAGGACTTTGGGAATTGAAAGGAACCTGTGGAGACGAAAAAAATAGGCGATCAGCTCCACGATCTTGAGGTGTTCATAATATCAATACGTTACCCGGCACGTGTACAGAGCACCACTTCTTTCGCTCCAGCCTTTTGATCATATGTAACCGGGGTTCACTTTAGTCGGACTCCAACGAGAAAGGTTAAATCGGTGACCTTGACAGACTCATACGCAAGGTCCATTCCTGTTTCGCCTGTTCCGAGGATCATTACGCGCCTGATAGGTTTATAAGACCTCGATGTCCTACTAATGTGCTTTTACTCTCACCTGTTGGCTAATTGAGAGCGCGATTTGTACTCCGATGAGTGATATATTTGGGGCTGCATACTCCCATCATGGGATTTTCGCTCGAGGATATGGTGGACACCCGGGATATCCGGGGTGGCAGGGATGGTGTGCAAGCCAGAGCAGACTGCGACGTACGCCACGTTATCGACGACCTCGGAAACTAAAATCCATGGGTGTTTCATATCACGAGTCAAGGATGGAGCCGTGTAGGGCAGGAGCCACATGCGCATGCATACCGTGCTCCCAATCCGTCAAGCCTCGTTGCTGCCGCACGTACTCGACCACATGGCCACCACCAGCACGCCTTCGGACGTTTGTGACTTTGCATCGTAGCCGAATTCTGTCCTCGAGCCCAAAGTGTCGAGCATACGCGCGTAGGTACTCGACATATTCCTCAAGCGAGAGATGGTCTGTGTGGTCAAGCGGGAGGCGAAAATCGCTGAATGAGGTCAGTTGTTTTGATGAGACGAGCGTGGCATTCTAGGGGCAGTTCGCCTCAGCGGGATTTGGGGGCTGCCAAGGAAATCGAAAGGCTCGAACCTCATAAGAGCGGTAGCTGTCGATCGACGCGACAAAAGTTTTTATCAGTACCGTGAGATAGTGAGGGCTTGGGCTTAGCTAACTTGAACGTGCCGCCGATGTCATCCTCCTGTTCTAATATCACAGGATCGAACGGAAACTCAGGTGAGGAAGCAGCGAGTAGCGTTTTGCAGACGACCAAGCCTGTATATATCGTGGTTCGAGCAAGAGATGGATGGTTGAAGTAAAAATACAGCTCACCAGATGGCCCTGCGCCTATGATAACGACCTTCATACTGGTAGCAGACAATAGGCTTGCACGCGCTTGTGTAATGTTTATGTGTGTTGCGAGAGATTTCGTCGCTTGAGCTCACGCACGGGTGACACGCAAAATGTGACCTCGCGAACGAGGGGGGAAACGAAAAGAACTCTGTAGATACATAAGTTTTCGCGGGCTTTATGTATGGTAGCGGAATCACAAGCGGTGATGGTGGGCGGGCACGGGACCGAACCGTTACAGCCTGCAAGCTGACACACCGGATCCGAGAAGACCTTGCCAGAATATTCCGAGGACCTCACAATGTCCCAGGAAAATATCAGCCAGAGCTCGAGGCTTCTGAAGGTGTTGAACAAGGACAAGCCAAAACCTAAGGCCTAAGCCCCAAGGGTGGTAGAGGACTTGGTTCCATGCCGATTCCCGAGTCCACAGCGGACACTAGTTCGCGGGTGGCATGCGGCGGGCTGTGTCCGGCGCTGTCACTGTCAGCCTGCCAGCGACTAGCACCGGCACTGCCGATTGGCTGTTTGTATTGACTGGTCTGCCGCCGTGCATGCCTCTTGATATTTATTTCCAGTCATGCATCCACCAGCGCTTCAGCCGCCAGCGCTCCACTCCCTTCCACTCCACGTTGAGACAAAGAACTGCATGTACATGCATTGTAGAACTTGGGAGCGTGCATCAAGGCAAGTAAGTAGCGGTAGGTTACGTAACAAAGTCATCAAGGAACGAGGGCGAGTCCTTGGCACAAATACATCCGCTGCCCGATCGCGTATAAACCGCGACGAGGGTGCGCGGAGCACGCGTTTTCGCTAATCTCTCCCCCCCGAAAGCCATGGAAGGCTCGAAAGCGGCCGTGGGCTCACAGCCAACGACCGGTCACGTCCCCACGACGCCTCTCGCGGCGGCCACGCTCCTTCCGCCGTCGGACGCGCCCTCGGCGTCAGGCTCTTCGACGCACACCACCCCGCGGCCAGCTCCCGTGCCGCATCCTCGAGACCACAGCGAACATCCCGTTCGTACAAGCTCACCCCTCCCTGCCACGTCCTCCAGTACCTCTCAGCTCAACATCACTCCCACGGAGTCCAAGCCCACCAGCATATATACTAGCAATGCCGGCAAGAACACCAATACTGATGCACCGCCACCGCGTCCGGAGATGCTCGGGCGTTATCCCAGCATCACTATCTCGTCCCAGGCCATTCGTCCTCCTGTCATCCCCAGAGCTCGCTCGGAAGAGGGCGCCCGAGTCTCCCAGATCCTCAACGACGGCCATCCTCCCAATGCCCGACGTATCACCGGCGTCACACTCGTCGATGTACCCTTGGATCTGAGCAGCGTCGACGAAAAGTCCCTTCCCGGTATACCAGACAACGAGAGTCTCCGCAATGGTCCTAATGTCCACTGGACACAGCAGCCACCGCAGAATCCAAATGGCGTACGTACGACTCCGGGAGTGCGACTAGCTCACCACGTATACGCTTATTTCCCTTAATCTCCCCTCCCTTTGCGCTCACATCTAATATTAATATTAGGCACCTGTGAAAACTTTGGAAGAACGCTTGACCCCAACTCTCGAAATTGCCAGAGAATTGCAAAAGAAAGCTCAGAAGAAAGGTACGCGCATATATGCCTGTAATGCTCTCCGCTTCGCAAATGCATTGAATTGAATGCGATCATAGCTTTCTTAACCGGGTGGGCACTAAACATCGCGATTGGCCTCCAAGTTGTAATAGGTGCTCTCATCACGGGTCTCGCTGCAGTCACGACGGGCCGCAACGTAAGCGCCCCTCCCGAGCCCAGGGAGTTACGAGAGAGCTAGCGCTAACTCAACGACCCATCATCTGGCTAAACACCGTAGACTTCAATTATGACTTCTATCCTCGGTGCCTTCTCAACAATCATTGCATCTTTTCTCGCGCGCGCGCGAGGTACAAACGAACCCGAGCGCTCTAAAGCTCATTCAAATAATCTCCAGAAATACATCCGCGACCTTGAAGCTTTCATACTCGATTTTGGACGCGAATCGGGAGAGGAGTACGATCAAAAGATTGCAGAATTCCGAGATACGTTTGAAGAGCTGGAGAACACGACTCAAAAGTAAGTGCTCCACGTACCTTGCCATTTCAATGACCAGGTAGCTAACCAGTGCGTTGGGGCCTATGTATTCTAGGAGTGAGAGAACGGGAAGTTCTATAGCCTAACCACACACGAAACGTCAAGATCCCCACCACACACGACATCCGATATTCAATGCTTCATAATTTATGAATGGTCCATACCATATGCTATAAGCCTTATTCTGTTCGCGTATTCCGTTTGCTGTTTATACCAGTTCTCTTCGCTTTCGGTACAAGGCGTATGTATTATCTTTCCTGGTGCTCGCAATATTTCACTGTTGAGTCTATCTAGCCAAGCGCATCATCTCAGGCGCCCAGCGTACACGTAGCGTATGACTCCAACGATGAGGCCGTCGCAGCTGCAGCAGGATCATTCTTCACCAGCAGCCACACCCAGCAGTACTTCCCTCTCATCTCACCACAGGAGCTTCAAGCATCCACTCATAGCCAAGGTCTCGACGTCAGGCGCGCACAAAGCACCCACTCGATCTGATATCATTACTATTGATCTCACCGCTGGTGATGATGAACCAGCCTCGTCGCAATTTAAGCGCAAGGAGAAGCGTCGCGCGAATCTATCCCCCCCTCCGCACAAATGATCCTTAGCGCATGCAATATATAGCGGGTCGTCTCCTTTCTTCTTTCTCCTGATTCTCTGCGGCGGCTCAATCTATGCAAGCAAACTCATTAAGGTACGCATCATACCCCTTTCCGTGCGGTTAGAGAGACAATACTGGTCCGCGTACGAAGTACCAAGCCATTGGTCTTTTCCTTCCGTTTTCACGCATATGGCAACTACGGGCGACCATGCGGAGCATTTAGCCCGACGAACTCAGTTTGGTTTGCTAATACTGTCGAGCCCCGATATAACAAACGCTCGTTTGTTTTTTTACCACTTACGGCAGGTATTGCCCACTACGGAATGCGGCAGTGCATTTGTTGTAATTGGGCATTTCGTTAGCATCTCAAGATGGAAGCTCTTACCGAAAAAGACAAGGATTACTTGTTATACACAACACCCCACCATGCAGCTTTTCATGCATTTCTTTCAGAATTGTTTTACTTGGTATGACGAATCCAACTATGCACTCAAGGTTACTGCTTCGTCTGTAGAGCAAATCCGACCTGGCGTGGTGATATTCAACAAATTGAAGGGTAATATAAGATCACGTGACGCTGTCCGTTATACCGGGGTCTTGTTTCCAGTTCGTTATATCGGGGTCGGACAATACGACATAACTTGTTCTATCGTTTTTTGGTTTTTCTCGCGCAAGTTCTGCTGCTCTCACGGTACTGCTGGTGTTGTACGTGTCCTGATTGTGTGGAGTCTCCGAATCTGATATGCAACCTTATCCTGTTTCTCTTGCTCGTGCGTGCGCAGGTCACAGGATCGTGGAATAAGCCGCGATGAAAGGGTGCTTTTCACGCATGTTTAGATGACAGATGTAAGTATAAGTATCACAGGGCGCGACCTTCCTTGTCTACCCAACTGACCATTGCTGGGCAGCGGTCACTGGTCCAGTGAGAAGCCAACGCTCCGTCCCTTTGTTCATGTCGTTCTCCAAGCTGCCTCGCAGCTCGATCTCCGTCAAGATACACACGTACATCGTTGCGGGGTCTACCGCGGATAAACATGCTACATCGGCTCCTTCTTCAGGAACTCAAAGCACAGCAGCAGCAAAAGTGCTCGAGGGAGTATGCACCCTAGCAGGTTCCATGTTTCCAGAAGTCGCGTTATGCCCCAGGACCTCTCTCCGCTCGCCCGATGCTTGCGGCCGTCTTCGTCCGTCGAGGGATCGTTCCGGGTATAACCCTTGAGCCACTCACTGTCAGATTCTAGAAGACATCCTCGTAGGCGACCTCGGCGCTGATGAAAGGCCGTCATAACGAACTCCTAGATCACGAGAGTCCCGTTGGATCTAATTTCCGCTAGTCCAAGCAGCCTACGACACCAAAAGGAACTCCTGTACTACGCCTGACAAACCCCACGCTATCGCTAACCGGTCCTTCAAGTTCTCCTATCATGCGGGGGATGATCTGGTCCATAAGCATCGGGATGATTAAGTACATAAATAGCAGCTTCCTAAATCTCCAACTCCACCAAGTGCCCTCATGTTAGCACTTTGCAGGCACCTATGCTAAACTTTTCGGGCCTCAGGCCCAGAGCAATATTGCATGTAGTATCGAGGCACGCTTTTGCGATCAGGAACCACACCGAGTAATGAACTGATCAGTTGATTGGCACCAATGAATGATTGCACTCCAGCTGGGCAATGGGCGCTAAGTACTCGCTGTATTAAGTGTCCAATGAGGAAGTCTCAGGTGCTGGTAGCCGGCGTGGAAATGCCGAAGGAGTTTCTGAATGTTCGATACGGAAGCCTCGGTGCCGGTAGCCGGCGTGGACAGGCCGCCTAGGAGATAAAGATGGCCGAAAGAGCTCGAGGTCGTCCATGTTTGAGCACTCCACAGCGGTAACAATGGCAGGTGACATGTAGCAGTTTGATCGCTCGGTGCCGTCAGCGCTGGCTGTGGCAGTCACTGATGACTTGCAAACAGCTAATCGCTAATCATGTCGCGTGTTTCTCAATATCACTTGGGCGCCATTGTGTTTGAACAGTCTAAGGCGAATACTTACACATACGATATAGAGAGCGCGCGGAGGCGGGATGGGAGCCGATGTTAAAGCGAAGAGAAGAGCAGGTGAAGAGTGCCCAGATCCTAAGGATTATTACGTAATACCCATTAAGGAAGGAGTGGTATTCTTGGTGCAGATGCTTCAACCGACGCGTATATGTACCCGATCGTATATGAAGCACGACGGGACAGCACCCGAGGCGCGTTTTCGCTCATCTCTCTCCCCCGAAGGCCATGGAGGGCTCGAAGGAAAGCGCTGCAGACCCACAGCCAGCGGTCGCCCACGCACCCGCGACGCCTCCTGCGGCAGTCACGCGCCTTCCACAGTCCAGCGTACCCTCGCCGTCTGGCACTCCCCCGCACGTCGCACCACGGCCCGCTTCTGCACCGCGTCCCCGAGAGCACAGTGACCACCCCACCCGCACCGGCTCACCTCCTCCCGCCGCGTCTCCCAGCACCTCCCAGCTCAACGTTGCTCCCTCGGAATCCAAATCTACCAGCATATATGCCAGCAATACTGGGAAGAACGCCAATGCCGACACGCTGGCACCTCGTCCAGAAATGCTCGGACGGTATCCCAGCATCACCATCTCGTCCCAAGCAACTCGCCCCCCTGCCGTTCCAAGGCCTCGCTCGGAAGAGGGCACTCGAGTCTCCCAGATCCTCAACGACGGCCATCTTCCCAATTATCCCCGGCGTGTCACCGGCGTCACGCTCGTCGATGTGCCATTGGATCTGAGCAGCGTCGACGAAAAGTCCCTTCCCGGTATACCAGACAACGAGAGTCTCCGCAATGGTCCCAATGTCCGGTGGACGCGTCCGCCGCCACAGGATCAAAATGGCGTACGCGCAGCTCCTATAGCGCAACTAGTTCAACATGTATGCGTGGATCTCCCTGTTTCCCTCCCCCGATACGTTGATATATCTGGTATTAGGCACCCGCGAATACTGTGCAGAATCGCTTGAACCCAACTCTCGAGAACGCCGTACGATTGCATAAGAAGGCCAAAAGGAAAGGTGCGCGGATATTATGTCCGCATTCCTTGTAAATGCATCGATTCATAGACATCCATAGCTGTCATATTCGCGTGGGCGCTAAATATTGCGATTGGCCTCCAAGTCGTTATTGGTGCGCTTATCACAGGCCTCTCTGCGGTCACGACGGGTCGCAACGTGAGTTAATCTTTACCCAGAGAGCTAGCTGCAAGTTAACAACCTGTCATCTTGTTCGACGCTATAGACTTCAATAATGACCTCTGTCCTCGGCGCATTTTCAACGATAATCGCATCTTTCCTTGCGCGCGCACGAGGCACAAACGAACCCGAGCGCTCCAGAGCCAACTCGAACGGTCTCGAGAAATACATACGTGATCTGCGAGCATTCTTACTCGATTTTGGACATGAATCGGGGGAAGAATACGATCAGGATGTTAGAAAATTCCGGGAGGCGCTTGAAGAACTGCAAAACACGACTCAAAAGTATGTCCCCCGAGCGTCTTTCCCTGTCGCTGACAATGACTAGTGAATGGATGGTTGACGGGGTCTCTTTTTTTTTGTAGGAGTGAGAGAATGGGAAGCTCCATAACTTAAACGCATGAGTAATCAAGGTCCCCACTACGATACACGACATCCGATACTCGGCGCTCCATAATTTATCGATGATCCATACCATATACCACAAGCCTTGTTGTGCTCACATATTTTGTTCGGTCTGTTTTTATCGTCTATACTAGTACTGGTTTTCTCGTTTTCGGTACTATGCGCATGTACTATCTTCCTTGATATTCGCAATCTCTCGCTGCTGAACCTATTCGACTCTTGGTGAGCATACGTGACGGTAGACCGTCTTTTTTCTCCTTTCTCTCGGGTCCTCCTTCATATCGGCTCAACCCACGCGACGTATCCTTTCCTGTGTGATTAGGGATAATGTCGATTCGCCTACGAGGCGCCGAGCCATTGATCTTGTCCTTTCGTTTTTCACGCGTATAGCATTGATGGGCGGTCGTTGGGAGCACCCAGCACTTCCCGCACATACCGCCAGCTTGGATGAATCCTGTTTCACTTTCCGGCGTGGGCTTATCCTATCATTTATATCGACAGGGCGGTCTTGATCTCTATAGCGTCTCGTGGTACTGTCGGCAATACCGTACTGGTTGAGATCGTGCTGGTGCGGCGGAGCCTCTAGATCCGGCATGTGGCTCCTGTTTGTCTCCCCACGATTAAAAGGCGCTTTTCATGCGTTTTCGAAGTCATGATGACGCATAGATTACCGAACGCGGCCCCCCTCGTTTGCTTGAATTTCTCCAACTGACCACTGGGCAGCGGTTGCCGGTTATAATGGAAGACTCAGTGGGGTGACAACCGTCTGTCCCCTCGCTCGTGTCGTTCTCCGGACCGTCCTCCACGTCGCGCAGCTCGACTTCCGCCAATAGGCCTACCGTGAACAAAATTGCTGCATCTGCCCCTTCTGGAAGCATCATGATGGAACCTGCTCGGCCCATGCGTGTTCCCTCGGACATCTCCACCGATATGGCGCTTCAAATTTCTGAAGGATCCGCACGATCTCCTAGGACTTCCCTCCGCTCGCCCGATGCTCGTAGTCATCTCCCTCTGTCAAGGGGTCGTCCCGGGTATAACACGCGGGCTTCTCAGGTTCTCGACGACACCCACCCCCCAAATGATCTTCGGTTTATTACCGGTGTTGCCTTCACAGGCGCCCTCGACACTGGCGAAAAGACTGCATCGAATTTTGCGGATCATGAGAGCTTCATCGGACCTGACTTTCGCTGGTCTCAGCAGCCTACGACGCCAAGTGGGAATCCTGCGCGTATAAATCCCAGGATATTGCTAACGGACCCCGCATGCGTCTATCTTCTTCGACTTCCTACCCCTCGGTTGCTCATTCTCTGGTTACTAGAGACTGAAGACGGTGGAAGATCGCTTGGCACCCACTCTCGAAATCGTCGAGCGCCTCCAGAAACAGGCGGCGAGGAAATGTACGTCACTGCACACGCAATTGTTGCTCTGCTGTAGCCACCATCGACAGAAGCGCCACCATCACAGGTTTAGTAATGGGATGGGCTCTGAATATCGCCATCGGCCTCCAGATTGTTTTCGGATCCCTTGTCACGGCCCTCGCCGTGGTGACAACCGGCCGCAGAGTGAGTTCCTTCAGTCACGTGCATTTGCCTTGCTGGCGAGGCAGTCCTGATATCAAAGATCTATTCACTGGCTTGGTGGTGACGGTAGACGTCGGTGATGACTGCTGTCCTGGGGGCCTTCTCGGCGATCATCGCATCCTTTCTCGCGAGGGCGAGAGGGACAAATGAACCGGAGCGCTCTAAAGCCCACTCGAATAATCTCCAAAAGTATATTCGGAACCTTCGGGCATTTATTTTGGATTTTGGGCTTGAGCCGGCAGAGAAATATGGGAAGGAGATTGGGGACTTCCGAGTGGCATTTGAGGAGCTGGAGAATACGACCCAAAAGTATGCACCTTTTCGTATTTCACGTCGGCAAGCTGGCTTTTTAATGATTGGGGCTCCCTTATATAGGAGTGAAAGGACTGGAAGCTCGCTAACTTGAGTGCACGACTTCTTGACAACCTAGTGTGGTTAGTATGTGTGCAAGACAACAGTGCCATTTGGGTATCTCTTCACTCATCCTGGATTATGATTTTATCTGTCCCCACGGCGTTTCTGTCTTCCTCCCAGGGAAAGATTTCCCGTAGCTTGCAAGAGGTGCGTGGGACGGACCTTTATAAGAGAGTACTGTCAACTACAAGCAACCATCAGTTGACCATGAGTAGGGGTGGCTTCGACGTCGAGAAAATCCACGTTCCACAGATCGCGTATTCGATGACATGACAGCCACGGTGGGAATGGCTCGGACTGGATGTGAGAGACGGAGCGGAATTTGAGCTGATTGGGCTATTTATTGACAGTCATGGCGCCATGTGCATATATATGCAGCCGTATACATAGACACCCACGATAACAGCCACCCTGACAGCTGGCACCCGCACAGTTGTGGAGGGTGTAAAGGGTCGAAGGCCGACCTTAATTAATCAATTATTCTCGGCAGGCGAAATGAAGAATTGCTGTACACGTACTTAAGTCGCCTTGCGCAACCGATGTGGCTACTACATGGTGGCCGTGGGTGAGTTTGCCTCTGGATGCATCGATGCATTCATTCAGCTGGCCGGAGTTCCACTTGCGCAGTTCAACCTCCACCTCCTCGAGAGCTTGATAACATACCCCAGATAAGTTCTTCAGTTCAATATTCAAAGGGTGCCTCTCAAGAGTACCTGACGAAAATTAACGCAAACGCTTGAGTCGCAGGATCCATTATCAGGTAGATAATGCCAAGTACTACCTTAAAACTTCCAGGGACATGATTTAAGATAGAGGCTTCCACGCCACTTATAACCGGAAGGCGAAGGAACCAGGGGTTAGCTTGTCCTGCAATCTTTGATAGAAGTAATACCTCCGTCACACATGCAAAAAACTGCAACGAGAGTGCGCTCCCAACGCGTTTTTGAGCCGACCTCACAAGCGCTGTTCGGCATCCCTGGCGCGTATTTAAGCAATGCGAAGGGATATTGAGGGAGATATAAGTAGTCTGGCCACACCTTTTCGATCGGAGATCCGACGCCAATGGATACATCGAGGGACCGGGGAATTGCAGCATCTCCCACTTCCTCACATGCAGACACATCCCCCATCGCTGGTGCCCTTCCGACCTCCGCTAGCACGAGCCTTACCGCCAGTGCCTCAAACATATTCGCATCAACACATACGGCTAACAGCCCCCACTCATCCGTTCTTAAGCCTGTTGATGATTCCGGGAGGACGGATCTCAAAGTTATATCCGCTCCAACGCCTACAGCTGGTGCAGCTAATGCCTCCAACTTCCTACCTCCTTCCACTCCGGCGATTAATGCCCCGAGAGCTTCCGCACCAAGGTCAAGTATCAGCTTCGACCCTACGATATCCGCACCGCAGCCCAATTCGGGAGCTGCACCCCCTAACACAGTCACCCCCAACCCAAGAATTACTGGCTATGCTCCAGATCACGCAGAGCCCGATACAGCCCGAGCACCAGAACAAGACGGGCGCTATTTCGCCAACCCTGCGGAACATGTCACGTATCCCTCCCCGGTCGCACGCGCACCGCTCCCGCACCCCGTGCGAACTCGTCCCCAAGAGGGCGCACGTGTTTCCCAGATCCTTAATGACGGAAACCCGCCGCTGCCCGATCCAGCCCGTGCCCGCACATTTGGTGCCAACGCCCGCCATCTCCGTATGAGAGGCACGACTCTAGGAGAGGTTGACGAGAAGTCCCTGTCTGGTTTACCGAGTCATGATAGCCATGCGGATGACGCCCACCATGGTAATGGTCCGAATGTACGGTGGCCAGATCGTCCTGTGCATGAAATAAGCGGGGGCCTGGAGATGCCAGCTCCTCAGCATGATGTGGGTGTTTCGTGTCTTGTGCCCAATCGAAGTAGGTGACATGTTTTCTTTGGACCATCAGATGCCATCTAAGAGCGTGAGAGAACGCTTGACGCCAACGCTGGAGACTGCGCGAGTGCTGCAAAAACAAGCTGCAAGGAAATGTACGTGGAACCGCTAAGCACTCGGACCCGCCGGAGCCGCAGTTAAACTGCCTCGATAGCTTTCATAATGGGATGGGCTCTGAACATCGCAATAGGCCTTCAAGTAGTGCTAGGTTCCCTCATCACAGCTCTAGCAGCAGTGACGACGGGCCGTAGTGTAAGCAGTCGAGTCCCTTTCTCTGTATTGCCAGGCTGTTGACTATAGACGTTGACCGCCATAGACATCAGTGATGACCGCTGTCCTCGGCGCCCTCTCAACGATTATTGCATCCTTCCTCGCACGAGCACGGGGGACGAATGAGCCCGAGCGCTCCAAGGCCCACTCAAACAGCCTCCAGAAATATATCCGAGATCTCCAAGCTTTCTTGCTCGATTTTGGAGACGAAGTGTGCACCCCGGGAGATGAGATCGATGTCAAAGTTAGGGAGCTCCGAGATGCACTGGAGGAATTGGAGAATACGACTCAGAGGTTCGCTTTTCTTCTCGACGGTCTGAGGCCCTCGCAAGTCATTTGAGCTAACGAAACTGATTTGTTTGGTAGGAGTGAAAGAACGGGCAGCTCGATAGCTTAGTCTCACCCGCAGAAAGCAAGGCATCTATTAGATAGCATCCTAACCGACGACCGCGAGAGATTACATGTTGGACAGTACGCATGCTACGCTGCCTAATAGTCTCCTAACGTCCCTATGATCTACATCATGGGCTGGGAAGATAAACAATTATATTAGTATTTGCATTTTAATATCATGTATAGCAGTTTTTTGGTCTGCCATCTTCTGAGGGTACACTCACAGTCTTCTACCTCGCCCCATTTCCGAATCTGGGAGTTGACTTCCACATGTGATGCTTCAGACGCTTCTTCCACTGATATCCGGCCTTGGATGAGGGCGAGGGCGATGATGAATGATTTCGTAGTGTATACGGCACGTTCCATTGCTGTCGTTCCATTCGCGTGAGACCATGGTCATCTGATACCGACTTGGCATTGATATGTCGACGAGAACGTACCTGCCAGCTGCCAATTATCTAACCCCTTCAAGGCGCGCGCAAAAACGTCTCGCGTGGCTTTGGGTTGTGTGTTAATCAAGAGGGAGTCGAAGACGCGAATCTCAGCCTTGTATTCCGCTCGCGCCCATTCTAGCAGGGGATCCCAGTGCTTATGTTGTAATTCAACAAGGGCTAGTGGTGCCGTTTCGTGGAAACTTTGCAGCCAAAGAGATAAAGTATGAGCGTATGAATTAGGTGGAGGGTTGGGCAAGAAGGTAAAGTGATCGTACCAGACGGTATCTGTGTCGAGGTATTTCAAAAGTGCAGCCTCGACACCTGCGCGCGTCTCGGCGTTGTTCATGCCATCAATTACTCGAGATGCCAGCGAGGTCTGGCAGGCGAGTGAGTGAAGGTTGACTGTATAGGGAGGACGAGAAGATGACTAACGAGGGGAAGGGCATGGGGTTTTATCAATTTTTCTTGATTCTCCCACTCATCTGCAATTAGTGTAGCGAGTAACCGTTTTGATCTGGGTATTGCCAGAGGGTTTCCATCAGGCGTTTTCAGACCTCTATTATCTAACGTTACCCGGAAGTGGTCTTTTGGAATAGCGAAGCGTCATTGCCTGGACAGATTTCGAGGGGTGTAAACATAATAGCGAACCGGTATGTGTTTCTATTCCAACAGTCTTCCAGAAGCGTTTGGAAGTAGCTTGCGCGCCTGCGGATAAATGACATTGGATTGCTATCTCAGCTCGAAGTAGCTGAAGCGAGTCTCACGATTTGTTCCAGTAAGAGCAGGCCCGTCCACGGTTTCTTCTTTCACGGCTGGCGCGGTGGATATCGGCCGTAGACAAATATTTGAGCGCAGAGGAAAGATTGGGCGGGCATGGAGAGGAAAGCGGAGAAGACGTGTTCGCAGCATTTTAATTTTGTGGGTGTGGAAGCAAGGCAGGTCGCGTCGCCGGTTTCGACGCGTCTTGCCGATGCATAAACGCCCGATCCACGCTCGATCGTCACGAATCCTCTCGTCCAGTCCGACGATGAGCACAAAAGTTGGGCTGCATGTATCGAACAAAAAGGCATACGTGTGGTCGCCCCAAGGTGGATTTCGCGTCTGTGCTGCTCGCCGCCGTCTCACTCCCAGTCGCTGCAGATCTACACACCCTTCGCGCGGACCACCACATCACTGCATCCTTGATCGGGACGCTGCCATCGGTCGCTCAGCAAAATGTATTCCTCGGTCTCCCTCTGAGCCTCATGCCTGAGGAGGTCGTATATCTCCTAGAAAAAGGTGCGCCGGAGCGCAACGTCATTTTGATATGTGCCTTCAACCCATTTATCTCAGGCTTGGTTGTTCTCTTGGATGACTCGACATCTCATCGCCAGCCTACGCCGGCAGAATTACAATCCTGGCATGAAGCACGGCGCGAGGAGGCGTTAGCAGAGATTCAAGGGCGCGAAAAAAGCGAGGCTTTCCGCGCCGTAGAGAGCACAGGGAAGGGGAAAGGGAAAGGGAAAACAAGCGAGGCGGCCCTCCAAAAGCGGAAGGAACGAGAGGAGCGGAAAGCCCGGAAGGCGGCTGTGAAAGGCGGGGAGGATGCCCAAGGCGAACTAGGCGTTCTTGCTCCAGATGAGGCTCCCGTCGAACCAGCTCCGGAATCAGCTCCCATACCATCGAGAGAAGCGCCCCTACCCACCCATACGATCCGCATCCCTACGACCTCTCATCCCCAATATCCTTGGTTTGAACCAACCACTTATTCTACTCTCTCCGATGCGAAGGCAGCCGGGATCTGGACCTACCCAGACACACCCGAAGAGCGCGCGCGTTGTGCAGTATTCCGCGATCTGATCACGAAAGGCTATTTCCTAGGTGGAGGTATGAAATTTGGTGGAGATTGGCTGGTCTATCCTGGTACGAACATATGCCCGCACTCTTTTGTATTGTGCAGCACCCCCTTTGACCACATCTATTTTTATTAGGTGACCCACTACGGTATCACTCTCATTTCGTCGCTACTGTTTTCCCTACGCCCACTTCGCTCCTTCGGCCCATGGACATTGTCGCTTTCGGGCGGCTCGGTACCGCGACTAAGAAAGCCCACTTATTATGCGGCTGGGATCAGAAAACTGGAGAAGTGGACTATTATTCTATCGAATGGGCGAGTTTTGGCTAAGCGCTTCTGCCCGTCGGTAACTGCATTGCCGGCCTTTCTTTTCTCTGAAGTTCTACGGTCGAATTCAGGCTTAAAAGCTCTTAGCAAGACATATATAGACGGCCCAAAGGTAGTATGGTGAGACGTTGGCAAGAACTCGTACATTGATCTGTGCCGATGAGCATTGTATGCATACATCTCTTCAAGCTCGCAGCTAGGACCCGGAAATATGCTAGTCTGAGCCAGGCACTATAGCACTGTTTTCACCTCCCTCAGACTGGCAGATTGAAACGAGGCGATCCAGGCAGCAGACGGGAATCCTTGATTGAAAGATCACCAATGCAGGTTGTGCATTGGCCATTTTCTTTGCCCGCTTCCGATTGAATGTGACAGCGACTTTTGTACGGCCCACATGTGTGGTAAGGTAGCGGCAGGCTCGCCCCTACTCTCAGTAGTTCTTTGCGTCACCCTACTACAACAAGCAGCAGCCAGCTGGAAGTCCTTGGGTGCCTTTCAATTCTGCGACTTCGCACATGGTGAGCCCTAGTGTATCCAAGCGTTTTGTACGATCTAAAGTATCCAAGCTCGTTACGATGGGCGCGGGAACAGCTGGGGCGCCAACTTGGCTCTTCAGTCCGCCTTGTGCCCACTCCTCCCTACCGTACCTTGCGCCCGCTCCATCATCGCAAGGCTTTCACTCTGTCTCCTCACTTTCCCACCCCCCTTTCCGCCCGTTACGATACTTACAATCTTCAAAAGCCCTTCGTTCAAAAAGATCATCGGCGCAAATATCGGGATCCGGATAGGAATAAACGGGGATGGGTGTAATATGACGTCCTCCTGGATTCGTGGATTCGGGTGTGCGCGCGGAGGTATGGGGGAGTAAGGGTGGATTGGATGGGGATGGGCTGACATTGCCATCATGATGTACTATAGAAAGGGATGAGTAATTGCGCAAGTTGAAAAGTGAAAGGATGCGAGACTGACCGCAGGGTATAACAATGCAAAGATCGCTGCATTTGCGAAACTCGAGCCCCAGAGGCATAGCGCGGCAGAAGTAAGTCCTAAAATGGACGGATTCGTGGATAAATGAAGGCTGAGAGAGAATAGCGTGAGCTGATACAAACCGAATGAGAAATAATACGTCCAACGCTCTTCCTGATGCCGGACGCGCTGAGGAAGGGAGAGGCCCTTTGAAACCCAGACAAACCTATGGTCCTATATCAATACCATTTACTCTTTGAAGTGTGTGCATGAAGAGCATACTCGAAGCAGTAATACCTAAGAGCGCATGGCATGAGATATGAGGAAGATACTCTGCACATCGGAATAACTTACGAGTTAACCCAGCACATATATACAAAGCTTGCGAAGGGACCGACAACAGGTATGTATCCAAGCGCGAAGGTGACCAAGATGGAGGATCCAAGGAGAATTGCACGGTATGCAGAAGTTGCGATTGCTCGCAGCATCCTTCGAACACCAGACGTCAGTTTCGCCCCCATCAAAAGTGATTCAAGTGACCATGAGGTGTATTGAGACGTACCCGGAGTAAGATGCAGGTGACGCAGCTACTCGTCGACCATACTGAAGAACATAGGTTCTTTTGGCAATCACGGTACTCCAAGTGCTCTAAGTTCTCACAAATGGGCGTGTAAATCATGATTTGCTAAGATTGATGGCTCGTGTGGAGGATGCTGCACTCACATTAAAGTATAACGACGCACCAACCACAGGTAAAAGCCAAACCACCTGGTACAGAGTGCCGAAATTTCGGTGTAGCCATCGTTCTTGTGTCGCACGTCCAAGGAGAGGTATAATGAGGAGGTCAAATGTGTAGATGCTGATGAGCGAAACAGCATTTAGTAGCGTGGATTTAAGAACTAGATGAGGGTTAAGATGTTAACGCCCCGGTTCGAGCTTGTATTGGGAGCTCGGGGCGTACTGTTGGCACGAATTTCGGCATCTCTAGGGTGTGGGAGAACAATAATATTTGAGGTCGAGATTCACGCCATACGAAAAATATGGATGTGCTACTCACGCGAGCGCAGTCTTGACGACAATATCCCAGCGCCACGAATCAAGGAGTCCACCCAATGCCCACCTCACGTGCAGTAATGCAGTTTCAGAGAAAGATAGAAACGTGGGATATGAAGACGCCCCGCGGTATAGCGTTGGCCCAGCATTGAAGTTGGGGGGGCGAATGTACGGATCGTTGAATGGTTGTTGCATTTCAGGTGCAATTAGGGGTGGCAGACCTCGGAGTTGCGCCTGAGTGTATAAACCAGCGTAAACCTGTATATCGTTCCGCAAAGATCAGACCACGGTGCACTGGCGTTCATGCTACTTAGCACTAAATAGTTTTGTCTGGCACCAATCGCATGTTCCCAGGGTAGCACAAAATCTCACGAAAAGAAACGAGGCCATAATTGATGATTTTGCATTCGAATCGGGGGCTTGAGAGCGTGCACGTTTTGACGTGTAAGCGTATCTACCTGAGGGCACCTTCTTACCATGGCATAAGTGCCACGAGCGGCCGTGGGCCGTGGCGTAGAGTATGCTCGAATGTAGGAGCGATGGCAATAAATTGATGACCGCAGGCCCATAAGTGCAACTTAGGGCATGATCAATTTCTACGGCGCTTCGCCTGCCGACAAGCGCCCATATAGCGCCCATGTTCTCGTTGCTCGGATCACGATATAACTATTCTGGTAGGTGTAAAGTTAAACAGAACAGGATGTATCTACCACGCAAATCAACGGTCTCTCCAATATCAGCCTCGTTGAAGTACTGCACGCGAGTCATGTTCAAGTGTTGCCGCCTGGTGTGCATATTAGATTATGAGAGCTTCATTGGCGCCGAGCTTGCTTTGGACGTCGTGGATGTGCCTGATCCTTCGAGGACTGAGGGAGATAAAAGCCCCGTGAACAAGGGCAGTACACATTGGTGTATGAACAGCGTCGGCCTTTCCGTACGGTGCAGGTCTTGCCGTCCGGGTGTAGTAACCCAGCTATGTGTCAGCGGGTTATTGTGTCTCTGAGCCGGATAGCAATGAGCCTGCTCCAGAACCACGGCATTCAGGTGAAGTGGGAATCGACTCTATTTAGCAGGGTTTATACTTTGTTCGCTAGGACAGCGCAGAGTCGCATGCGATAAACCTGGACGCTGCCACGGCCAGATAACCAGTAAGTGTTCAGCAGCTTACCAGAATTCATACTTTAGTGATGCTATCTTAGTAGAAATCCACTGTTTGACAAGCTATTCGCCACCATGAAGGCCTGAAGTCTTGAGTACTGCCCCCAGTTTGATCACACCTTCGTCCGCATTACAGCTCGTCTCAAGATACGCTGCCTAGGACATTCGATATAGCGTAAAAGTAAACCCAAATCTCGGGGGGACTTTGTCATCCTGAGCTATGCTGGGCCTTGAGGACTAAAGTTATCCTGGCCTCGAATAGGTGCGAGTCTGAGAGCCCAAGAGTTTTCCCAGTAGACTAGGGTCTAAGCTAGTTTTGGAAGCTTGACATCTGGAAGAGTGGTTGAAATATAGAATGTAGGCAAAGTGACTAGTGATCACTAGAACTTGTCGACGCCGCGCCGGGTTCGAGCACTGCCTAGATGCAGCTGAAGATGGTGGTTCGTGAGGAGGGTGTCGGATCGTGACAACTCATACTGGGCTGGCACTGTGACAAGTAACAAACAACTTCCTGCAGCAACCATCACCACTCAACGTTACTCAACGCCATTCAACACCAACGCCAATTTTTCTGAGGGTTCAGGCCAGAAATTTGGATATGGCTGCAAACGCGCTCGATACTATCATGCTACTCGGTGATTCCATCACCCAGTATGGATGGGAACAGGGTGGTTTCATTCAGAGACTAGCTCGTAAGACCTCTGCCACGGATTTCTAGAACGCCAGCAATATACCCGAAATCGAACCCGACCCTGGTTTGCAGATCTGTACGCGCGAAAACTTGATGTAATCAACAGAGGTCTGAGCGGCTATAATACTGAGTGGGCGATCCCTGTGTTCGAACAGGTGAGGTGCGGCAAAACGCTGTATTCTAGAAATTCGCTGATCAGTGGTGTCACGCGAACTATCCGCCCTTTTTGAACCTGTTCAAGTGTTTCGCAAAGAAGGAGGCACAACCCTATGTGCCTAAGGTCAAACTCTTGACCATCTGGTTCGGTCCGTGGAGCTCTGAACGATAAAGATAGCCGCTTCATGCTAAATTTATCTAGTCTTTAGGAGCAAACGATGCATGCCTTCCTAACAGAGATCAATATGTTCGTTTTTGATCACCCGTACCAACTCCTTGGTATGATTAGACTATAACGATAGAAATCTCACAGGTTTCTATCCCCCGATTTATCGAGAATCTTCATACTATGATATCGATGGTACGCGAGCCGTCATCAGATTGGTATTCTCCAACTACCCGAATCATTCTCCTCACACCGCCACCTGTTAATGTTGCCGTACGCGCAGCACTCATCGCACCGCGGGAAATGGATCGCACGGCGGACCAGACCAAGGCATATGCCGATGCCGTGATTAAGGCCGGTGAGGAAGCCCGAGTACCTGTTGTCGATCTTTGGACGAAGCTGTGGGAAAAGGCAGGTGAAACAGAGGAAGGGCTGAAGAAGTATTTGAAAGACGGGCTGCACTTGAATGCAGAGGGCTATGAGGTATGCATTCTCTTCCGCGCTCCAAGGGTGATCTTAATGGCTGTTCATCATGACTGTGGATAACTTACGACATAGATTGTATTCGACCAACTGATTGAAGCGATATCTAAGCACTTCCCAGAACTGCATTATGATCGGCTTCCCCAGGTCTTTACTCAGTCAGTATATTCGTGTGAAAATGACTATTACTACGTACCTGGTTTACTCATCTCCGTAATCTCCAGCTGGGACACGATCAGCTTGGAGAATCCTAGGGCGTCGTTGAAGTCGCAGAGAGTTGACGTATAATTGCGTGAACCTGCAAAATGGCGTTCTCCAAGAACAGGGAGCCGAACAACCTTGTAAAATGGCCACCCTGTGTATTCCCTAGATTCCACCAACTCCTAGGGATGCCTCGTAAGACCTTGTCGATATCATAGATGCATGAGCAGGCCGACATGCCTTTGTCCGAACCATATCATAGATAGTGATCGATCGTTCATAATCCATACACAGCTGGGTTATCTCTAGGCCCGATGGACTCCACCGTGCCCAGACGTCCCCACGCTTTGATACACCTACATAAGCAATTTTAGCGCAATGCCCGGATGTTCTCAGGACTTCACTCGGAAAATCATGCGAACAAGCTGAAAGCCCCACCGAGCACCACCTGGGAAGGGCCGCCTATCTCAAACACTCCGAATCCCTTTCATCTTCTTCCGTGTTGGAACATCCAACAATCCGGGTAGCCTGGCCCCCGCCCTGTCGGCGAGTGGAGGCGGGTTGTCGGCGGCGGCGACGCCACGTTCTCACCGGGAAGGTCTGATCGCGACAGCGAGACGAAATCATAATCCCTGAGCGGGAGTACTTGGCGGGTAGACTTCAAACATCGAGTGGAAGTGAACGAAGCCATGTACGTTTCTGACTCGCATATGGGTACAACCTTAAAGAGATCCGCAGGCTGACGGTGGGAAGCGCAAGGATGATTTTCAGCTGCAATATTAAACTTAGTGCATTCCCCATTGGCATCCGGACAAGTATCTCCATCGAGCCAAAGTCATCTAGGAGCTATCCTGTTTTACTGCATTGGGTATTTATGGACGAAAGATACGATATCGATTGACAATAATTGGCTCGATTTCATGATACCAAATACGAAGGTGGTTTGAAATGGCTCAAAGCCCGACGGTTCCATTCGGAGAAACCGAGACTCCGCCAATCAACGAGTGTCGGCGCCGATCGCACCCCGCTGTAAACCTCTCCACTAAGGTGACGACGCAGGTCCGTTGAAGATGGCAGCCAATTTTCAAGATGCGATGATGCTGTTGGGCGACTCGATTACGGAGTTCTCGTGGACAGAGGGCGGGCTCGCGCAGAAATTAGCTGGTATGTAAGGTGGTCCACAAATGCTAGGGTCGCTATACGTCGGATCGCACGATATAGCTGCATACTCGCGGAGGTGTGATGTCGTGAATAGAGGCTTCAGCGGGTACAACACCGAGTGGATTCTCCCGATCTTCAGCAAGGTATAGTCTATCGAACTTGGAGTTGCCTTAAGCCGATCAAGGTTAACGATGGGTCTTGGGCGTTACACGCGTAGGCATTTGCAAAGAAACCCAGCCAGCACTGGTATCCTAGGGTTAATCTCTTGACAGTATGGTTCGGTAAGTGCAAGTGCAAGTGTCGCTAGCCGCGATCGTTGTCCTGAGCCAAAAATCTCGCGCATAGGTGCAAATGATGCCTGCATTCCAAGCTCGCACCAATATGTGAGCACAAAACCGATCCCTTTGCTCTGAGACCTTGATTGACGCAAACCAAAGGTTCCGCTCGAGAAGTTCAAACAGAATCTGCTTAGCATAATATCCATGGTGCGGCAGCCAACTTCCGAGTGGTATTCGCCGAGCACACGGGTGATTCTTATCACACCACCCCCCGTTAACGAGAAATTGTGGCTAGATCGTCGGCTGGTTAGATCGAGAGAATACGCAGATGCGGTGAAACAGGTTGCTCAGGAGGCTGGTGTGGGGGTTGTTGACGCTTGGACAGCCATATGGGAGAGCGCAGGTGAGACAGAAGAGAACTTGCGCGATTACCTTTACGATGGCCTCCATTTGAATGCAGAAGGATACCGGGTGAGCGTCATAGTGTTAGAGTTCCAACGTCGCACAGCAAGTTGAGATCGGGCAATATAGATCGTATACGACCGGCTCATCGAGACGATCTCGATGCAACACCCGGAGCTTCATTACGACAGTCTTCCATATGTCCATCCCAAGTAAGCACAGTTCCTTCGAGCCCAGACATTCCAGATATCTGATCGATCTTTCAGGTGGGACGAACTTCAGCTGGCGGTTCCAGAGAATCCTGGTCAATTGTAGACGCGGCACGACGCATGGTCATGACAGGCGGTAAAGGGCGGCCGCTCTCGATGTCAGGCCGGTCGGACCGACGATGGCGGGAAAGGATTGATGCTGGTGACATTAGTGTGTGGTTGAGGTCTCGCCAGCGCTGCTTCACACGTATAACCCACCGCTGGGATGCGGGAGCTTAACAGGCCCCACAGTACTTACTATAGAGTGTTTGCAAATGACGAAAGGCAGCAAACAAGCGGGACTTGTGTGCGTGAAGCGGCCCCGCGCTGGCCCTGGCAAATTTTGCCCGGATCTCTCGGGCAAAACACGAATGCAGAAAGGTAGCTGTCGGAGCTAATCTGAAGAAGAATGGCGAGCGGGTGAGGCGAGAAAAGCGCGGGGGGCGGGTACTCGAACAGGGCATGGGTGTTTTTCTTTTGGTCACGTGGATGTTGGTCGCTCTACGCGCGTGACCCTGAGATGAAAGGAACCGGGCGTTGTGGGCTGTTTGGGCGGTGTTGGACACGGCCGTTTCGCTCGCTGGCCCGCTCAAGAGCTCTTTGTCAATGGTCATATTGGCCACGCTCGGTTGTTAAATACAGACGCAGCTTTCTCCACGTTCACTTTTCACGCTCAGCGACTTCCTGTAAAGGTGCGCTTTTCTCGCTGGCCCGCCCAGCCCATCGCGCACGGCCTGCTTGTTTTGGCGTCGACGCTGGGCGCTTTGGCTGCGAGCTGATCTCATTGTCCCAACAGCATCTTCAAGTTAGCGACGCTCAACGTATAAAGTCGCGCCTCTTACTGACTTTGACCCGTTTCACCATCTCCCTTTCTTCTGACCGCCAGGAGTTTCCAGGCTCCTTGCTTCTTTCGCACCACTAACGAGCACGTTTTTCGCACCACCGACAGCTATGGACTTCTACACTGAACCACCCACATCCTCCCCCTCCCCTCCTGCCGCAAAGCGTATCTTCACGTCGAGCCATACGTCGCCAACGGAGTCGCCAAGCAGGCTGGACGACACTGAAGACTTCCCATCTGACCTTGACATATCTTTTGCGTCCACTATGTCAATCACATCTGCTCCGCCATCTCCGACGCGCGAGCCTACGCCTGACAGCACTCGTATGTTTGACTTCTCACCAATGGATATCTCACCAATGCTTGTTTCCCGCCACGAGTCCCAGCCCGACGCGTCGCCATGCTTTCTCTCCACGAAACGCGACGCAATTGTGAACGAACGAGTTGCAACGCGCCTCTTTGGCCGCGAGCTTTCGAACACGCCGGATGTGGCCTTCCTCACGTCTTCTCCAGCTCAAGATGTGCTAGTTAAACCACTTGCGCCTCCTCAATTTGGACGTCGCACTCCTTCCTCTGCCTCCTCTTCAGGAAGAGCTGGCAGCGTGAAGTCACGTTCCGGTATGCCTTCCCAGTGGCTCCAAGTTCCATCAAAGACCTCTGCAAAGGCAAAGCGCAGCGGTGCTGTCTTCGGTGTATGTCCTCCGCTACATTTTCTATTTGGCATTCCCTTTGTTGACTCCTCCTCGTGGGCGTGTTTAGACACGCCCCGCGGGTATCTCGCCTGCTACCGCACGCCCTCTTCTATCCTCTCCTGAGCATGTGGCCTCTTCAGACGCCATGGACATCGACCTGTCTTCCCCTGTTCGCCCGTCTCCAGCACGAACCGTCTACCTGGCTTCTTCTCCTGATGTTGCCCCCAAGACCGATTTTTCTTCCTTGTTCTTCCAGCCCGGCTCTCCTATCGTGCTTCCCCCGACTAAGAAGCGTAGGAGCCCTGAGCCCGACAACGATGGACCCTCGGTCAAACAACGCATGGCGCCACCAGCCTCCAGGCCCGCTTCGTCCGAGAATGTAGTCTATCTTTCCTCTCCACCATCTTCTCCGCTTAAGCAGCGTGCTCCGCCCCGTCCTATCTTTGATCGCGCCGCGACGACTGGGGGGCAGGGCTCTCTCTTTAGCATGGCCGCTCCGGCCGCTGTTCCTGCATTGCTGCCTGCTCAGCAGATCCTCCCTAAGCGCAACGCTGGTGTCCCGCGCAGGCCTGCTCTCAGCACACTCATTGCCGGAGAGTCCAGGCCAGTGGTTAGCTCGGCGTACGCCTCTCTCAATGGTCCTCTTAATGCTGTCCCTGCACCCGCTCGCCGTGCCTTCTCCGCGTGCCTGGGGCCAGGTGGGATGATGTCGATGATGAGCTCTGAGGCCGATGATGATGACGAGGAGCATGGGTTTGACCCTGCATTGGACAGCTCTCCGGCGCAGAGGGCAAGTGACGCGCGCAAGGAGAATGTCGGCATGTTGGGTCGCAGAAAGAGGACCTTATTCGCCGATGAGGCGCTGAAGAGAGCGTCACCCAAGGCGCCGCGCAGCCCGTTGAAGCGCATCACTAATGGCTTGCCGGGCTTTGGAGATAATGAAGCTGATGGAAAGATCCTCCCTTGTAAGAGGGTCCGCGAAGATGGCCTTATGCGCATTGACTGCCATACCGTGAGCATCTCTTCCACTTCGCGATTTAGATAGCTGAGGCTGACCTATCGATGCCATGTCATAGCTTGACGCGCTTTTGGACGGGAAGTATTCATCGCAGATCGAGAGATACCAAATTATCGACTGCCGCTTCGACTATGAGCACGAGGGTGGCCACATTCCGGGTGCCATCAACCTCAACACTGACGCTGCTATCGAAGAGTTCCTCATGGGAGAGGGCAAGCCCAAGCCTTCTCGCAGCGGCGACCCTGATAAGAAGACGGTGCTTATCTTCCACTGTGAATTCAGTGTCAAGCGCGCCCCGACCTTGTACGTTTCCTTCAGGTTTTTCATCGACATTGGCTGACGAGTCCTTCGTAGCGCCAAGCATTTCCGCTCGAGGGATCGTGCCTTGAACTCCAGCGTGTACCCCAACATTCACTATCCTGAACTGTATATCTTATCGGGTGGATACGCTGGCTTTTACAAAGAGTATTCTGTATGTCCCTTTACCTTATTCATCTTCCGCACAGAATTCTCATTGCCGTGGCCTTCAGGTGCGCTGTGAACCTTCTGCTTATGTGCAAATGGACGACCCGGCGCATTTGCGCGCTCGGTCCTCTGACCTCAACAACTTCCGTCGCTGGGAGCGTGCCCACTCGTTCACCTTTGGTGAGCGCCCCGCCGAGACGAATCCCATTCCCGCAGCGAAGCGCCCGGCTAGCCTCAACTCCGTCATGACGACCGCCTTGTCCTCATCTGGCTCGACGGGACTTACGTTTGCCGCTGCGTCGGCTGCTATTAGTCGTCGAGGTGCTAGTATCTCCGGCCAGCCTAGCAGCTTGTTGTCGACGCTGGAGGAGGATGCCGATTCGAGCTTTACCAGCGATGCAGGCCATGGTGATAGCCCGTGCCCTCCCAGCAACGGCAAGACCAGACTCCGTGCGGGGACTGTCCTTCCGCGCATGATGTTCGGCCGCGCCAACTCGGCCGTGCTTGTGAGGCCTTGAGCATGTCGCTCTTCCGGCCCCTTCCCTCACAACCTGGCCATCTTACATTGCTCATCGCAAACCTTCGGAGAATTCACACACGACATGCTTTCGGAGTCTAGCACGCATCACCCACGGTCTTCATAACACATCCTATCACGTCTCCGCACGGCTTTATGTCGATATTCAACAGTATTATGCACCCTTGCCTATGCCCCTCGTTTACTATGCCACTCTTTCCGGGATGCAGTCGTGTCTTCCCATGCGCTCTCTGCTTTCCAGTTGGAACCCAGATTTCGCTTGCCGCTCTTTTTATGACTGTCACTGTGCACGAGTGGGCAGTCGGTAGATTGTGCTCTGTCATCAACGCGCGCTCCTCTCGGTTTTTTTTACTCTACTCTCTTCTCTTCTCGTCTCTTGGTGGACTGGGTCTAGATGACCATGTTGGCCGCAATCATATCCGACCCTGGCGGATAGTCCATATGCATTCCATCTACTTTCTCCTTCCTCAGCCCTCTGATTCCATCCCACTTCCCGTGTCCCTCTGTCCCCTCGAAAGTTCAAAAATGTTGATCGGCTTCCTTTTCATTTCACTTTGCATACTTCAATTGGTTCATAGTTCACTTTTTCCCCTTCTTTCCCCCTGTCGCGGACTCTCCCCCTGGTTTCCGAAGAATCTCGCCTTTTTTACACTGTCCATATTCATAATTTTGGATCGATTCCCCATATGCATTTTCACGTTGTTTTCTTATCTTTCCTCCCTTTCCTCACCTTTTCCCTCTTGACCCCCAATTGTTTCTCAGCTCCCCACCATCTGCCTCTTTCGATTCTTGTGCATTATCGCCTTGGTCGTTTCCTCACCCAATAGCTCCCTTGTTACTCCTTCCTTCTCTGTCCCCTATAACCATTGAATCAAACAGGTTTTGATGTGGCTCGTCCACGCCTCCGTACTTACATTCGCACCATCGTTCGAGTGGCCTGAGTCCTGAGGTCCAGTTCTACTTAAAACAATGTTCAAGCCAATATTAATGTTCCAAATAAGGCATGTTGATGTGGCGCGCCTTCAGCCTCGCGTCACGTGTTGATTGAGGTTGGTGAGCGCGTGCGTGACAAACAAACGCCTCGCGATGTGTCACTTAGACGCGCTGTGGGCTGTGACAATGTCCCGCTTGTGCTTTAACCTCCATCTCGCCCTCTCCCGCGTCACTTGGCCCTGCTGCGACACCTAGTCTGTGGCCATGCCCACCGTGAAAGTGGAAGAGGATTTTATGCGCAGTCTCTTGGACGATCTTGACACCTCCATTGCCGGCAGCATCCCGCCCGTTACTCCCAGAAAATCGAAAAAGGCCAAGTACGCTACTCCAAAGAAACGCACGCCTCTTAGGAAAGTGAAGCTCGAAGACGAGGAGAAATGCCTCAAACTCCAGCGCATGTCTGTGGATATCAAAGATGTCGATCTCGACGCGCTCCTAGATGGCGCCGCGGACTGGGAGGACATGTCTGACGATGACGTGAAGACGGAAACTGGCGTTGGCGTCGGGACAAAGACGCGGATACGCACACCTATGTCGGCCAAGAAGAAGCTTTTGCGCCACTCATGTAGTCCGCTGAGGATACGGACGCCCAAGAAGAAATCAATAGTAAGCCTTGTTTGGGCTTAACCAATCATTAATGCGTACTAATTTGGTCCTTTCGTGACTATGCTTCCTATAGGTACCCTCCGGCGCCCTGTCTTATATGTCTGTGAAGCTGGAGGAGGTAGATATGAAGGCTCTTCTGGAGGGTATTAATGATGAGTGGGATGATGTTCTTGAGGAAGATGTTAAACCGGCACCAAAACCCAAGGTTCGATCTTTGTTACTCCTCAACAAACCACAAAATTTACAACCCAGAAACTGCAGGCGACCTATGTACCCCCTACTCGATCTTCGCTGGGTAAAACTCGCCTGCTACCTCCACCTAAATATGTGCGCGAACCATCCACGAAGTGCGTTGTGGATGCTGTGGCAGTGGTCGAGAATAATTGCAAGATGGAAAAGGTGGGCTGCTCCGTTGCATTTCTTGCGAATGCTTTTTAAAATCAACTATCAGCATCTTGTTGTGAAAGTTGACAAATCTGGGGAAACACGACTCGTTTTCCTGCAAGGGGAATGGGCGCAAACTGACGTTCGAGCTGGTACGTGTGGCTCCATATGAAGATCGTTCGCTTTTGCTAAGCGCCATCTGCAACTTCGCAGGCGATACCATTAACATCATTGGATCGTTCGACCAGCCATCGCCATCCGGACCACCCGTACCCAGCATTACACTCAACTTTCATAATTTGCTTGTTCTCCATCCGGATATCTTGATTTCCGCTACGTCTATCTCGAACACATGGCAATGCTCACGGAGACCTCTCATTGCCGACCTCGTGAAGAACACCTCCGAAATCACGCCTGCGCTGGTGTGGGGAAACACGCTTCACGAAGTTATGCAGACATGTCTTGCCGAAGAAAATTGGGACAAGCAGTTCATCGAGAACAAGATTGATGAGGCTGTCATGAAAAGCTTGCATCTGCTTGTGCAGATTGATGTGGGTATTGAAGCGGCAAAGGTGGAGCTGAGAGCGCGAGCGAAGGGCTTAGAGGAATTTAGCCAACTGTATATCAGCGATAAACCCAAGGTGCGTATCCTCTTGTCTGCCACTCGAACGTCTCTTGCTGACAACCATGCGTTTTTGTAGCCAAATGCCTACCTATCGGATCATCGTTCCCAGGGCAGACGCCCACTTCTTGCTTTAACCGGCGTGCACGACATCGAGGAGGAGATATGGTCCCCGACTTATGGCTTGAAGGGGAAAATTGACGCGTCGATGCAAGCGCGCATTGCTGAAGAAGGTAGTCTGCAAAGGGAAGAGACATGCTGGAGTGTTCCATTCGAAATCAAAACCGGACGAACCCTCGCTGGGATGGAACATCGTGCGCAGACGATGTTGTATACACTGCTGATGTCAGAGCGCTACGGTGAGCATCCCAGTCTCGCTTATTATTGAACGACAGACATACCCCTGACTTTTGTGCCATTTCCAGGTCTCAAGGTCCCCGCTGGGCTACTCTATTACACACAAGCGGCCGAAGTCATTCGCGTGTGGGCGCCGCACAAGGAAATACGGGGTTTGATCATGAACAGAAATGAGATGGCTGGCTACTTATTTCGAAGAACCAAGACGAAAGATGAAGACAAGAAGGATGGGCTCGACGAGCCTGAACCTTTTTTACCCCCGACCATTGATGATGATCGCGCATGTGGGAGATGTTACTCATCGGATGGATGTATGCTCTATCGCAAGGTGAACAATCCCTCGACGATGCTCCTTATGAGTAGCCCACTCAACCTTCCTGTGCACTGTCAGGCTGTTGAAGGCATCGAGGACGACTCAAGTCCCATATCTGACTTCTATGAGAGGAAGACCTCGCATCTTACACCAACGCATACCGAGTTCTTCAAGAGCTGGGAGGCTCTCATATCCTCCGAGGAGCAGGAAGGCCTTCGATTCCGCAAGGAGCTGTGGACGCTAAGCGCTGCTGCGCGCGAGAAGGCGGGGCGCTGCTTCGCAGACATGATTGTACTCGAGCACAAGCAGGAAACTGGACCTCGGGTGACCACTTTCCATCGTCACACCTACAAGTTCACCAAGCGGAATCCTACGTGGGTCACACAAGACGGCACTCCGACAACGCTTCTCAATGGGCAGATCACGGAAGGAGACCCCGTCTCAGTGTCCATCGAACCTGATTTGCTCGCTCTAGCGAGAGGATTTGTGATCAAACTGACGCCGCACTACGTCACAGTGGGCGTCGATCACGAAGTGAAAGTGGAAAGCACCCTCGCCCGTATGCAATCAGCTTCGCAACACACTGGACCCACTATATTCAGGATCGATAAAGACGAACTCGCAGGGGCGATGGGCAAGATCCGAAACAATCTGGCTCGCTTGTTTTATGCCGATGGTGATTCGAAGCGACTATCTCTCGTTGTCGACCTCACACCGCCCGTCTTCGATGAATCTGACGTACTTGAGGGCGTTGCTCTTCCACCCGCGTTTAACCCAAACCAGAAAGAGGCCATGCGGAAAATTCTCAGTGCCCGAGATTACGCGCTGGTATTGGGTATGCCGGGAACAGGAAAGACGACGACGATCGCCGAGATTATAAAGGCGCTTGTTGCGAAGGGCAAGTCGGTGTTGTTGACGTCGTACACACACTCCGCGGTTGATACGATATTGCTTAAACTGGATGATGTCAAGTTTAAAATCTTGCGGCTGGGTAATGAGGATAGGGTACGTTATTTTGGCTCCAGCGGTCTCGCGACTACTGACTTTGACAGTTTTTACCTAGATTCACCCTGATGTGCTCAAGCACACGCTAGGCTACCTTAACCCTGCGACGACTATAGAGCAACTTGAGTACCAGATCTTGGTTCCTCCCGTAGTTGCAACAACGTGCCTTTCGGTTGACCAGTGAGCAACCCCCCGTTTTCTGTGATAATATGCTTAGATTAGATTCTTTTCTTTTCTAGTGCACTTTTTTCTCGTCGCAAATTTGATTATTGCTTTGTTGACGAAGCGTCCCAAATCACGCTCCCCACGTGCCTCGGTCCACTGCGGTTTGCTGATAGATTTGTTCTTGTTGGAGACCACTTCCAACTTCCGCCTCTGGTTTGTACTCTACGTCGCCTTCGCGAAATAGATCTGCTAATGAACCGATCTTCATTTGTAGGTTCGTAGCAAGGATGCGCGAAAAGGCGGCATGGATGTTTCGCTTTTCCGACGCCTCTGTGACGCTCATCCTTCCGCGGTCGTTGACCTAGCGTATCAATATCGTATGAATGAGGACATCATGCTTCTATCAAACAAGCTTATATATGGGGATAGGTTGCACTGCGGCTCAAAGGAAGTAGCAGAACGAAAGTTGGTCCTTCCCAACCGCGCTGCTATTGAGCCGCTGCACCACAAACCATGTCACGAAGGTGGATGCTGGATGGAAAGAATCATGGACGAAAAGTGAGTACAAGTTCGGTAGGAGAAGCCCATTTCACTAACAGGCCATTGCGTAAAGTTGTGCAGCCGTCTTCGTCGACACTGATGCCCTTCCAGCGCCCGAGTCTCGTGTCGGTGAAATGGTCCAAAATGTTACAGAGGCGCTCTTGGCTCAACAAGTGAGTGGAGCAAAATTTGGCATCTTACCCCATTTGCTGAATACTTCCCGATACATCAATAGGTTGCTGAACACTTCATCCGGGCTGGTATTGACGAGTCGAATATTGGCATTATCTCGCTATATCGCCAGCAGATCAAGCTTATTTCGCACTTGTTTGAGAATCGCCCTCGAGTCGAGGTACTCACGGCGGACCGTAGCCAAGGGCGGGATAAAGAGTGCATCATTATAACGATGGTCCGCTCTAATGATAGTGGCTCTGTAAGGCACCTATATCTTATTCCTTCCTGACCGGTCATACTCATACCGGTATCTTACATTTCAGGTCGGTGATCTACTGAAAGACTGGCGAAGAATCAACGTTTCCTTCACGCGCGCACGGTCCAAGCTCGTCATATTCGGCTCACGCAAGACCCTCAATACTACACCTCTGATGAAACAGTTCTTCACGTTGCTGGAGGAGAAAGGTTGGATATTACGACTTCCATCTGGCGCAGACAAGATGCATCCAATTGGATCCGAGCTCGAGCGATTGACGATATCACAAAGGCTTAAGAAACGAAGCTCGCTTGATTTAGAGGATAGCGGAATTGTGGGACCAAGCCCGAAGAGAATGAAGGCTAGGCCCGAAAGCGTGCTCCATGGACGGAACATTTTGGCGGATGTGCTGAACGACTTGGCTTAACTCTCCTTGTTTTTTATTTCCTCTTTCACGCACGCTTAGACTCACCATTGCTTTAGATACCAGACATCATTATTGTAAATTGCTATGTAACATAGAAGAAATTTGCTTATGATTACTTACTGCTCTGATATGACCAGGTCTCGCATGGGAAAAGACAGCACAAAGAAGGCGATAATTTTATTCCGAAATAAAGCGAAGCAGCAATAATACACAGTACGGGAAAATGGGCCCGGAGCTTGAAGAGTCTGCGTTATGCTTGAATATTAACCGGTCAAGTATGTCAGTACAACACACGAATACTTAAATGCGAAAGAACGGACTTGCTGGCAAAAGCAGTTCGGTGCCATACAGTGCATCGGTATCCATCGAAGCTCAAAATAAGCTCAATGGAGAGACACTTAGGCATCTGTTTGACTGGTAGATGCTACGGCGTGGTTATCATCAGCACCGCTGGCAGGCGCGTCGGTGGGCAGTGACGGGAAGTCTGTCTGAGAGGAGAGATCAGCGGGGAGCTTGGGTCCCCCTCCTCTACCGGCACCCCGCCCTTCACCGCGACCACGAGGGCTTCTGCTGCCAAAGTCTCGGCCTACAAAATCACACTGTATATCAGGATCTAGAAGGATAGCAAAATGAAAAGTATGTACCTCTTTCCTGGCCTCTGAAGCCCCAATCTCCGCCCCTTCCTCTCCCTCTCCCTGAGCCTTGGCTTGGCTTTTCATCTTTGTCCATGTCCCATTCTCGGGCGCCCATCCTTTCCAGTTTTCGCTTCGCATTCTGCTCTCTGCAAGTGCACGTTTGGAGATTGTTTGGATGATAAAAGTGCCATAAAACGAACCTTTCGTTATCGACAGCCTCTTGAATCTTCCGCCCCCTCGCCTGCTTTTCGCGTATAGCGGCCCTCTCTGCTTTTTGTTGAACAACTTCAGCTGACACCTTGTCCTTGAACGCTTTCTCGTCGGCTTCAACAAGCTATAGGTGAACGTTAGATCGAGTCGCGATATGAATGTATAAATCGATGAACGCCTACCTCTCTCTTCTCTTTGATTTTCTCATTTTGCAAGCGAATCCTCTCCATACGCTCAGCCAACTGCTCCGGGGTCATTTTCTCCTAATTTCAGCAGTATCAGTTGAGTTGAATCCTGAGAACGCGCGTGAACAAACGCACCCGCTGTGATCCTCCAGTTTGGACTCTGTCGGGATTAACGTACCCGTCCTTCCTCGCTTTGGGCGGTTTCCCCTTGTCGACTACAGGTTCCTCTCTATCTTCTCCATCATCGAGGTCCTCATCGCGCACCGCGCGCGGTTTGATCGGCTTCCTTTCGTCCTTATGTTCCCGTTGTCGATTTGGGTCTCTGGCGCGCCTCGAACTGCGTGATTTTGGGGCGGCAGCACTGTCCGCAGGTTGATTCGCCGCATTTTCGGCCAGCCCGGTCGTACTCTCTGCAACTTCAGATACGGTGTCTGCTTGCTCCACGGCTGCGGGAGCCTTGGGAGATGCGTCTTCGCTCATGGTGAACGTCGCTCAAAAGCCGGTGGACGTCGGATGCAATAGGTAGATACCGGCAATTAGCTTATGTAATCCTGCGAGTATATAATGCACGTAAACAGCGCACAACACGCACACCCATCCTCATTCCATCACGTCCCAAGACATTAATAATAATATCGCGCGCTACGAAGCAAGCGTGCTACCTGGTTCTTGACCACCATCACCGACAGCCATGCCTCCCAGGACGCGTGGATCCCAGAAAAAGAGCGCAAAAGAAGAGCCGAATGGCGAGCAGTCACCAAACTCTACGACTCAGCCAGATTCACGGACGACTTCGCCCTCGCTAGACGTGTGTCCGGCGTGTTCAGAAGAGAAAGGGCATCTAAGAGCAGTGGGGAAGAAGCAGCTGTGGGTGTCTTGTGAAAGCTGCGATACGTGGTTTCACTGGGAGTGTGTTGGACAAGGAGGCGACCTCGCGAATATAGACAAGTGGTGAGCTACTCATAGCCAATTTCGCGCCTGCGCAATATTGATTGCAGGTGCATCTTTATACGAAACTGATGTCCGAATGCTCTGTTGAAGGTACTGTGACCCATGTCGAGAAGCCAATCCCAACCAAGTCATCACTTACAAACCGCCCGCGCGCAAGTCAGGCCGCACTACGCGGAAACGAGACTATGCCAACTTGCATGCCGGCATCGACACGGATGCCGCTACACGATGGCTTCAGTTAATCCAAACTAAGAAAATAAAGAAGGACCCGTTCAAGCGCATGCTCGGGTCCGATGTCTCAATAAGTTGGCTGGAGCACGACGAAACTGCCTTGCTGGAGCCGATCGTGGTTGAGGAGCCGGAGGGACTTGGAATGAAGATGCCGGATAAGAGTCTCACGGTTAACGATGTAGCTGAGCTTGTGGGACCTAGCACCCCTCTGGAAGTCATAGGTTCGTCCTACTCCGTTGTAACTGTTACCATATCTTACTAACATGTGTCAATTTAGACGTGGCCACACAGTCAACGTCGCCAGGGTGGACTCTCGAATCGTGGGCAGAGTATTACGGCTCAGCAGAAACGTCCCGCGAAAAGATCCGAAATGTAATTTCATTGGAGATATCCAACACTAGACTGGCGGAGCAGGTCGTACCTCCTCGATTGGTACGAGAGTTGGATTGGGTCGAGAAAGTTTGGCCGGCGGCTCGAAAGTCGAAAGGACAATATCCGCAAGTGCAGCTTTATTGTTTGATGAGCGTCGCTCAATGCTGGACCGTGAGCGCTCTACGCCGTGCTATAAGTTTGCCATCCCACTTACTCCGTTTTTAGGACTGGCATGTAGATTTTGCTGGGAGCTCGGTGTATTACCATATATTACGAGGATCCAAGGTATAGGTCCTCAGATCTCCATGCCTGTAGACGGCTAACTCTTAGCTTCATATAGATATTCTATTTTATCCGTCCAACCCCCGCCAATCTTAATGCTTATGAAAAATGGTCAGGCAGTGAGCTGCAGTCCACCACCTGGCTTGGTGACTTTGCAGACGAAGTGTTCAAAGTTGAGTTATCGGCAGGAAACACGATGTTGGTCAGCTTTCACGGAGTCTGACAGGATACATGCTGACAGCCTTTGTGGATAGGATAATTCCAACCGGGTGGATTCACGCCGTTGTGAGTCATTGTCTAACTTACCGGGCGGTTGGGAATCAACGTACTAATGCCACCGCATAGCACACTCCCGTAGATACACTGGTGTTTGGCGGCAACTTCCTCCACTCGTACAATATCGGAACCCGTGAGCCCAGTTTCCACTAACCTGTTATGAAGTGCTGGAGAGTTTTGGTTACGTCTAGAGCTCAGGGTACGGGATATTGAGATCGCAACTCGGGTGCCCAAGAAGTTTCGATTCCCCTATTTCCAACGGTATGTATCTGTCCCGCAATTTATCAATAGGTGTGAGAGCCCTGATCGACGCATCCTTCAAGATTATGCTGGTATGTTTGCGAACGGTATACACGGGACCTCAAGGCAAAGGAGGATTTCCCCATGCGGGTGCTGGAGGGGCTCGGCACGCTGGCGGACTTTTTAGTTTCCGAGGCGCGGATCATAGAGCGAGGCCCGGAATCCGCTCGAAAAGAGATAAGAGAGCAGATCCCGGGAGAAAAGGTCAAAGATCCTTCGGCGCTGGCGCGAGAGTTTCGTTGGAGGGTTCGCATGGCGGCAGGACAGGCATCGGACAACGAGAGTCCTTCAGCCGGCAAGAGCAAGCGCGAGGGCTCGATCGCAAGCAGCCAAAAGGACCAGGGGGAGGGCGTTAGTGCGAAGCGGAAGCGTATTGATGGCCATGAGACGAGGCAAGGGCCGAAGTTCAAAGGCTTCTTACCACGACCTTGGGGTGATATCCAGCGAAGGAGCGTAGAGGACGGGGCCAAGTCACAGTGCATCGTTCGTCCGGCCTCTGACCCCAACGACTCTTGGCTTTCAGCATGGGTTGAAGGCGAGGAGGACTTGCTTGCGGACGTGGAGCGGACATCGGACGAGGTTGTCAGGGTGAGGAAGGTAGACGACGACGGGTCACTCGTTTTGGAGCGGCAGGTTATAACGCGGATTCAGGAGGTGTGGAGACTCAAGGGACGACCCGAGGGCGCCCTTGCTGAAACTCCGGCCAAGTTGGGGGAGGACAACGCTGCCCCTGCTCTCAACGGCAGGGGGTCCACTGCGCCGCCACCTAGCGATGAGTCCATGGATGGAGACCCGCCCCCAGCCGACGCGAACGGAGTAGACCACGCAGTGTTGAAGGCGGAGGTGTCCGACGTAGAGATGGTAGGGCCAGAGGCGGAGTGACATTAGCTGGAATTTCTTTGCATCTTTCCCATATTATTTCTCGGACGTAGATACATAGTATTCTTTCTTTGTATACAAAAGCAGGCATTCCAAATTCGGGATGATCCTCGATCGGCGGGGAAAAGGGTTCTGTTTGAGCGTGCTTGCTGCTGGGGCGAGCGCGACGCTACCCTTGTCTGGTGTCCACGGCCTTGAAACTCGAGAGCTGCACGTCCACCTGGCCAGATTCCACAAGGCAGCGAAGCAGCAACCCTCGATTAGAAGCACCCAGCCTTTTAGGATCCCCATCACTTCTCTTTCGGTGCGTTTAATTAATCACCAGATGGGTCTCCATGCCGCGAGCGTTAACACGTATATAAAGGTCACACGAATCTACCACTTATGTCTGCCAATTTGCCGGGCGCTTCTCTCCCTTCCAACGGTGACGGAGAGCCCAAGCGCCAGAGTCACCCGGTTGACCCCCCTCCCGCGCGGCATTCGCACGAAAACGGCGCCCCTCCAGGCTCACCACCGACATATATTAGTGGAGGAACCTACTACGACGATTCGGACGACGATATCCTGCTAGCATACGCAGATCCGACCAGTGATACAGCCGAAGGTGCGTAGAACCTGAAAATCCATAGCTCACCCGTATCCACCAAGTTATATCTTCTGAGACTCTGCTATTCCTCTGTTTAAGAACCAGAGCCACTTGTCCCTCCTGCGCGAACAGAACAACGATCTACTTCTCTTCCTATGCCCTTGAAGCGTAGCAGCGCTGGGTCCACCCAGCCATCTCCTGCTCAAGCTCCTACTCTACCCGCCTATGACGTTGGAGATATGGGGTTCAACAGAATGCGAATCAGCGACCCCGTGCCGCAATCTGGTGCAGGGCCGTCGTCAATGGCGCAGCCTTCTGAAAGGCGAGGTTTACCCGACCGACCCCACCCCGGGCATGCCCATACACTCCCACCAAGCCCAGCTAGTCGCGGCCCTCCTCCCAGAGGAAACCCGAGCGACGGCCGATATCCGGCTGATAATGCATCGATACACTCTACTCAATCCGGCTCAAATAGCCGAAATTCGGCAAACGATCCTCTTCAAACGTATGAGCAGCCCGCTTATTATGGGGCGACTGATCCACGGCAACAGGTTGTGAATGGCTACGCGTATCACCCGCCAGCCAACTATCACGATCCTGGCCCTAGCTATGCCCAACCCCAACAAATACAGCAGCCCTATCCGCCACGCGGTCCACCATCGCAGGGATGGGCCTCGCCCGCACCGTCTCTGCCTCCAGGAGGCTACAATCCGTACTACGCAGCTGCGTCTGATCTCCTAGGTGGACATCCCGGTGCCCCTCCCCCTCCCCCTCCTACAATGGAATCGATTCCCTCGAGTGCATCCGCTCCTCAGCTCTATCCTCCAGGTGCTTATCCACCCAATGTGCAAGGTGGAAACATGCAGGGCGGATATCCGCCATACGGAGCGCCTCCTCTTCATCACCAACCCAGCATGATGCGCACTCACCCGAGTGCCCCTTCCATCCGAAGCGTTGAGCAGTACCCTCGAGTACAGGAGCGCCCGTACGACACGCAGTCGATCATGTCAGAATCGGGACGGAGTATAAACGGAAGGAGGCCCATGCAGGCCGCCGAAGTCCGACAGCCTCCCTTCACAAAGGAGTATGTCGATGATTATCGGGCGCGGATAAAGGCGGATCCCGATCCCGCGGTTCACTTTGGCTTTGCGAAGTACCTGATCGAAGCAGCGAAGAATATCGGAGCCGATGCGCCTGACCAGCGCTTGGTACGCAAATATCGTGATAGTCTGATCTCGGAGGCGCTGAAGATCATCCGCCGACTCGCGACGCAAGGCGAGACGTACTCGGAAGCGCAGTTCTTCCTCGCCAACTGTTTTGGGACGGGGATGTTGGGCCTCGCAGTCGACCACGAGCGCGCGTACCATCTGTATCTGCAGGCAGCGAAGCAGAACCATGCCGCCGCGTGCTATCGCGTTGCAGTGTGCAACGAGATTGGCAAAGGTACCAGACGCGAGCACCCACGAGCGTTTGCCTTTTATCGCAAGGCGGCTGCCATGGGCGATACGGCCGCCATGTACAAACTCGCGGTGATCCACCTCACGGGAACCCTTGGCCAAGCAAAGGACGGGCGGGAGGCTCTCCCGTGGCTCAAGCGGGCGGCAGAGCAGGCAGACGAAGAAAACCCGCACGCGCTACACGAGCTGGGGGTGCTTCACGAGCAGCCCAATTCGAACCTGGTCGTCCACGACGAAGCGTACGCCAAGGATCTGTTCACAAAAGCCGCGCAGCTCGGCTACACCGCATCACAGTTCAAGCTCGGCTCGTGTTATGAGTACGGAAACCTGGGGTGTCCCGTCGATCCCAAGCGGTCAATAGCATGGTACACAAAGGCTGCAGAGAAAGGCTTCCCCGATGCTGAGCTTGCTCTCAGCGGGTGGTACCTTACGGGCAGCGAAGGCGTACTGATGCAGAGCGATGCTGAGGCTTTCCTGTGGGCGCGGAGATCAGCCAACAAGGGGCTTTCCAAGGCCGAATACGCGGTCGGCTACTACACCGAAGTTGGGATCGGCTGCAAGGCAGATCTGGACGCAGCAAAGCGCTGGTACATGAGGGCGGCTGGTAGGTCCATTCTTGATTAGCTCCGAAACAGTGACGCTCATCTTTATCTCATGATTAACAGCCCAAGGCAACAAGCGCGCTATGAATCGGCTTACGGAGCTGAAGCGAATGGGTAACAGACGGGTGAATCAGGCAAGGCCAACAAGAGCTCAAACCAAGGACGAATGCGTGATAGGTTGAACAACCTCGGCATGTTCGCTCTGCCGCCATACCCCCTTTCTTGCATGGCTTTCTTTCACTCACCTTTACCTCTTAATCGGCGCTTTCCCATCATGCGCGTTGTTCATTTGTCACTACCCGTACCACACATCGTTCCCACCTTTCAACCGAGGGTTACATCGTAATTCGCTACAGTTCTCATGATACCCCACGATATCCCTTTCATCAATTCAACAGAGTTGGAAAACATGCTGATAAGCATGGTCTAATTCTGCGTGTATTGAAACAGGATTGTTCGCGATACAGCGATACAGTATAATTTGAGGTTACGATATGGTTTACTTCTCGCTGAGGGCAGCAACACCGGGGAGGGTCTTGCCCTCCAAGAGCTCCAGGCTCGCACCACCGCCTGTGCTGATATGGCTGAGCTTCTCTTCAGCGCCGTAGTTGGCAGCGACTGTGGCGGTGTCACCACCACCGACGATGACGACCGCGCCGTTCTTGGCGGCCTCGATGTTGGCGTCGAGTAACGACTTGGAACCTTCGGCGAACGCGGGGAATTCGAATACGCCAGGAGGGCTAGAATCAGGGGCCGCGCCGGTCAGCATGTATCGGCCGAGTCGTTTGGAGTCGTAGAAAGCGCTCACCCGTTCCAGAGGATGGTCTTGGCTTGGAGCACGGTCTCGCGGAAAAGCTCTCGGCTCTTGGGACCAGCGTCAAGACCCATCCAGGATGTGGGAATGCCCTGTTCATCGGTTGCCGAAGCGGTCTGTACGAATACATCGTTAAGGAAATACTGTGTGGTCAAAGGATGTTGAATGCCCTACTTTGGCATCCTTGGCGAATTTGTCGGCGGTCACGTAGTCGACGGGGAAGACCACCTTGATGCCCTTGGACTTCGCCTTCTCCACTAGCTCTTTGACCTTTTCAGAACCCGCTTGGTCAAAGAGGGAGTTTCCGATCTATAAGGAAGAGAGGTAGGTCATGTCATCGTTCGATATAGTGCGCTGAGAAGATGGCTTCATACCTCAACATTCTCAAGGACCTTTTTGAAGGTGAAGGCCATGCCACCGCAGATGATTAATGAATCGACCTGGACAATACAGAGACGTCGGTGAGATTGTGGTATTTTAAATATGTGCGTGAAATAATGACCTTGTCGAGCATGTTCTCAATGAGTTGGATCTTGTCCGAAACCTTGGCGCCGCCGAGGATGGCAAGGAATGGCCGCTCGGGGCTCTCAAGGGCCTTTGCGAAAAACTCGAGCTCCTTCTTCATCAAGAAGCCAGCGGCGCGCTGGGGAAGTTCGACGCCGACCATGGACGAGTGTGCACGATGGGCGGTACCGAACGCGTCGTTGACGTAGACATCGCCCAACGCCGTTAGACCAGCTCGGAATTTCTTCACTGCCTCGGGATCAGCCTTAGTCTTCTTCCCCTCTTTATCCTTTGACGAGCCCTCTTCCTCGATGTGGAATCGCAAGTTCTCGAGGAGGAAAACTGAGCCAGGCTCCGCCGAGTTGACAGCCTTTTCCGTCTCGGGACCAACGCTCTCGGGAAGGAATATGACCGGCTTTCCAAGGTGCTTCGAGACCTCTTCGGTCACAGACTTGAGGGAGTATTTTGCGACAACTTCACCATTGGGCCGGCCCAGGTGGGACATAAGTACGACAGCCTTGGCGCCTAAAAATAAACGAAAAGATAGGAGAAGATGAACTCTCGCACAGGAAAAGGATCGCGGCGGACACTGACCTTGGTCCAATGCATACTTAATTGTAGGGACAGCGGCAACGATTCTCTAAAAGGAGGGCAAGTGATTAGCACCTCCTCGCCGATCGATCAATACCGCATCGGGAGATTGCTCACGGCAGGGTTGGTGACCTTTCCGTCCTGCTGAGGGACGTTGAAATCGACACGGATGAGGACACGCTTGTCCTTGAGATCGACGTCGTTGATGGTAAGCTTTTTTGAGAGGGACATGGTGGGTGTGGGAGGAAAGAGATGGACGGTGAGCCGACTGAGGCGCTCCAGCTTGATATTTGAGCTCTCGAATGAAATATCGGAAATCGGAGGTGTTATACTTTCGGATGCAGATCGACCATCAAACGTCACACACTGATATATCATATCAACGCCAGTTCGGCCGTGTGCGTACGCGGGCTTCAACCGCGGCAGAAGACGGGCATTATCACTCTCTCATTCAGTGCAGCCCGGAGCAGCCTTCGGGCTTATAGGCGCGATAGCGACGAAGCGGCCGTGGATCCATCAACGTCACCTGCGAATAGCAATTCCATGATCGAATAGCATACACACATTTCTACAATGATTAACAAACGTTCTACTCCTCCTCGGCTTTGCGAAAGCCGCTCATATTGGTTGTCCTGTGGAAAGAAAGCTCAATGCGATTAAAATGCCACCGTCGATCCAAAAAAAGTGCAGCCATGCTCACTCTACGGGTAAACCGATAATGTCGATCGCGTCAATTCGGGTTTCTTCCTCGCCGCCTTGATTAGACGCGACAAAGATCTAGACAATAATGAAGTGATCAAGATGTGAGCGGCGCAAGACGCCACGGTTGCATTCGCTCACATGTAAGCTATTGACGCCCTGGAATCGGACATATCGAAGTGGGATCGGGGTTCCTTGGGCAACTACTCCCTCGGCGAGATCGAGGACCTGAGTTGCTTCGGGCTCTGACGCATCCTCCACGTCCTCGAATCCCAAACTTGGTTTGTTGATAAAAAGCTTGATGAGTTTCGGAGCTTGGGCGGCCGAGGAGGACTGCAGGACGATAGAACGAATGCGAACGGTTTGGTTGAACTATGACAGCGGTGAACTATTATGAGAGTTATTGTGGAAGAGATCATGACTGAGTGCTCACAGTGAGATTGAGAAGAAGCTGCTCGTCGACATCACTCAGCAAATACGCGTCGGAGGTATTCTTAGATTTAGTTTGGAAAATGGGTTGAATGGAATGATCTTTGGATTCGTTGAGGCAGTGGACCTGCGAAGAATCGAGATATTCGAGAAGCGATACCTGCACTAGCGGTATATCAGTAACATTTCTCGGATTACACGCATAAGCTAAAGCAGCGCACATCACCATCCTTTCCAACAACTTTACTTGGTGCTGCTTGAGCTGCAAGTTTTGATATGCTCATGGTGAGATGGTCGGGCTGGACTTCTTTGTAAAGGACCGCGTTCGTGCGACGAAAGTACTTGTTGCAATGCGATCGCGAAAGCTTGCGAGTTGGACTTTGGCGTATAAAGGAACGAAGGAGTTCCGATTTTCGCGATCCCATCGACGCAAGCTTATTTGCCACTCCGACCGGAATCTCCGGCGGCCGCAAGTAACTTTTGGGGGAGATTTGGAGAAAATGTCAAGAAAATTTGCCGGCGGCGAATCTACCATGGTCTTTTGCCTCCTGTGCTTTGCTCCTGGCTTTCGAGTTGCTTATCACTTCTTCTGGATAATCTCCTCAAGAGCTTGACATCGAATTTGGGGCATATAGGGGCCAGCCATGAGCACGCTAGAGACATGCTTAATTGCCGACCAACTTGAACTAAGTGCTCGTGCCGAGGTCCATCTTACTGCCTTTCATCATGGTGCTTTACAGGAATCTATCTGCAGCTGCGATCCTTGCGACGAGCCAGAGGCGCAGCTGAGACTTGTTGAATACCTACCTCCTGTTCAAAGGCCGAAAAATATGACCAAGCCCCTATCGATCTGCCTCCCCAAGCTACTTAGTTGAAGAAAGCTATCATAGCCAATAATTCGGCCAACTGTTTTGCACTTCCTGAGCGCTGAGCCCTCTATACCCCCAAAATGACGCGGGGTGGGATACTTGACGCTACACCAACGGCATGATCCAGAGATACCTACCAGCTCAATAACATCTCTCAGAGCTGTAAATCTCTTTGCACTGATGCCGCGTCGCATACGTGGTCCTAGACTACGAAGAGCCGCTTGGTTTGCTCACATCCACTCAGCTTATCGTGAAACTTCCTGCGCGGGTGTAGATGGAAACAAGCCCATACAAGCCTGGGATCATACGTCTCCAAGGTGGTTGGTCTGACAAGGTTCACGGATTGACTACTTAGCCCGCATCACTGTGCTTCGCGCCCCCCGCGCCGTAACGACCTTGTCAAGGCGATGGCTTCAATTTGGAGATCACCAAAGTGTTTCAACATTGCCGGTTTGAGTTAAGGAGGAAGGCTACACTCGCTCGGAGCTTTTGAAAAGCTCATACCACGCGCATTGTGCGTGTCTTCGCTTCTTCGTGATATTCGACTTCCGAAACGCCTCAGTGTGCGTGGCGTATTCACAGCAGCTGTCCTGTCATTTTCCGGACGCCAGTTTCAAATCTCAGAGGCGCACGTGGATCGCCTGCGTATCTACCCCCAGGCACCCCCCCTCATTGTAAGAGCTTTGATATCGCGCGGCACTCATTATTTCATCATCTAAGTACTATCAAGGTGCCTGAAGCTGTGGAGGGTGCACACATGCAAGATCGCGGGGCGTTGAAAGTAATACTATTTTCTCCTAAGTAGCTTCAGGTTCCGCCGCGAGACATGAGGGAACCTCCACCGAGTTCTGCAACGGTTGCCTGGTGACACGAACACCCCAAGCCCATTTGTATCCATTTAAAGCGTGAACAATCCACGCTACCCTTTAATAAACAGTTCGTATTCTCGAAGGTGGTGAAAGAATCAGAATTACCGCGAAATCTCTTCGAATCGGGGTACAAACGCCGGAAGCAAAATTTGAGGAATCACAGCTCCGGGCTGGGGTGCGGTGTACGTCTCTAACACCGGCTGGATTGCTGAGACCTTGACGAATCTCCCTCAAGTCGCTCCTCCTTGATCAAACCTTCACCTAATTTTACGATCTACGTCTGCCCGACGTCCATCAGCGGCGACATTTATCTCCACGACCCAATCACTTGAACGAAAATCGCACAACGACAAACGGACACGCCCTTGCACCATCCATTCATGGCGGCGACTGCACAATCCATCCGCTCGCCGTCTGTCCAAAACAGCTTGCACCGCCCATCCAACCATTCTCTTCGCAGTGGATACTCTAACTCTCGCCCATCCACGCCCACTTCGAACGAGCTGCCACCGAACCTCTCATACTCGGATTATGTACATCAGTGGGGCGACGCTCATGTCGCGCAGTGGCTTGCAGAGAACAAGTGTGCGGGTCATGCGTCCACATTCAGCAGCAACGATATACGCGGGGACATCATCCTCGACTTGGACCAGGCTACCTTGCGGGAAATCGGCATCACAAGCGTCGGCGATCGCATCCGAATTCTGAATGCTGTCAAAGTACTTCGACTCAAGTGCTCTTCTGGGAGCCCTAAAGTCGTCTACAATGGCGCCAGGACCGGGGCCACCAGCAACGCCGCGCAAGCCACAGTCACACGATCGGACACGGGGAGAAGAAACGCTATTCGAATCGACGGTGATATTCCCGCACTCGCTTCTATAAATGCCATGGAGGAGTCTCCGGCCCAGCGAGTACCTGTGCGGCGACTTGAGGCTGTGAGGCCACCCCCGCTACACCTGACGCCATCGAGGTCTGGTGATCTACCTCAGATTGTGGGTAACACGATCATCCCTTCTTCCGCTGCCCGTACTCCGCGACAGACAGTTGTCCAGCCTTCACGCCAGGATCACATCCATTCATACCGCAACGACCCGCAGATTCCCCATCAAGCGTCTCCGACCTCTGGGGTGTACGGCCTCACCTCACCTCGCGACGGAGGTCGGGAGCGCGCAAATACAGGCCCTTATGCCTCACGAAGTTCGCCTGCGTACCAAGTTGCGCGCCCCAGCATCCCAGCGACGGCCTCTTCTCGTGGGGTTGCGTCTTCGTCGCCCGTACCCTCGCTCCCTCTTCACGCCGTTTCCCATCATCACCGACTTCCCACCCCACATGACAACCCGTCATTCTCGAACGATGGCGCTGCGAGCGGGCAAAATCAACTCCTCACACCCCGTTCCAACACCACACCCTCTATGTCTACTCGCTCTGGCCGCATGCCATCCACCATCTCGCACGTGAAAACGGGATCGATGAGTGTTCCCTCCGCACACGTGAAGAGCAGCATCCGTTCCCAGCGTCCATCTACTGCGGGTGGTACATCATCCTCCAGTTCCTACGCTCATGGGGGTACGAGCTTTTCAGCCACGCACAATACACCTGCAGGGGGTACGCCCGCTCCTGCGAATCCTCCACAGCAGCCACAGCAAGGCCTTCAACCGCCACCCACTTCTACGTACCCTCTTTCTCCCATTGCCGAATCTTTCCGAAATGGCGTTGCCGCCGCGAAGGATTCCTCTTCCGTGGGCACGACTCCCAGTCCGAGCCCATCGCCCAATCCTAGCAGTAACTCTTTCAATACACCACAGACCCCTTCATCTACCAAGCCTTTTGATTTGGCCGAGCTCAAGCGTATGTGCGTTAAATTCATCCTCGCTGATGATGCACGCTCGCGCGTTGTCAACGTGGGTGACTGCGAAAGTGGTGTTGAGGTCCTCGAACTAGTGCTGAAGAAGTTCGGGAAGGGCCCTGCCGTTGGCTATGGTTTGGAAGAAGCTGCCGATGGCGAGGGGTTGGGAGAGACCGAGCCTGAAGGGCTAGTGGTAGATGGATGGGCTGTCTTCATCGAGGAGCCCGGCATGGAATTGCCTGGTTTGTACTTTTTATGCTATGTCCACATTGATCTATCCGTATTCATGCAGTTTGAGATCTCTTAGCTAAGCCTCTAACTGAAGTGGAGCTCCTTCAAGTCTGTCGAGCGGATCTCGCGAATCCTGCGCGCGAGCATGGTCTTACTCTTCGGCGGATCAATCAGAAGAAGAGCAAATTGGAGTCCTTCTTTGGGGAGACGGTACCCCCTCCTGGACAGCAGCTGTCCCCCACGAGCCCGACTTATACGGTCGGTCCGAAATTCACGGACAGTGATGAGGGGAATAGTGGTGCGCTTACGCCCAAGAGGAACTCGCCGCCTGGGTCTGCGGCGAAGAAGCGGGCAAGCACCATCAGCGTTCTTTCTGGGTTGGGCACCTCACTCTACGGCCAAGATCCACCGCAGTCGCCCACCACGTCGGCACCACGCAGCCCTTCCTCAGGCTCATTCCTCAATTCGACCAAACTCCGCCAATTCTTTGGACAGCGGCCACCTTCGGAACTTATCACTTCGCACCTTGGGGATTACTTCCCGTACACTGAGAAGAGGGTGCTGGAACGAACTGCCCGCCATAGCATGCTGCGGATGAGCGGCAGGCGGGATAGCGCTCGGATGAGCATGGGCTCACCATGGGGCCAATCCCGATTTAGCCACAGTTCCAACGGCTCGCGCAACTCGATTCTCCCTAACAACCTCAGTGTTTATGGCTCACCGCCGCGAACCGTACGCTCCGCGTTGCCCACGCTGGACAAGTCGCCAACCAAGCGCCTCTCGCATCGTTCAGTAAACCCGAATTCGCGAGTGTCCTTTGAAGAGGAATCACTTCCCAGTGTTTCGGTATCCAGCGACGATTCCAACTCGTTCATCACGATTCCCGCTACCGAGGAATCCACCGCGGACACACTAGTCTCAGAATCCACTGCACCGACGAGCCTTTCCGAAAGCCACCTTCTCCCGCCTGTAAAGTTTAGTGACGAGTCGCTCTCTGAGACTCTTAACTCTACATGGCGTGCCAGCTCAGCGAGGCCCCTCTCAACCGGAAAGCGGATGAGCTACCTGAGTGAACTGCGGAGTAAAAGAGACCGGTCGGACACCGCGAGCATGCTCACTTTGCATGAAATTACGGCGGAGGTGGAGAGCCGGAGGCAGAGCGTCATTAGTGCCGTCAGCTCGGACGGGACGTCTAAGCCTCTGGGCGAGGACGGCGAAGGTGATGAAGACGAAGAAGCCACGATTGACGGAGAAGACGAGTATGATTATATGGACGACGAGGAGGAAGAAGAAGAGGAAGAGGAAGAGGACGAAGATGAGGAAGAAGAGGAGGACGAGGAAGAGGAAGTCGAAGACGAAGATGTCGGTAGAGCTGTTACGTCGACTGGAGGTGAGTGTCCTTTTGCTTTACTCTGCTCGTATGGCTAATCTAAGGATGTTTATTTAGGGAAACGCTCAATCAAATGGATCAAGGGTGCATTAATCGGAGCTGGATCCTTTGGGAGCGTCTACCTCGGTATGGACGCTTACCACGGGTTACTGATGGCGGTCAAACAAGTCGAACTTCCGACTGGATCGTCGCATAACGAGGAGCGAAAGAAGAGTATGCTGAGAGCCCTCGAAAGAGAAATTGAACTTTTGAAAGAGTTACAGCATGAAAATATCGTGCAATACCTTGGTATGTATCTAGCCCGGATTTAAGCAATCGCATTTTACTAAACACGAATTTTATTTCCAGATTCGGCGATTGACAAAACGCATCTCAATATCTTCCTGGAGTACGTCCCCGGAGGCTCCGTCGCCGCGCTCTTGAAGAATTATGGCGCTTTCGAAGAACCTTTGGTAAAGAATTGGGTCCGCCAGATCCTCACAGGTCTAAACTACCTGCACGAGCGAGATATCATCCACCGTGACATCAAGGGTGCCAATATTTTGGTCGACAATAAGGGTACCATCAAAATCTCTGATTTTGGTATCTCAAAGAAAGTGGAAGATGGTGGGTAGCCTCCCGTCGACGCTAATATATCTTGCCTGACCTTGAACGCTCCACTACAGATTTGTTGACCACAGCCCGATCGCACCGTCCATCATTGCAAGGCTCTGTATTCTGGATGGCCCCCGAAGTTGTCAAGCAAACTTCTTACACACTCAAAGCAGACATCTGGAGCTTGGGCTGTCTTGTAGTCGAAATGCTCACCGGCGAACATCCTTGGGCGAAGTTGTCACAAATGCAAGCAATCTTCAAGGTAAGCGCGCATTAAAGACTTATTGATGATCAATATCCTGAATCAAAACATTTGATAGATCGGCTCCTCTGCTCGCCCATCAATACCATCCGATATCTCTGCAGAGGCTGAAGAATTCTTGGCGAGGACTTTTGAGATCGATCATCATGCCCGACCGTCGGCCGCTGAACTCTTGGAGCACTCCTGGCTCGCCAAGGACGCACCCAGCGAAACTCCATCGCCGGCTAAACCTAGACCTACGAAGCTTGCCAGCGTCGGAAGTGCATGAACTCAACAAATCTAACATCCCATCTTACTTTTAATCTTTTACTTTGCTTTCCGTATATACTACTCATGTTTTTGAAATGTTCTTTTGCATCACTCATTCGTCTTGTATTCCTTTGATATACGCGAGATGTCTTTACGTTCGTCCTCGATGAATACATAAAGCTTTGTGGGTCCATCTGCCTAGCTAGATATATAGGTTAACCAAGCGACCGCTTTCAGCGTTCGACCGCCATTTCGAGCTGCCGGTCTTATTCGGTGACTACACTGGGTGCGCTAGTCTCGTCTCGAGTCCGTTTGCGCTTGCTAGGACCAGCCTTGGCGGCCGGTCCCCAATTCGGCGTCGGGTTTTGCTGATACCTGACGAGCTTGGCCCCGCCAGACAAAGCCGAGACCATCGCATGTTTTTTGAAGTTCGCATCAGTCCTATCGATCGGTACACGAAGTCAGTGAAGACAGCTAGAGGGCCAGCAACAAAAGCCGGCCAAAAGCCCGAGACGAAGCCAAGCACTTACTTTGGTTCTTTAGCAAGAAGCCTGCTAGCCGGACTCCCAGCCTTGATGTTCTCCATCTTGACCGGATGGGTCTTGATCCAGTTTCGGAACACGTCGAGAACCTCTTCTCGCGTCGCTGTGGTCTTCAACGAGCCGGCACAAGCGTGGGAGCGAGAGATAGGATGGCCGGCGTGCAAGAGGGCGGAGCTATAATTCACCAATGGAGAAAGTATCCATATATTAACTTCCCGAAGCTCAGATTCGTATACGGGTGCATTGATCCCTTACGCAATCTCTTCCAGAGGCGGGGATTGGCAGTGAAAGAAGCTGGCGATTTTGGTCGGCGTGAAGTAGAATGGGGTTTCGAGCTCCTTTTCAAAGAAGGGACAAAGAGTGGGTTAGTCGATTGAGAGGTAAAAGGAGATCGGATAAACGCCCTCCACCTCGCTAGCCACCGTTACCATGCCTTTCATGCGTGGTGACGTCCCGTATTTCTTGGGATCTTTCTCGATGTGCTCGAGCAACTTGACGGCAAATTCTTTGCTATGCAGGGGGCCGGACCACATAGGACCCGCAACCTGGTCGCATTGGGTGCTCATTAGCAAATGTGCAACCATATACTGGGAGTGCTTCGATACACACATGAAAGGGATTGCCGCATTCGGGACAATCTGAGGATATAGGAGGTCCAGCTTGCGTTTTGTAGAGGTGGTTGGTATTTCCCGTCGCTTCGTGCACCTTTTCTACCACCTTTCCCAGAGGCTGTGCGTGGAAAGATTGACAACCAGTGCAAATGTAATAGAGTGAAGTCTTGCTGAGGTTAGATGCCGAATAGTCAATGATTCCATATTGTTAAGGAGTGGTGGTAGGGTCTGAGTCGACGCTAACCTGGCGGCTTTCTTAACCTCAATGGGTGCAGCTCTGACTTTAATGAATAGCCTAACGTAAAAGTCGATGGAGAGAGATAAGATTGGTTCGATAAAACGTCCGTATTTTGCGGCAGTGGTTGAGATAGAGTGGAGAACCAAACGGAGAGCCTTAAGAGATTGAACGAAGGGTTGGAATCAAGCTAGACTTCATTTCCAAGAGGGAACGCACCACTTCGTGACAATATTCTGCCTTGGCCGGTACCCCGCCATAGTTCGCGTAGCTGAGCGAAACGATTCAAGATCGTTGGATAGTAGGAATGAGACAATGTGCTTACCATTTCTCGGGATAGTTCGTATTTGCTAGCACAGATAAGTCTGTGCAGGTAACGCACAAAAGGCCTATGGGTAGTCAGCAGAACCGCAGTTGGATATACATTACGAGCTACGATATCGAAATTAACTGCATACCGCCGTCGTTCACACACTGTACAGCACCATCCATAAACGGAGCCGCGGTGCCATAAGGATCGAGGTCTACGACGTCCACACGTGAGCGCTCGGCGCGATGAGAATACATAAGCGCGCTAATCGATCCAATTGGTTCCAGGTGAGTTAATATGAATTGTTGTTAAGAGTGCGGCCAAGATAATTACCAAGCATCTCCTTCATTAACTCGCACCTTGCCTAGGTTAGGCCGAGCCGAGTTTTGAGGTTCCGTGGGGTTGGCTCCTGCGACGTCTAAAGACACTGGAGCAGTACTTCCTCCATTTATGCGTGCAAGAGAGCCGCTCCGCTGGGGACCTAGTCCATTTAGTTCGACATTTTTTCGCATAGTTTCGACAGCCTCAGGAGACAAATCGTTTGCGATGACATAGCTGGAGTGATGGGCTGAGTGAATGGTTATAAGAACAGCTTGAAGAGTACGGACCGTACGAGCGGGATTTCTTTCGCATATCTGATCGACCGGAGACCCGTTGCAGATAGAGCTTCGAGTAGAGTGAACGTGTGTGGTTTATACTGCTCAAGCAAGCTCGATATCGGGTAATTGAAAGGCACAGACAAGCGCGCCACTCGTACCTCATCCTTGTTTTGCTTTTCAGAAGTTGAAGAGGGCATTTCAACGAGAGCAGAGTCATCGACGTCCATTTCTAAATCAGCATTGGGAATACCCTCTTGGGCCACGACGGCGACAGGTGCTTTTTCTGAAGATACTTTGGTATTTGCCGCGTCTACTAAGGCATTCATCAGCATCGGCTAATTTGAGGAGCCTGTCCGACCAACCCTTCTGCTTTTTGGCCATCTTTTCAGCACTCTCCTGTCGCCGTTTCTTTTTATCATCCCATTTGCGCTTTCTTTCCTCATTCGCGAGCTCGCTCCAAACAGTAATGCACGCGACACTAAGGTCCCGGTTGAATTCCTGAACTGGGTTTAGAAACGCGCCATTCGAGTCAGGAAGAATGATTTGAGCAGAGTTTTCTTTGTGGAGAGTGTAGCCTGGTGGGACGGCAATCGAGGGAGCAGTGTCAGAGGAAGCTGAAGGCACGGACATTGATAGCGATCTTTGCGGCCCAGCGAGTATCAAACACGGGCGAGAGGGGCGAGCGCAAAAGAGGGATCGACGTCGGACAAGAAGGGCGAGAAACGACAGATTTGCAAGTTGCCAACTTCCGAGTACAAGAAGGCTCGAGCTTGTCAATGTCATGGGGCTCAGACGGTCCGTTTCGTTACTCAATGCCATGGGCGCAGGCTGGATTTCCCTTCTCGGAATGGCACAACATGTCCACACAAAGACGAATATTCAAAGTCATTCACCACCACCGCACATGTCGACGCGCCGCGGGAAGAGAAGACAAGGCCAGGCAGCAGAGGAGCCGGTCCCAGCTCCTGAGCCCGAACCCGAAGAACCCACCTCGGCAGTAGCTAATGGAGAAAGCAATGGCGCCATGGACTCTTCCTATTCCGAGTCCTTGCGAGCAGATGTGGACGACGAGGCTGCTAACGAAAAGGCACAGCGGGAGCAAGAGGACTGGGAGGCATTCCGAGAGGAATATTATGAAAGTGCGTTTGCGTCCTTGGAGCCGGCATACAGTAAATTTAATGATTCTTCCAAAAGTGGTCGAGCAGCTCCCACTTTCTCTCCATCGCTCATTTGCTTTGATGAGGGAGCTGGACGACGAAGCACAAGGTTTGTCCTGTAGCTCAATGACCGTACTCAGTACTCATCGTAATAAGAACCCGGATAGCAAATCTCTCTGATCTCCTCCCAACCATCAAGGCTTACATTTCTTTGCGGCAATCTCTTGCTCCCAGACCACCGCCGCCTCCAGAACCCCCGCACGACAGTGCAATGCCTTTCGACTCGATGCCTTCATCACATGGTCCTAACGGACCATGGTTCGATAGCCGTCAGCTATACGCGGGTCCGGCTATGGTCTCAAACTCGAACATCCCACCGTCACTTGTGCACTCTCCTACTGTATCCACGCACTTGACCACCCTTTCTCGGAATTCCCGGGAGCTCTCCGTCTCAACTGAACCAAAGGATCAACCCTCTTCTCGCGCATTCCTATCTCGTATCGCGCACCTCTCCGCGGAGAGCGTGAAGGCGTCGGAAGAGAAGCTCGCCCTGGCACAAGCGGCATACAACTCGGTCAGTGCTTTCCGGACCTTTCGCTGTACCCTCTACCCATCCTTTTTGCTCTCAGGTGGACAGACATGTGAGATCGCTGGACCTGATCATCAAAGAGCACGAAGCGTCTCTCATACCCGGCCCCCCAGGCACCCGGCCCTTGTTTACTCCATTGCCAGGCATGGAGACATCAAGGCCGATGTCGCCAAAGGTCGAAGAGACGGCCGAAGGGTTCTTGGCTGGTGTTATATCAGCTGTGGCTGCCAGCGGGGGAGGACCCGATCGAAAAAAGTCGAAGAGGGAGCGCGAAAAGGAAAGGAGGCGGGAGAGGCGCTCGAAAGATGACGAGGAAACTCAGCAGCAGCCAATGCCTACTGTCCCTACCGTCGTTCGGGCTGATATGCCGGTTGACCCACACGAACCGAGATACTGTTTTTGCAACCAAGTTTCTTATGGGGAGGTGCGTTTCCAAATAGAAGATCTTTTTGTATCGGCTGGATGCCAATCCTCTTCGCTTGATTTTGTGCAGATGATCGGCTGTGATTATGAAGATTGTGATCGAGAATGGGTAAACCTCCGCACTCTGTCCTGCATTTGTTCCCCTGGTCTTTTCCACTTATTGACCCCTTCCACCCCATACAGTTCCACTGTGGCTGCGTGGGTCTAACTGCAGCCCCGAGAGGCAAGTGGTTTTGCCGGGTGTGCGAAGAAATTCTGGGAAGGAAGAAAAAGAAACACTAGTACTGAAGCCGGAATTGATTTGTACATCATCCGATCACTTTCTTCGTGGATCTTTCATCTGTAATATATCTACGATAATAGCGGAAACATAGATGTACTACTGCAAACGTCAGCTCTCGCAAGGGTAAGAGAAAGATGCTCCACGTAAAGAGCCGCGCATCGCGCTGGCGTGCAAAGTGGCCTTGGAGACCTAAAATACATACTAATAAACTGTAAGAATGTCGAAATGTCGAAATGTCGAAATAAAATTACAAAAAGGAGACTGGGAATCATGATGATCGTGAACGCGCTTGCGAGGGTATATGTAGGTATCACCGCCGTTTGAACACCGGCATAGATCTTATGCCGCCTACGGAGCTTCCCGACTCTTTGATCGTGTAGCTCCGTGGCTGGCCTCGTCCTTTTCCCGAAGTTGGCGCGGTCGAGGTCGCCGCGCCAGCCTGGAATTCGTACTTTGAGTGGTCAATCGTCTTTGTTGATGCCGTGGTGGGACTGCCCGGAACAGAACCCCGTCAATAAACGGGGAATGCTAGATAAGATGGCGGGTTACTCACGGATTTGATCGCGAGGGTGTTGACCGCGCACGCAGCCTTTGGCTGGTACATATGTTCAGGAACTGGCTTCCATGCCTCGCCCAGATTGATTGCGCGTCCTCATCGGTGTTGTCCAACGCGAAGAGGTAGTTCTCAATCACCGAGATGAAAGTCTGGCGATCTGAAAAAAATCCTGTCAGCCATCAAGTTTAGCTTGGCAAGGTGGGAGCGAACGAACCCGACGGCAATGTCTCAGCTAAGAAATCTATAAGAACGGAGCTCATGATTTCGTCCGGTTCAACGCCATCCTTCTCTGCTAGCTATAAAGTGGAGAAAGCACATCACTATTCTCAGATACCAGGTAAAAGACGATGAAGAGCGAACGTACCGTCTTGCGAAGCGCCATCATCTTCTTGTGGGCTTCACTCTCTTCCTTTAGGGGGGCTGTGGCCACCGCTGGGCGCTTGCCCTCCCTTTTCGAGGACTGTTTCGCAGAAAAGTCCATGCTTGACGGCATATTCTCAATCTCCTCTTCCTCTTCTTGCTCCTCCCAGTTGCCGCTGCCGAAGATCTCTTGAACAGTAGTTACGGTCTTGGACGTGGTGACGGTTCGGTTAACCGCGTGGACGGTTCCGTTCGTTTTCTTGGCTGCCGCTTTCTTCGTACTACTAGCCGATGCTTTTGGCTTTGTCTTCGGCACTGACATGAACAACTTTTCTTTACCGGTAAGGAAGGCGTTTGCTTTGGGCCCAATCTAGTTGATTTCCATCAGTATATATGCGTCGTCGTCGCGCAAGCATCTGTACTCACCGCTAGGCCTGGATTAGCCCATCCACCCGCATTTTTGTGCTGCGCGACAGCAATGCCGCCTTCAGCGAGGAGATGGTCAAGGAGCCTTTCGACCTGAGTCCGGTCCATGCCCTCGCCACGACCAGCCATGGGCAACCGGTCGTAGCCCAAGTCTCGGATAGGCTGTGCCTTCGATCCACGAAAGACGTCGATGCAGCGTCCATGGGGTAGAGGCTTGGAACTGGTGTCGAGGATGCTCTTCACAAGCTCGATCATCTCAATGGCGGAAGCACTCATGTCCCGCAATTCGACATCGGAGTCACCAGCGCCAAGGCAGTTGTCGCAGCGCTTGTTACAGTTGTCGCGATCAAAGAGCTCGCCAAAATAACCCAGAACGAGCACGCGGCGACAGTCGGTTTGATTTTGACAGTATTGCACGACGCGTCGAATGTCTTCTCTCTGACGTTCTATTTGCTCGCGGGTAGGTTTCCTGCCGTCCCTGTCTTCGCCCTCGATGAGCTTGAACAGTCCATTAGTGTCTGCATATGTATAAACTGCGTCGGGTTGGGCAGAAGTCAGCCAGGGCGGCGCAACGATAGAATGTCATCTTGGACGTACACATCAAGCAATCCGCGGGTTTGCCATCTCGCCCAGCACGACCCGTTTCTTGGTAGTAGTTGCTTAGCGACATGGGCAGCGTGTGGTGAATAACAAATCGGACGTTTGCCTTGTCAATACCCATACCAAAGGCAATCTGGATGGAGACGCTAGCGCCAGTCAATCCAAGGTTAAATCAGTCGGCTAAAAACACAAACCGTCGCGACAATGATATCGCATTCACCGCGCTGCCAGGCTGCCTGAGTCTCGGCCTTCTGGTCTCTGTCCAAATGGGCATGATAGTGCTGTGCTCGTAAACCGTGGTTATCCCGGAGGCCCTTAGCAACTTCCTCGCATCTGGCGCGAGCCAGGCAATAAATGACGCCACACTCTCCGCGATGGTTGGCCATGATCCAATTGGCCATATCGTCGATGATACTCTTGGGTTTCTTGGGCCGGACTTCGTAGTGGAGGTTGAGTCGATTGAAAGATTGCGTGAGCTGGACGCAGCCCTTGATACCAAGCTGGGTAATAATATCTTCGATAGCTCGCCCGTCCGCCGTAGCAGTGAGCGCCATGATAGGAGTATCAGGATAGTCCCTCCGAAGCCGGTTCAAGCTTTGATACTAGCAGACCGCACGTGGCGGCGTCAGCGAAGTGAAATGTCATACTCAAATGCTTGGCCTACCGATTCACGGAAGTCGCGACCCCAGCCCGAGATACAATGAGCCTCGTCGACTACAAAACGAGCAAGCTCCTTTGAATCGTAAAGCTGCTGAAGGATCCGCTGGAAATCAGGGCTCTTGTCCAGCTTTTCCGGAGTAACGTAAAGCAAGCGCGGCTTATCCGAGCCCAATAGACGCCCTCTTGCCGCTCGTGCGTCTCCGTCACCCCGATCGCTGTTGAGAAACTCCACGTCGATCCCTAATTTACGCAGGTGATTCACCTGATCGGCCATCAGCGATTTGAGAGGTGAGACAACGATAGTTATGCCCCCCGTTTTCCCCGTCCGGCATACTGCAGGAACCTGGTAGCAGAGTGATTTGCCCCCTCCAGTTGGCATGAGAACAAACACGTCCTTGCCATCCATAGTTGCGTTAATTGCCTCCAGTTGATTTGTCCGGAAGGAGTTCAGATTAAAGACTTGTTTGAGAACCCTGATAATCTCTGGGTAGTAAGGCGTGGAGGTCTGATCGGAACGGCGAACCGGCGAAGCGACCACAGGGGAAGACTGAAGAGAGTGTTTGACCATGGCCTTTCCTCTGGTTGGAGAAGAAGCTGGAATGTTGTCGATGGGCCTCAGAACCGCTTTTTCCACCGCTTCAACTTCCGTGATATCCAAAGGGAAGTCTGGTTCCTCCTCCCAGTAAAAATCTTCTCCGTTATCAGAGTCGACCGTAATAACACTCTTTTTCGGCGACATCTTTTTTGGCGGCGTGTCCAGGACATACACCTCGGGTGATGGAGACCTTACTACACGATTGGTGACCCGCTTCGGTGATCGCGGGGGCTCAGGCGTCCTAGAGTTTGAATAGGCCCTCGTAGAGATATGCGACATTGATGTCGCAGGTCGCGGGAACCTGGGCGGCGCCGGTGCAGCGGGTTCTGGTAGCGAAGCCGTACGAGCGAGAGGGCTTTGAACCGGGGTAAATGGAAGAGCCGCAGGTGTGCGCGCGCGGCTGGGACCTGGTGTTACGGATAATTTTAGAGATATCGCGGCTTCAAGATCCGCCTGGCGCTTCGCGTACGCGCCCCTGATATGAAAGGTTATATTTTATGTCATATCAAAAGGAGGACGAACGAACCTGACGGCCTGCAGGACGGTGATATCCTGATTGGTATCGAGACCGTCATGAAATGCAAGGATTTTGTTGAGAAGTTTGAGTTGCTCGTCTTTGTTCGAGGCTAGAAAATTCTGTAGTTCCTCCAGAGATTTCTGGGTACCCGTATATGAGATAACGACAAAAAAACGAATTGAGGGCAGGAGACCTACATTCACCAAGTCTGAGGGTATTTGCGGCGCGGGCGTTTCGCTATTCCTAGGTGTGGCAAACGCGGGTGGATGGGTGGCGGGCGTTGAACGCGAGGTCGCCATTACCGGCGGATCCTGGGGTATGTCAGAGTGGCAACGAACACCATATTATGTAGACAGCTCACGAAAGTAGACACCACTTGAATCTCGTCATCTTCGCCAAAAGACGTATCCATGTTCAATGTATCTGCAAGCAACAATGAGCGGATGAAGAGAGCAATGGTTGATATATATAGGTAGAGGGCTGCATACCCATTTCATAGTAGCTAGCATCTGATTCGCGCTTCGGCCGTTTTGAGGGCGAGGGGCTGAAGGGAGTGAACTCGGAGGATGGCCTCTTGCTCCTCAGTACGGTAATGGTGGCATCCGGATCTTTCTCTACATCCATAAACACATCCCGACGCGAAGGAGAAGGCACTGGGCGGCTGGAAGATGAAGGCTGTGGAGGCTGTTTGCCCACATTGAAAAGTGGCGGAGGCTTCGCTTTTCTGGGACTTGAACGTACAGCCGGAGTGGCTTCTATGCAATTTGTATCAATAGTGTCAATAGATATCCAGCCTTTTCTTGTGTAAATGCAAGGGGCTCAACTGGGCGGCGTGTCCGGTACAATAACTCGCGCGGCCGGAGACATAGGAGTCGGCGTGTCCGTAGACCGCGAGGGTTTGAATTTAAAGGCCTACAACGCAAAAATACATGAGCACCTTGGCTTCCTTCAAGCACACGATAAATGGACCTTGGACTTCCCGCTTGCCACTGATGGCGTCGCCGTCCGACTGGTACTCGGGATCGGCGAATTGACGGTTTGCAATCGACGCAGCTGGTCGGAGAGATTATTCTTTGGCACCGACATCCTCGACGCGCGCGGCTGAAGATGAGATGGGCTTGCGAGGTGTCGCGGTCGGCGGACGGGAGATGCGAGGGCGCGTCGACGAACAAGATGGGAGGAGGAAGCCACCCGAATTCCAATGTATCGTGTTTATGACTGCGCCAACACGCTACAACAGCAACAAAGCACAAAGAGACGCGGCGCGCACGTGACCTTCTCCAGTGCATCCACGAGTGGCCACTACACGACCCGCCTGCTTCAACGACAAATACTGCCATGGCATCGCCGTCCACCAAGCGCCGGAGGGTACAGGAGTCTATTCAGGATCTCCGCATTGATGACGATGAAGACGACTATGTGCCATATGTTCCGGTAGCGCAGCGGCGTCAGGCTCGACTTGCGCAGCTTTCAAATCGGCTTGGGAGCCAGTCCCAGCCATCGAGTAAACAACAGGAGGAAGAGGAGAAGGAGATGAAAGAGGACGAAGATAGAGAGGAGGAGCGGAGGAAAGAAAAGGCACGGCTGGAACGAACGCTGCTAGAGGAGGCCCAAGAAGTTCACAAGCGAAAGGCGGAGGAAGGTGCGGGCCCAGTCTATGCTGCTGTGTGCCCATGACTCACCTCTGCTCGATCTACAGATGCGCACAAGTCAGAGGGCCAAAAAGAAGCAGAGGCCGATGAGGAGATATTAAAAGCGATCTCCAACAAGAAGAAGCTCTTTTCAGATATGGAACTTGCTCAAGGCATTCAATATACGGACCCTCTTCCGACTTCGTCAGTCTGCTGGTTTATCATGAGCTACTAACCAACTGACTCCATTTGGCATAGGTGGAGGCCACCCCGGTTCATCCGCGAGCGAACAGAAGCTCAGCACTCCAAGTTACGGGAGAAATATCACATCCTCGTGGAGGGTGACGATATCCCCCCACCAATCAACAGCTTCACTGTAAGCCAGCCCTTTTCTCCCCCGTATCGATGAACCTGCTGAACACCTCGTGCTACGACGGACGTAGGATATGAAAATTCCATCGGTAATGGTAAAGCATCTCAAAAGCAAGGGGATCGTCGACCCTACCCCCATCCAGATACAAGGCATACCCACTGCGTACGTTTCTTTCTTACTATGCGCTCACCCTCGCCCGGCTGACTCATCCTGTATAGCTTTGCTGGTCGCGACATGATCGGAATTGCCTTTACTGGATCGGGTAAAACCCTCGCGTTCTGCATGCCCCTCATTATGTTCGCTTTGGAGGAGGAGACCAAACTTCCCTTTGAGCGTGGCGAAGGGCCGGTCGGAATCATTCTCTGTCCTTCCGTATGCCGATCTCCTCCATTTCCCGTTTGGGGCCGCCGGGACTGAGCCCGTCTTTCTCGCAGCGCGAACTAGCCACGCAGACATACGAGAATATGATGGCATGGACAGCAGCCCTCCACGAGGGCGGTTTTCCTGCGCTTAACACGCTCTTGTGCATTGGTGGTATCTCAATGGCGGAACAATCTCATGTGTTTAATAAAGGTCTGCACGTCGTTGTCGCTACCCCGGGCAGACTGATGGATCTCCTGGAGAAGAAACGATTCAACCTCGAGTCGTGCAAGTATTTGTGCATGGACGAGGCCGATCGCATGATTGATCTCGGGTTCGAGGAGGATGTGCGGACGATCATGTCGTTCTTTAAGGTGAGGGTCATAGTTCTCATTGATTCGTCGCTTTCTCATCTCCGGTAAACGTTTTTGCGGGATCAGCACCAGCGCCAAACTCTCCTGTTCTCCGCTACCATGCCGCGGAAAATCCAGGATTTTGCGCAGCAGTCGCTCATAAAACCCATCCTGGTCAACGTTGGCCGTGCCGGTGCTGCCAATTTGGACGTGTTGCAGGTTGTAGAGTATGTTAAGCAGGAAGCCAAGATGGTTTATCTGCTCGAGTGTCTTCAGAAGACACCTCCGCCGGTGATCGTGTTCAGCGAAAACAAGAACGAGGTCGACGGTACGCTTCCGCCACTGCACCCGATCTCTGAAACGGCAGCTGAACATCTAATAGACATACAGGAGTACCTCCTTCTCAAGGGTGTCGAAGCAGTTGCCATTCATGGGAGTAAAAGTACGGCGTCTATCTTAGTTATCCCCACGTGAATACCCCATTAACATAGGCCTGTGATATAGCTCAGGAAGAGCGGCAATACGCCATTAAATCCTTCAAATCTGGCGCTAAAGACGTGATGGTCGCGTCTGGAGTCGCGTCTAAAGGGCTCGATTTCAACGACATCCAACACGTCATCATCTTCAGCATGCCCAAGGAAATCGAAGACTATGTGCATCAAATTGGTCGCACAGGCCGTAGCGGCAAAACTGGGATCGCAACCACCTTTGTCAACATGAATACAGCGGAGCAGACTCTTTTGGATCTTAAGTATCTTCTCATGGAGGCCGGGCAAAAGTACGTGGGTCCTTGAACACATTTTTCTCGGCAATTAACTCGGGTCTTTCTTTTGGGAAGGGTTCCGCCATTCTTGCAAAGCATCGAAGATCCACGCGCCGTGCAAGGAGGATCATTAAAAGGATGCCCCGTCTGCGGAGGTAGGCCTTTTCCATCTAAACTCGCTTCCCTTGTCTGGCGCAAATATTTAAATCATCCCTTTTTGCAGGCTTGGGTCACGGCATCTCCAACTGTCCAAAGCTGGAAGACAACCAAAGAAGAACGATGGCATCGCACCGTGGGCAGGATACGGATGGATTTTAGCCTGGCGGCTCCCCAGGGGTGGATCTCGATGTGTACAACCAGAGTGCTTTCTGTTTTTGTTTTCTTCTACCCAGATCTGATCTAGTATGCACGCATGCAGATCAATGATATTCTACGGGCTCCCAGAGTAGATTCATTTACCCATCCTGACACTCCCCCGTGCAAGCTAACCCTGTACCGAAAGGTCCCATAAACATTACATATGAGGAATATGTACGTGCAGAGGTCCCTGTTTTTCTATTTTTGTGGGTGCTTTGCGAAAATTTGGTCAAGATGAGTGATCGGCCCGGCCGGTATATGTTCCCCCACCACCCGAAGCTTCCGTGCTCTTGCGAGATCCTCACCGCCAGCTCGCTCAGATATCCAGAAATCGCTAGAGAGGCCAGGTTCCATCCTACGTATACCACAGTACCGGTGCTAGCGGTATATCCTGCACATGGGGAGATCGCTGTGCCCAATACAGTCCTTTTGCAGAAAATACGAGACGTGCGCACCCCTGCCAGGACTCAGGTACTTTTAGCGTTACGGTGGACTGGTTCTTGGTACTTACGGCTGAAACGCACCTCCGCATCTTCCCGATCTCAATCTGAGCACCCATGCCACCGAACGGGCGCGGCGGGCTGGGGGCAGCAATAGACTCCCCTACCTTTATGCTTCGAGGTACCCGGCTTCTACAACTTCGACCCTTCGACACACTCCTTGACCCGAGTCTGTACCTGAATACCTAACGCTTGGCTTTGTGTTTTGTTCCGCTTCGCAGCGGGCCGCTGGAGGCCTCCGATCGGAACGCCTTTAGGCCTTGGTGGATGATCATCGCAGCGTGACGCCAGCCCAACATCCTTGGGCGCCTAAGAGGGGGCTTGAGAGCCGTGCCGAGTGTACGATGGGGCGCCGTGATCGCAGCCTCGGTTTGACACCTAAGGAAACGCCGGGATGCCAGACAGGTGTCTAGTTGGAAAAGAACAGATCCTTTAGAGCTTGCACGATGCAAGTGCTCCCAAAACCGTTCCGCAATCGGTTCGGCGGGGGCACGCCCGAAACTCGGCCGCCTGTGACGACCGAGCTCAAGCGAGCCCCGACAAATGGCGGACCTCGGGGCGTGTCGCCATCTTCCAGTGGTCTTGATTGAGATTTTATGTCTCCAGAGTGATATATCGATGATAGGTGATAGGTCTTTTGTCGCTATCATCTGCTCTCGCTTGGCCAAACCTTTTGGTTTTTGTACTTGGAGCTTGAGTCCACTTTACGGTGAACAAAGCTTCGGACCTGAATAAAAACCAGTATGATAGGTGCCCCGCCACAAGAACGCCACCATTCTCAAAAGGCAAGACCGCCATGGTCAGTGATATTGGACATACGCCTTGCGAGGACATGTCGACGCGATGAATTGGTATTAAAAGCGATTAAAAGGACTTGCATGACAGAATTGGCGCCTTGTTCGGAGGACGTCGTTCCAGATTCCCGAAATACACACCTGGTCCCCTCGATCGGGCCTGGGTTCGCCGTGAAGCCGCCTAGCGTCGAAATTCAAGTAAACGCGCGCGGACAGGCTGCTGTTGATTAAGCGGGAATGACGACCGCACAAAGCCGTAGATCTTGTGACTATTCCGCAGACGGGGGGTCGCCGTCAGCCCCCAAAACCTGCAGCGCACACACGCTGGAACTTGCCACCCGGGTGCGTCGTCTCGGTGTCGAGACGGGGCCCTCCGCCACCGCACACGGCTATGGCGTTGGCGCAGTGCCAACGTCTGCCAGACGATCGAGGGCGAGAGAACGCTGGGGGTGCGAAGTTGCAAACGTACGGTGGCGGCTCGCGCAGGGTGCAGCCGTGCCAGGGCACGTGTCCGTAGGGCGACATTGTGCGGCTGAATCGAGGAGAAAGCGACCAGTCCCGCGGATATGATGCTCGCCGCTCGGCCAGGTATTTGCGAGAGTCAGTCGCAACAAAGAACGCGGCAGCCAAGCAAACAAGATGACGGGGAATGGCCCATGAGGAGCTGTGCGTGCCAGCGGAAAGGTTGCGAACCCGCAGGGCATCGATATGTATGCACAGATCGACTGGAAGAGAAGCCTGAAGCTGCTAGTGCTAGTCGGCAGCCGCGCGCAAATACACTTAAGGCTGCCCTAGGTCGCCGGGTCTCACAAATACTCTCCTGTCCCCTCCGCGAGATTCAGGCCCCGCAACGAAAGTCCTCGGGTTCGCGCTGCCGCGGACGCTTTGCACTCGCCAGACCCGTGTTATCAAGGCTGGCGCAACGATTTGGGGTGCCGCTCGCTTCCGTCAGACCTCGAGTGCGCGACGGATGTTGAGGCGGTCGCCGCCTGCGCCGCGCATGGCGCATGTCCATTCCTCAAGGTGAGCCCCCATCCACCGCCATCGCACCCGCTCGCCCGCGCTCACCCGCTGCCCCCGCCAGCTCGCTCATGGGCTACTACGAACCACGCTCGCCCCCGCCCAATCGCTCCACCAGTCCCCGTCTCGCCGACCGCGGCCACTTCAGCAGCCAGCCGTACCAGCCGCTCTACTCGCAGAGACAGGACCACTCGTCATCGGTTCCCCACGACAAATCTCCCCAGTCACCAAAGCTATCTCTCAGTAACGCCCCACCACCTCCCCCGTCCCACTACGCCTCGCACGCACCGCCTCGCATCCCGCCCGCGGCCCACGCCCAACCTCCTCCCCCCATGTACATCCCACCTCAACCACACCACGCCATGCTCCCCAACCCGCCGGGCCCCTCCAACGGCCAGCCCGCGCAGGGCGTCGGCTATCGTCCGCCGATGCCAAGCGCCGCGCCCCAGATGCCCGTCGGCTATCCGCAGGCTGGCCAGCCCATCCCGATACCGCCCGGCCTCTCCATGTACTATCAGACGCCGCACGGAGTCATCATGCCGCACGTCAAGGCGAAGCGCAGGCAGGTCAAGAACGCCTGCACGTCCTGCCAGAAGGCGTGCAAGAAGTGCGACGACGTTCGGCCCTGCACCCGATGCGTCAAGTACGGCATCGGGCCTGCCTGCGTAGACAGCCAGCGCAAGGAGCGGAAAAAAGGTGTGAAACGAGGACCATACAAGAAGCGCGACAATAAAGGCAAGTCGTGCATCGATTCCAACGTCGGGCGCCCTGTATTTACATCAGGTCCCGCCGCAGTCAATAGCGACCTCTCCGAAGCGTCGAGGGCATCCCTTGTCGCGGGTGAAGGTGCGCAGGCTTTACAATATCTGCCCCCGGGCGTGCCCGGGGCTGCACCCATGTACGGCTATGGCCCCCAGGGGTCGTCTCCGATAAGCGGGCACGTCAAGGCTGAGAGCAGCGGGGGATACGTCCACTCCTCGCCTCAGCAGTACTATTCGGCTCCCGTCCCATCGTCCTCCCACGACGGACGAGACGGACAATTGGGTGGGAACAGCAACGGCAGTAACAGCAACGGCCATCCGCCGTACCAAGGAGCCAATGGATACATGTCGGCCACCTATACGACGTACCCCGGATATTCCTACAAGTACGTTTTGTCTCGCTCTCGAAAGATATAATACACTGAACTCTTTCAACAGTCCAGACCAAGGAAATCCACGTCACGTCCAATATTCATCTCAACAGTATCACGCAGAGGACGGTCCGTCCAATGCGTCCAGATCGAACGAGTCGCCCTCGTACAGTCAACAGCGCGGGCACTCTCAGAAGTCTCCAACCCTTTCACGTTCTTCTCTCACCCAGTCTCAGTCTCTCCAATTCGTGGTTTCTCAGCCCCATTCGTACTCGAACAACTCCGGTCAAATGAACAACCACTCGGCCGGCAGCTCGCCCCGTAGCCCAACCGAGCCTCAGCCGCCCACGAATCGCGCTCACAAGGACGATAATCATCACCACTCTCGGCAGCTGTCCCAGGCGGAGAGGCACGTCGCCTAAACGATCATGTTCTGCGAATTGACGTGAGTACTATCCTCGCTCGAATCATCAGCCTCACCGTTGCTAATCTATCATCTCTGCACAGGATCGCCACTATTCTATGCCTTTTCTTTCTTTTTTTCATGGAAATAAAACAAAAACACCATACATAGGATTTACTTCTCTTTTCTCGACCATTTTCTTGCCGAGTGCGCTTTCTCTCGCACCTTTTCTCGCCTGTCGTAGCTCTGCCCGTCTGTTTTCTTGTGCAATGCATTCTCGGTTCTTTGTATCCTACTACACGGGGTCAACCGACTCGAGATTGGACTGCCTTATCACTGATCAGAACGCTCTTTTCCCCTCTCGCTCATTCATTCTGTACGCTTAGCCTTCATATGCGATGGTTTTTTTCAAACAAACACGAGTTTTATTATTGTGAGATTTATACATCCTAGTTTTCGCCGACAGGCGAAAGATATAGATAGATTCGTAGAAAGGGGGATGGCAAACCGGAGCAAGGACTATTCTCGGGCTATAGCCTTGTTGAGCAGCGCGTCAAAAGCCGGGGCTGGCGAAGCTGTCTTATATAACTGAAGCTTGGAATCTTCGAAAGTGGATAAGACCGCAGCTCTGCGCTGAAAAATTACTTGGAATCGCGATTCCTTCGTCAGAAATGCGGCGGCCATGGGGGACGCGGGGCGAAGACGCGTCTCTTCTTAATTAACCGATTTTCTGACGCGATCGCGCGCCGTGAAGCTTTGGAGCGGTGTGGGAGTGTTGGAGGCGCGTTCGCGTGCGGTATTTGTGTTCGTGGGTCGTTGCTTAGCGTTGGTGAGGCAGCGTCGAGTTTGAGGGTAGATGCCCGATGCCATCGCCGCCGCTGCCGCCAGCGTCGATGAGCGTCAAGCGTGCTGGATCTCTGACTGCACCTGGGAAAATTTCGTTGGCTCGATCGGTATCGGTGAGGGTTACCTTACTTCTCTTCGTGCTTGGTCGCGTGAGCAGGTCCTAATGAGGTGCCACATTCTCACGGCGTCCACATCAATGATCAGCGGGGTCAACCTGAGAAACGCGCGGGTTTGAAAGGTCAGCTGGGTATCGTTCCATGGGGGGTTTGATAATAATAGCTTGTGGGTTTTACTGACCGGTACGTGTACGAAGCCGAGTGATCTGCGGCGGGGATTGAGCTGGGAGTCTGCTAGTCTCGACGATCGAGATACTAGTGCTGACAGCGGGCTGGTGGTGGTAGTGGCGCGCAGAGATTGGCGGAGATGCTTTTCTTTACGTCGTCGGCCTGGAGGCACCTCCAACTGCAAGGATGCGGGATTCACTGGTGCGTGCTATAGTATCCGAGATCAGTATCTGGTGGGTAGGATGGGTAATGAAACCTTACTGACCGACATAACGAGATGAGGATCATATGGACGACGTCTGTATGGACAGGGTAAGGACGAAAAGAAGGTGATTTTGGATTCGACAAATTGTATACCTCGAAAAGGACTCTGCAACTCCGATAGATGTGAACAGGTACGGGAGCGGCCTGTTCGGTGGTGGGTTTCACATCCTGGCGGGCGAGGCGGGGGCAACAGCGGGGGCGATATGAACGTGTTAGCGTCGATGCGCCGAGCGCAATGGTCTGTATCTCCGACGTACCTGCGTTCCCAGGGAAGCATTTGTACCAGGAAGAAATAGTGAGTGGTGGTGTGTGCAATCTGTCGTGCTAATCTACCGACGTGTCTTGTGCAGGGGGTCGAGATAAAAAATTTACAGCAGGGTCGCGCCCCAATATTGTGCTGAGTGTCTGGCGCCTGGCACTAGCTGGTGAGTAACACAGCGAGGGGTGCGAGGGATGGTGGAGGTGCGAATATCGGGGTGCGAACGCTGGTTAGAGTTCCGGAAGAGGCTTGCCGCAGCACTTTCACGGCGCGGTTAGGCTCCCCCCTCTGCGGAGACTGATCGAAACACCACGCCTGCCTTCCCAAAAGCTCCTCAATTCGAAATGATCAGCGAGGTTTGATAGCGTATCGGTCCTGGGGTGTGGGTCGAGGGCACTCTTCTACACATATGACCTCCGGCCGACCTGGGCGACGGTAAGCTTGGGCGCGTGTATTTTTACAGCAATGGGGGTCGTTTCGAGAATGTTTGTTGACCTGGGTCTCGGGCCTCTGTTGCGTGTTGCCCAGTGCTTTCCTACTCCGACGTACACCAAAACAAACAAACAACTAGTGCGACTCGAATTCTGTATTTGCTCCACACAAAGGCCCATCTTGAACTTCTTCCAGTTCCCTGCCCCAAGCATTCGGCTCACGGATACGTAAAGAAGAACACCAACTTTCTGATCCCGACTCGCGAAAGGGCGTGGGTGTCTCTGCGTCTTCTCTTTACCGCCTAGCTCCAGCAGCAGCTCATTCGCACTCGCCACACCGTCAGAACCCGGCGCGTTCTGGAGATTTCCACAGCCCAGGATCAGATACTCTCCACCGCTTCTCCCTCCGGTAAGCGCTCCCCCTTATCTGTCTCCGGCCATCAAGCGGGAGCCCCCACCGTGACCGCCTCGTGTTTTATCCGGCCTTGCCCTACGATTTTTGCCTGCGGCTCTACCAAGCGTCGTCGGCGCCTGCCTTTCTCAGGCATGGAGGCTATGGCCAGCGGTCCAGGCCCGCGATGCACATCTGCTGATATTCTACATACTAGTGGCGCGGCGTAGTCTAGGTTTTCTTTCCCCGCTACTTACAGGCATCAACAAGTTACACCATCTTTCCCCATTCAGCCACTCAGAGAAGGAATTCAATAGACGCCTTCCCAGCGAAACTGCCATCCCTTCCCACCGGACGACTCGGCTTTCCTATTCGACACAAAGGTTTGCACCATATCATGTGCTCCGAGGTGTTTGTGCTGACTAGTTTTCGCTGGATGACAGTCTCGAGTGACTGTGCGCCAGTGGCCCTCAGCGAGCCCGACTAACGGTAACCACGTATTGCATGGGACTCGACGCTGCGGGCATCCTTTCCGCTCCCAGGAACGTGTTCCATTGTCCCCGGAAGCGTCATTGCGTCTGAAGTTGTTCTGGCAGTGGTACCCCTGTCAACATGCGCAACGAAGACGGCTCGCTTTCCATTAGCGCACGGAGTATAGCAGGACGCGGTAGCAACAACAACACCCCCAGACCAACGACGCCCACTAAAGGAGCCAAGGCCTCATTCACAGCACCGTCGCACGGGTGCAGGAATTCCTGCTTGGGCGACAGCCGCTCATTCCTCAAAGCCGCCAATCCTCGCAACTCGCCATTTCCCAGCAAATGCCTATGGATACCTCTCCACACATCAAGATGTGCTCCGCCCGTCTATTCCCAAGCAGATTTGACTCGGAGTATACGCACGCTTCCTCTGGCCAAATTTTTAGAGTCGTATTTCCCCAATGTGTTTTTAGCCGCCTGTGCTAGTCCGAGCCCGGTTTCTTGGAGCTTCCTCAAGTTGGATGTCCAAATCAGATATGTCGAGACTTAGGCACTTACTCGCCGATCAAAGGACCACAAAATCATCCCCCATTTGCCTCGTCTTTTGTTTCCAGGAACCGCGCACTGCACTTAATCTTTGCCATCTGTCTACGGAAGTTCGGTGCCGCATTCCTACATGCGGAGGGGTGTACCAGCGGCAGCCGTATAAATGCAATGTTAGCCCTCACAAAAGTCAGTCCCACGTTGTCAATGACATATATATGTATTAATGTAGGTGTACACTAGTCTCTTGGTTAGCCCCATTGAGTATAGTTTATATCTGCTAAATTACTCTGAGTTCCGCTGCGGTGGGACATCTAAGAAAATTCGAAGGTGATTGTCAAAAGCGAATAAGCGTAGAAGCGGGGATACCTCGGTGGGATATGTCCATTTTAGGAAGCGACGGAGACGACGCATATTCCGCCAGCAAGTGGGAAAATATCTGCAGCGTAAGCAGCAGGGGACCAGAAAATAGTACTGCGTCTTGTCTCCTCTCTGGGATGCTCGACGGGATTCAGTCCAGGGAAATGGTGTACGTAAACAAATACTGTTCGCAGCGATCCGGTCCGCCTGGAATTTAGAAGAAAATTGGCGGGCGCGTATGAAATTATTTGACAATTACAGTCAGCAAACGTGGTCATTCTTTGGGTAGATTAATGGGCCTTCGCGAAGCGTTGATTCGACTCCGGGAGCTGATTTCAATTAGACCCCACCAACCGCCTGGTTGTTATCGATGCCCATCATTCACTCTCCGAAAGGTCTCCCTGATTTTTCCACAGGCCCTGCTAAGCGCCTCATTGCTTCTAGTATATTTTTTGTGAGGGCTGCATCTAGCTGGCACGCAGGCGCTGCTGTTGATCTTGAAATTTATATGATCGAAACGCAGGGGCTCGTTCATAACATTCTGCGATCATGGCCGAGAGATCAGACGATGGGTCGGCGGCCGCCTTTGATCCGACCGCGCACCCCCACCGGCGTTGTGCGTCCCTACCTAGAGACTCGCCGCTGCTTGTCGGTGCTGACTAGTGGCCATCCCTGAACACCGAACTACGCAGACAACCCCCTCACTGGGGAACATGTCCTCGTATCTCCGCACCGCAACAAGCGGCCATGGCAAGGACAAACCGAAACAGACCACGTAGCGCAATCGCCAACCTATGATCCACAATGCTACCTGTGCCCCGGTAACAAGCGCTCCGGGGGTCAGCTAAACGAGGTATACGACAGTACCCTGGTGCGTTGCGCCATCGTCTCCCACCCCGGGTCGCTGCCCAGGAGAGTTACTAACACGAAGCTTGCTTAGGTCTTTTCAAACGATTTTCCGGCGCTCCTTTCTTCCACTTCTCCGCCTGCGCCCCCCGCCCCACACCCCCTCCTCACGACGCAGCCCGTCCAGGGTGCCTGCGATGTCCTTATCTTTCATCCAAGGCACGACCTGACCCTCGCCCGTCTCGAAATTCCGGAGATTGTGCGCATCGTTGAAGAGTGGAGAAGAGTGTACGAAAAGCGGGGGAGGGAGGAGGGGATCAAGTATGTTCAGATCTTCGAAGTGAATACCGGCACTCAAGGATGGGGATTTAATGGGCCAGACTGATTCTTTTCTACATAGAATAAAGGCGCGTTGATGGGGTGCTCCAATCCCCATCCTCATGGACAAGTTTGGTCCCTCTCAGTGATCCCAGGCATCCCCGCAACCGAGCTTGGCTCCCTGTCCCGCTACGCGACTTCTTCCCCGCCTCCGTCTGCGGCTCCGAAAGGTCCCGGGGGGAAGCCATGCCTTCTCTGCGAATACGCGCACTTCGAAGTCAACGCCGACAAGCCCGAGGAAGGGCGCGTCGTCGCGAAGAACGAGGATTGGGTGGCGGTCGTCCCATGGTGGGCCGTGTGGCCCTTTGAAATCCTCCGTTAGCCTGCTCTGAATTTCCCAGCCCTCTCGCGCGCGAATCTTCCGCTGACACCCCACTCATAGTGCTACCGTACAAGCGCCATATTCCTTCGATCTCACATCTCACGGGCGATGAAATCGGCTCTTTCGCTCAAATTCTGTCCGCTGTGACGATCAAGTACGACAATCTCTTCCGTACGTCGTTTGCATACTCGATGGGGGTGCACCAGAAGCCTGTCCTTGGAGACAAGAGCGTGGAAGACGAACACGATGTGGCACACCTGCATGTCCACTTTTCTCCGCCACTGCTGCGCAGCGCGACGGTGCGCAAGTTCCTCGTCGGGTGAGTTAGCTGCCCTTTTCCCGACTGCTGGCCTTTTATTGACTCGCTTTTTCCTATCAGATTTGAGCTCATGGCAGAACCCCAGCGAGACTTGACAGCCGAACAAGCCGCTGGCAGGCTGCGGGAATGCTCCGACGTTCATTACCTGAAGTGAATACTCTGGAGTAGCGAGAATTTTCAGTGTCCAATTATCAATAAATTTTGAGATGATGATCAGTGGCGTTGAGCGTTGACGACGATGGCTCCCACTCAGCAGTGGCCATCGTCGTCATCACAGACTCGTGTTTATAGCGAGGTCCGGAAGCAAATGAGCGAATCTCTGCATCATTGTGTGGGTCTGCGTGCATATAGCGAAATTGCATTTGGGCCGCGAGATTGTCGTTGCCAACCACCACCTGCCCGTCGACGACCGCGGCCTCAAAGATGTCTTCCACGACGTTGAAGGCGATATCGTCCACACTGTTCCGCATCGGAGCATATATCTTTCTAAGAATCGTAAGTCTGGCCTGCGTCATTTCACGCAATGAAACTCATCTGGTGCCCCATAGTTTCCCGGCCGATCGCTTGGAAATCCGCTGCTTGCTCTTTACGGGGCTTATCTGATATTGTGGTCGTACAATGAGGTTACAGGGCTCTCGTCGGGTGTTGAGACTCAAGCCAACACGACCATCACCGAGGTCAAAGGCGTGAATGGAGCAACAAACGGTGAGACAAATGAGAAAGATGAGATTGCGAAGGTCGACGTGAAACCCGCAGTCGTGGTGCGCCATTTTCTTTTCTCTTGAGATGCTTTGGGCTAGTTCATGATGGAGCTTCTACATCCCAGCCGTCGACAGACTCCTTTTCGCCTCTCAATGCTACCCTCTTCGATCTGCCCCACCCTGCATTCGGTATCCGCTTACTTGGGTTTGCCATCAACCTGGTTTTCTTCCTTGCCGCTGTCGACTTTGTTTTCAAGCCTCTATTTATTCCACATAACGACGTCATCTTCACTCGCATCGGCGCCGTGGACCCAGATGGCGTTAAAGTTTTAATAAGGTATCCGGGCGTTGAAGGCAGTGAAGTCAAGATTATGTGGAAAGAGACTGCCACCGCGACTGGTATCGAGCATACCTTGGGGTTGTCCGGGTGGAAAGACGGCCCCACCGTTGCTTTAGAAGCGGACAACGATTGGGTTGCTGTGGGCAGGATTAGCGGCTTATGGCCATCGACTAGCTACAAATGTCAGTAATATTTAATGCGCGTCACCGTCGTCCCACTCATTATTTCGCACTGTCCTCCTCCACAGACCGCCTGGCTTACCCGAATTCCACCTTCCTCCCATACCCCGAGTCGCCCATCCGATTCAAGACTTTCCCGGACCCTAGACTCCCAGTCGGAACACACTTCCGCTTTGTTGCCAGCAGTTGTATCGTAAGGCTCATAACCGCTCCTCGCATGCCCAGCTTCGCACTACTAACATCATTATCAGCTCCCAAATTTCCCCTATGTGCCATTCAAGCCTTCCAATCGCATTCCGGGATTAGATCTCTTAGCAGCTCAGCTCTGGCCTTCCTCATCTGAACAGATCTTATCCCCGTCTGCATCCAACCCTGTTGAGTCGAGCGAAGTCCCGGCACATATCACACCTGATGTTCCGGATGCCCCTGCACCTACACCTGAACAAGAGGCGGCTCCGACTCTGGAGTCGACTGGCGCGGAGGAGATTCCCCTTCAGACACCGCCTGAACCCGAACCCGAAGTCCTATTTGCTGCGACAACGTCTGTTGAACAGCCTACCCCAGAGCCCTCCAGCGCCACTGCGGCAGAGCTCCCATCCCTTGCACCTACCAGTACGCCCTCGGCTATCCCCGAGGAGACCGAAGAATCATCTATTCCGACTGAATTCTTGCTTCTCCTTGGCGGTTCGTTATATGTTTTTAATTATCGCCACTGCTGACTCACTCGTTGCTCATCAGATTTCATTTACGCCGATACGCCTGTCTATGCTCGTGATAACAGGGAAGCATACAGGAGGTATTACAGGCAAAATTACGCTAGTGAAAGCTTCCGCAAGGTGTACGAAAGAATCCGTACGGCTTATCACTCATCTCTTTGCCATACAACGTGATATCTAACATCTAACGTACACCCTCAGCCACCTTTTACATTTACGATGATCACGAAATTGTGAACAATTATGCAGGACAGTCTAACGACTCGGCACAGTTCTTCCAGAGCGCCAAGAATGCGTATGATCTGTACAGCCAAAACACCAATTACGACAACCTGGCCAACCCTGGCGAATACTACTATGATTTCCGATATGGAGATAATGCCTTTTTTGTGATGGACACTCGGAGGCATCGGTCAAATGCGGTGAACCCTCGAGAGGGCGAAGTCCCAACGATGCTGGGTGAGAAGCAGCTTGTGGCATTACACCAATGGCTCGGCAAGGTTAGTTTTCGTAAGCCACTCTACTTACTATACTATGGTACTAAGCTGGCGGTATGTCATCGCTTTTTTAGGTCAACCAAACGACCACCTTCAAGTTCCTTATCTCTTCAGTGCCATTATCTGCCCTTTGGGCTGGTCCAGATGGACAAACTGAGACTTGGGCCGGCTATCCAGCGGAGCGCGATACACTTCTTGCTCTTCTGGCATCGGTGCCTAACGTGGTCGTCATCTCTGGCGATCGACACGAGTTTGCGGCAATCGAGTATCTGGGTGGCACCTTCGAGTTTTCTGTCAGCCCCCTGAATCAGTTCTACGCCCCCCTCGTTCGCACGTTTAGTGCGGCGAGGAGCAAAATGGTGCAAGTGAAGAAGAGCGTGGAGAAGGTCGTAACGGGGAAGAAGGGTGAAGACAAGATAGTACTCGAAGAAGTTGTGGAATCTGTCCCCGAGGAGAAGGTGCTGAAATATATCCCGGCCGGCAATCACAAGTGGTGTGTTTTGATCGAATCTTTTTTGTATTCGGAGCCAGCCCACTGACACCTTGGTGCCGTAACTTTAGGGCGACGTTTGATGTAGATACTACGGACCGAGCGCAGCCCAAGCTAACAGTTGAAGTCACGATTGACGGCAAGCGGGCCTGGGAGTGAGTTTTTTGTATTATCCTCTTGCTCGGGAAACGCTTTAACACTATGCCATAGGTACACTATCATTGGTCACCCAATCGCTCTTACCTCCACTACCGCTCTAGGCACTAAGGTAACCGAGGGCTTGAAGGGGATCTTGGACAAAATCAGCTTCAACCCCACAAGCTGGTTCTAAATCTGCCCGAAGTATCTTGTCTCGTTGTTTAAGCTTTCACTCTTCATCGTACCTATTCTTTCAATATTTCTTCGAAGCCGCTCCTCTCTTGATACATCAAATGCGTACTACTGACATTTAAAATAGCGCATTTGTTCGATTTGCATGTACGAATAAGTTGTGTAGTTCCATTAGCAACATTTTTGTTTTCATCCTTCCAAAAAAATTAAACGTAAACTCGAGTCCATCGTAGCTGGGTGTTTAAACAATTGCAATGCATAACAGAGGAGCCTCAATCCTCTGGCATGTACCGATCAACCGCTTTGCCCTTCCCCTTGTTAGCGGAAGGGACCAGCGGCGCGACGGTGACTTCGTCTCCAAATGCCGTGAAGTCGTGGTTGGCGTTGGTTCCTGCCAAAGATGTCGGAGTTTGCTCCATATCCTTCCCCTTCCCCTTTCCTTTATCTTTTGAGTTGATGGTGTCGTTTGCGAAACGCTTTTGAACCGCTGCATAGTGCTCCATCTCGCTTTGGCTGACGCTCGGCACAAGTTCCTGCAGGGCTTGCTGAAAGTCCTGCAGTGACACCAATACATCCGTCTCCGACGATGTGGCAATTTCCGCCAAATAGTACTGGGGAGTCATCGGGTGTGGATGAGCGTAGGGCGGGGGAAGTTTGTTTAGCTCGACTAAGTTCAAACAAATTCAATTTCAGTATATCTAGCCAGTGTGTGAATGCATCATGAAATATCCCACCGATCTTGGCATCGATCTCTTGCGCCTTTCGCGACATCGCTTTTAACATGGCGTCGGAGCATAAAGCATAGAAATCTGCCCCTGTGTAGTTGAACGGGCACTGGTCGGCGACGTGTTTCAGATCTAGACCAGGGTCGAGTCGGAATTTGCGCGTGAGAGCCTCGAGGATCTTTAGCTGAGCCTCGTGAGTATCGCTAACTCCCAGGTACAGCATGCGATCAAACCTGTGGATCAGACGCGTGTTAGATACCCAGATGTCTACGCTGAGTTTTATATGCGAGATTTCTAACCGTCCGGGTCGTAACAATGCGGGGTCCAGCAAGTCGGGTCGGTTGGTGGCGCCGATAACAAAAACGTCCGCGCCCCCTTTGCCGTCCGACATACCATCCAGCTCCGCCAGCAGCTGACTGACAATACGATCCATGACACCTCCCGAGTCGCCGTGGTTCCCTCTCTTGGGGGCAATAGAGTCCAGCTCGTCGAAGAAGATGACGCACGGCTTGGCATCTCTGGCCTTCTGGAAAACGCGGCGCACATTGGCTTCTGACTCACCAATGTACATGTTGAGGAGCTCGGGCCCTTTGATGGAAAAGAAATTGAGGGAGCACGAGGTGGCGACGGCCTTTGCAAGCAAGGTTTTGCCCGTTCCAGGGGGTCCGTAGAGCAAAATACCTGCTCAAGTTATCATTGGGCGATGAGGCAAGTGCATGTGGTTTGGCTGAGGAAACCCACCAGATCGCTGTTTGAGACCGTCCGCAAACAATTCAGGATGCTCGAGGGGGAGTTGAATCGTGTCGAGGATATCTGTTTTCACTTTTGCCAGGCCACCCACATCGTCCCAGGAGACGTTCGGGATATTCGGCGCGCCGATACTTTCAGAGTACGATTCACGAGCCTTTGATAGGGCGAGGGTGAAGTCGGCTCCAGTAAGGGGAACGCCAGCGTGAGCAAGATCCAGCTCAGTAGCCCCGCTGATAGAGCTACGATATGTAGTATTGTTTTATGATGAGAAGGCGAGTCAATGAAGGCTAAGAGGAGGCCACCTTTCTTTCATTGCACGTTCCATAGAAGCTACCCGTGCCCGCGACACCAAATCAGCCAAGTCATTCGGAACCAATGCGGCAGTTTGTGTAGCGATCGACTTCAGCGATACGTCCGGCGAGAGCGGATAATGTGATACTAATCCTTTCAAGATATCAAGTCGCTCCAGCTCTCCAGGTACCTGGCCATATTGCCCGGTAGGCATTTTGGTGGGGAAAGGGAAAAGAGAGAATTGATGTACCCACCTCGAACGAGATTTCATGCTTGAATGCGCTCAGAACGCTCACAGGGACATGCTCGGCATCACTGGTCGTCCCAATGGCGATAGCGGGATATCCGGTTAGACTCCAAGTTTGCCTCAGGTCGGCGATGCACTCGGGCAAGACCGTCGTCATGGCTGGCTCTACGTGGGCATCCTTGAATTTCAGGGGGCCAAGGAAACAAAGGATAATGACGGACCACGACCGGTTTCAAGAGTCTGCGAGGTCGTGGCGAGGGCGTCGATGTGTCGCAAAAGGAGGATGCAAGGAGAGCATGAGGCAGCTTTTTCGAACCGGGCACGCAATGTTCCTTCGGTCTTTGTGTCGCTCTCACCTACCACATCGAAGCAGTTGATCTGCGGGCTTTAGCGTTAGCTCAGTAGGCCAACAGATCGCGCGGGGTGGTAAATTAACCTCTAGTACGTGTATGCCCAATTTCTGAGCAACCCAACGAACGATGGTTCTCTTGCCGATGCCACGTGCACCTTTTAGGATCACCGAAAGTTGGAGGTCGTAGCTAGCAGCAGACGGCAATAGGGATGCAGCTACGACGTCAAAAAGCTTGGCGAATGGGGTCCCCACAGAGGTGAGTGTGTACGAACTCCCCAGAGGCAATGCAGGACAGCCGTTGTCTTGACAGGCGATAGTCAACGAGGTGAAAAGGAGCCAGTAGAAGGAGCCGCGTGGTGCAAATGTGAGAGTGCTTACTGAGGCCCATATAAGCTGCGACGTCGGGAATACGGGAGTGTTCCACTCCAGCTTGAACCATCTTAGTCACTTTTGGGTCAATCCAACAACCGAGCTCGCCCATCGTCGCGGCAACGTAAACATCAGGCGGTGCGTGGCTATCGGTCGTATCCACCACATCGTACTCGAGATTAGTAATTTTGAAGAATACGACATTTGTTGGCCGGTAGGACGCAAGGGGGAATCTGCGAATTATAAAAGTCTGTCAGAGGTTAGTGTCAAGAAAACGGGTAATGAACAAACTCGTGGTCCAGCAAGCTGTCTTTGGGAGCATCCTTCTCTCCGCTCGCATCAGGAACTTCGCCAACCAGATGCACACTATCTTCATCGATACCCACGGCAACCAAGTCGCCTTTCTTTAGTAGCCGTATCTTGCCCTCGAAATATCGCTTCAACCCACGTAAGAACAGTGGCTGAAAGGTCCTGTCATTGGCAAGAGGCGATGCGACACGCGCAACTGTGACGGCGCGCGCTGTGGGAACTGGAGGCGAACGGAAGCCGAATGGCGTCGCGCGGATAGTGAAAGGAGATGTATCAGTGCCGAAATGCGAGGTAACACCGGCGTTGTAAAAGAAAGTTGGGGATGCAGCAGCAGAAAACTGAGATCTAGCAACGACATTAGAACGCAGCCGCGCGTCAAAAACATACTCGGAAACAGACCTTGCCAGACCGTCGTTAGCAAACACTCGAGCTAAGCGTGAGTATGTCCCGCTCTTGGAGCATATAACAGCCTATGGGCCTGTCGTCAATAAGGATTCACATTATCTTATATATAGGTCTTGAACCCACCCAATCACCACTGAAAATGCCAATTTTTCCAAGATCGCCATTGCGAACAAAAATCAGAGGCTCGGTATCTTGCTCCAGCGCAAGGGGAGCATAAGGGAACTCGGAGTAGGAGAGCGAGCGAGCATGGAAGGTCGTTGTTGATGATAACCCTCGCGAATTTCCATCTGCGCTTTCTGCCCCGCCTAACGGTGATGGCGACAAGCTACCACCACCTTCTTGCCACTCGTTGGTCAGAGCGATGGAGCCGCTCGCGAGGTCTCCAAGCACAGAAGATGCGAGAAATTTCTCGTCAATTTCGAAGCTGTCATCGCTATAGTCTGGTGTCACGGCGTCATTGGATGTTCCTTCCAGAGCGCCAGGTGCTGCCGGTAGCTCCCAGTCACCTTTAGCGACAAAAAATTGAGTGTAGCCCCGTTTCACGTAGCCCTGTAGTACCGGCTGAGCCATGATGACTTTATACTGAAATGTAAAGGAGGGTTCTCCAGTACTCTCGTCCTCGTGATGTTCATGGGTCCCGTTGGTAGCAGTAGGAACGGAAAAGGCGTAAGTACTACCTTGACGGACTATGTCCCTTTCTTCGCAGAAGAATGTTTCGATCTGGGATGAATCCGAATTCGATAATTCATAGGCAGAGGCTGACAGCGCGACTACGACAAGTTCAGCCAAGGCAACGGGCCGTACTGGTGTGACGAGGTGGGTGAATGAGGGTGTTGCAGAGTGGTTGGGTGATTCGGGAGCAGGGAAAATATGTGGGTACCTAGCCTCCCAAGCGCGTGGTACACGAAAACCAGTTGACTATGACAGGCATGTATCGTCAGTGAGCAGACATTCGAGCACGGGTATTAGGCACACCTCTGGGGCGGCAGTTGCCCACAGCATAAAGTGGGGTGTTGAGCTCGACAAATCTTCTGAATCTTCCTCGGACCAATTCTGCAGGCTTTGGGGCGAGGTTATCGAAATAGCCAGCCTGTCCAAGCTGGAGTCTTCTCCCAGCGGGTGGAGTGCTTTCAGCGCGTTCCAGACATCCTGACCCAGCAGTGCGACAGGCTCTGGCGTATCAGCATACTCCACGGGCACGCACAGCGGCTGGATCTTGCCAAAGAGCGTGCTCATCGTGCGCCGCGTCGAGCTCAAGCTGTCCTCGGCGTTCAACCTAGGTCGCGGTATTCGGCAGCCCACCGGCCCGGATGTCAGCTTTGCGTCTGATTCCGCGGCGTACAGCCACACAAAGCTTGCTCCGAGTCCGACGCTGACCACGATGGATCTTGCGCCGATCGGAGCGCACTGCTCGCGCCCGCTGTGCAACGACCTTGACCTCCTCCCCATCCAGTGTCCCCACTGCAGGGCCCTCTTCTGCCGCCACCACATCTCCCAGGAGTCGCACGCTTGCAGCCACACAGTCGCCAAGAATCCATCAGATGCTGCCTCCTGGGAACGAAGAGCTGTATGTACAGTCCAGGGGTGCACAAAGCCCGCTTTGGACTCCGTCGTAGAGAAGTCAGCGACGGGGGAGAGTCCGGCCAATTCTGGCCTGTGTTCAAAGTGCAACGGGTCGTTCTGCGTAGAGTGATTATACCAGCTCTCTTACATTTACCCCAGCTCCCTTACGACCCCCCCCCTCCTAACCCAGGCATCGGTACCCGGATGCTCACGAATGCATAAAGTCCGAGACGCAGTCTAAAGAACAGAAAAACCCTGCTGCCCACGCTCTCCTGGCCAAACACTTCCCCTCTTCCTCAAAATCGGCCCCTTCCACCTCGAAATCCACCAAAGTGCCTACCGACCCGGCCAAGAGGGCTCGCTTTCGTGCGCTTGAGCTAATGAAACTTCGAGGCCGTGCAGTTCCTGGTGACACGCGAGATAAATCCGGGGCCCCGCCTGATCAGCGTTTGTATGTCAGAGCAAGAAGCGGCATTGGCGAAGGTACCGAAGAAAAGGTATTCTGGTTTCGCAAGGTAAGGCATCGCCAACCCTTGTTAAAATAAAAATATGTTGATGGATAATGCATCACCTTTGAGACCACCAGCGTTGGTCGTACGCTCGACCTTCTCACAGCGCAGCTCAAGATATATGTCGAGTCGGTATGGTACTTTGATTTGGCTCACGTGGGTACTTGGTTGATGTCGTACCACTTTTACAGCCATTGCAGCTCATGAAAGTGTCGGGAGAGGCATCTGTGAAGCTTCCAACTGACAAACCGCTGACTGAGGTGCTCGAGGACGGAGATGAGATTCTTGTTATGCGCATCGACCTGTAGATTGTAAGTCCCTAACATGCTGCGTGTAGCGTTGTACAGTTTATATACTCTTGGGTGGTCGATACTACAAGTTGCAGCACGCAATTTGCGCATAGGATCCTAGGATGGCTGAGAGAAATGGTTCGCCAATCCAGAGTTGACACTGGTTTCCTTAAACGCTTGTGATACCATCCAACGCGTGCCAAATCACCTATCTGAAACTATATACCACTAATCTACAAGGAGGATGAAGGGTTAATGAGAAGGTAGAAACACGTTCCAATCACCAGCATCACGATCAGCGCAATCACGGTCTCAATTATCCTGTGGTATCAAATAAATGCGGATAAGATCAGATCGTATGAGGTTTGCAAGGATAGCAATTACGTTGATTGTGATCCCTCGATAAACCCTCTCCCTTCTCGCAGCCCCCTTGAGCTGTCCTCGTACTTCCACCACCCGACTAACAAGGCAGCTATCGCTGCGACAAAATAGACCGATCCGAATGGGACGCCCAATTTTCTATCGCTATGCACCTCGGTTTCCCCTTCTGGGTTTGGAATGCGCGCATGGAGAAGAAGAGAAGAGGAAAGCAGAGAGAGCAGGAGGCCCAGGCGGAGGTATGTAAGCAATGTACGCTCAATGGCTGCCACCGGGATAATCGATAAGTAATCACTCAATTGTTTGCGGTTTTTCGAGATTTTCACCACAGAAGATTACTCACCACAGTAATCCCTCGCCGTGCTGCCTTTGTTCTCTACGGTACCTTCCAAGTACCATCGCGTTTCGCGACGCTCGAGCGAGCGTTCGCAACTTGTAGACCGAAGCTGCTCAACGGCGCGCGACATGGAAGTCGCTTGTTGCTTCCGTCAACATCACACTGAGTGCCGTAAAGACACCGTAAAACGCTGCGGCGGAACAATTTACAAAATATATTATACAGATAAAACTCGGACATGCGACTAAGCCTTCCCAATCATCTTTGTCCAATCATGCTTCGCATACTTTTGGTTGAACCTATCCGCCCTGGCCTTATTCTGTCTAAGGTCCACCCTCTTCGGCCTTCTCCACTTCCTTGGCTCCAGCTCCATAACATTCCCGATGATTTCGGCCGCAAAATATCTGAAAAGGTCCCGCGGATAAGGCCTATAAGAGCTGCGTCCGAGAATGGGAAGACAATGTGCGCAACATACCGTGGAAACTCTCCGCCACCTTTGTCGCCTTCATCTACGGCACCGTCGCCGTCACCGCCACCGGCATCATCTCCGACACCTTCAATAACATGCCCGTACCCCTTTTCGCCCTTGTAGTCCCACTGGACCATGAAGTACGGCAAATTGGGCACCATCGCGCGCCGAAAGCCGCCCGGGCGCGCCGAGAAATCGATGACCTTCTTGTGCTGAGACCACTCGGATTCGGAGGCGAGGATCGATTCCTGCCGAGCAATAATGATAAGAAGCGAAATATCAATCAGTAATGAGGTGAGTATAATCGTCTATCTTGAGTATGAAGGAACCTTGAAATACGCCGGGAGGTCTTCGAACTGCTCCCAGGGCACCGGTACGCACTCGATGTAGGTGTGCTTCTGGTGTTTGAGACTGATGACCGTTTCATAGAACATGACACCCTTGTCCTCCTCGGCAAACATCCGCATAAGGCACTTCATGAAATTCTGTAGAGATAAGGTGTGAGATACGAGTGGCCGGATTTGGACGAGGAAGAAGAGGACTGCGTACCCGGATTTCATCCCAAACATCGTCGTCGGCTTCCAAGGAGCTGAGGTGGTGCTGGATTGGGACGATATAGCAGTGGCCTTCCACAAGCTCCTCAAACAATGGGCAAGCAAGGTACGCCCGAGTGCCCATTGCGATGATGGCAGCTTTGGGAGGAGAGTCGTCTTCTCCATAGCAGTGCATGCACGATGCTAGCGCTTTTTGGGTGCGTGCGTAATCTGAGCGAGGCGAGCACTTGAACAATCAATTACCGGCATGTGAAAAAAAGAGTAAGTACCATTTATGGCAAATTGCCGCTTCATCGCGTCTGTTCGCATCTTCTTCCGACCAAGTTTCTCGGCGTTGTCGTCCATATACTCCAAGTCATCCTGTTGATTAATGCAAGGTTAGGTTGAGTGACAAAGATGATGGTGCGCGTTACGAACCTCGAATTTGCCGTCACCCATGATAGCGCGGGCAAGCTCTGCGTCCATATCCTTCTGGTCCGCCATACCCGCGCCAAATCGCTCCTGCCTCAGCATCTCTCCGAGCGTGGTAGTGTCATCATCCGCATTGTACCGCACCAAGTCCCCTGTCTTTGGATCCCGCGTCTCGACCTATATTCAATCGAATATCAAATAGCCAAAATGAACTCCAAGGCAAAGGCGAGACTCGAGTGAATACGTACCTTTTCCTTCTTCTTCCTGTTCCCGGGAAGTATCGTACCATCATCTCTGCCCTGTCCAACATCGTACAGACGCCCCCTGACATCCAGACTCGGTAGCACTTCCACCTTTTTATCCCCCGATGAGTCACCTCCACCCCCAGAACCAGAACCCGCATTCGCAACGGCCTCGTTGTACTCCATTTCCAACGCGTCCGCATCAGCACCGCCCATCAACCTTGCACGCAGGACGCGTGCCTGGAGTTTGTTTAATGAAGATGGTGAGAGCGCGCGCGACTTCTGTGGGATTTGGGGTGTCATAACTCGAGGTATTGGGGTGCTCGGCTGACTCGATGACGGGTTTGTATGCCGCAGGGAGTCCAGGCGCTTGTTCGTCGGAGGCCGTTCTGAAGCAGGTGTCGTTTTCGAGCCCGAGCCCGCCCCGCGCGGAGTTGACGGTGTGCTTTCGTCTGTGCCGCCAGGGCGTCGAAACGAGCTCCTGCTGTCCGGTCGACTAGGCCCACCCATGTCAGAATACATCCACCTTTTCTCCCCTTCATTCCACTTCCGCTCGCCATCGTCCCTTTGGTGTTCCCTGCCTCTACCATGGCTATCACGCCCCCCTCTCAGCGCTCGCCGGCCGTCCCTGTCGTCCAGCCACTGACGTTCTGACCTCGCCTCGTTGAATTCTTCCATACTGCCATACCGTTCTATCGCAACTTCTTCTACCGTCCGTCCTTCCTCTTCCGCGATTTCGTATGTTCGCTTCAGCTTGGACATTCGCCATGTAGATCCAGGACCACCTGGGGCGGTGGGTTTTGGCGCAACGGTCGTGTATTCGTCCAAAGATTTGCCTTCCTTGAGTTGGACGTTGAGCTCGCGAGAGCTGATTTTCAACTTCAAAACATAGCATCCTTTAATAAAAATTGCGATGTCCTACTGGTATTGACACACCTTTTCAGGATCGGGCTTATCTTCTCTTATCTTCTTTCGTTTCTCGGTCCCGAGAGAGCTAAAGAAATCGATACCCCCGCTCAAGGTACGCTTGTCGACTTCCTCGTCGCCGTAGTCCTCTGTGAAGGACTGCTCCGTCATAGCCATGACCTTGCCAGAACTTGACGCCTGGGAAGCTTGTGGCGGCTCGGAGGGTGGGAACATCCATTCGTCGCGCTTTAAAGTCGTCTCTGTGTGCAGTGAGGGTGGTAGTGGCACATCTGAGGCTGTCGTAGTTGATTTGAGCGCAAGACTGTCCGCTGTTGGAATATCCGTCGCGAGAGGCTAAAGCACTGAATTTAGCGGTTGTAACCCCAGGAGGTTCACATCGACAGCAAAACGTGTACTCACGTGCATTCCATCTTGGCTAATGTCCTTCTCTACCCATACATCCCCTTCATCATTGTCGTCCACCACCTTAAGGCTAGCGTCGTCGTCGCGCCGGTGACGCTTCTTGTGACGCTTGCGGTCCTCACCCTTCTGCTCGTCGCGTTTGTGATGCCTCTTCTTGCTCTTGTGTCCATCGTCGTCTTTATGCCGCCGTTCCTTGTCCTTGCTCCTGCTCTTCTCCTTGTCCTTGTGTCTGCGTTCCGGATGTTCAGCGTCTGACGCCGCCATGAGTGCGCGAATGGAGGAACGATGACGAAGTAAACAACGCCAAGCAAGAGGCCATACTACAAATAAGGAAATGGGTACAATCTATAGGTCCAAGGAACCCATGAGCGCGTTGCTTGGTATTACATGGATGGTGGATTTGATTAACAGTACAAGAAGCCAGAGAAATGTGTCACAAAAATGTTTATGATCGAGTGAGCTGCGGGAGGGAAGTTGCAGTCGCTGAGGACGGGTGCAGGAGAGGCGAGCCGCAGAACGATTATGCCTTCGCCTTTGCTTTCCCCTTCAGTTTGATACCCAGCACGTTCGCGAGTTCCGTCTTCTTCTTTTTGGGTGGCGGCATTGTCGCCTTTGCAGGCGCCGTTACCGCCGCCGCAGGTGAATCCGAATCTGCTTTTCGCTTTACAGCTGGCGGCTCCTCTGCAAGCCTCGGGGCGCCAGAGCCTGTCGCGATTGGCCTACCCGCCCGTGCCTTTGAGAACACCTCCCGAACCATCTTCTCGTCCTCTTCTTCCTCCAGCTTCTTCTGTTGCTCCTCTTCGTCCAGGACCTCCAACCGCGCATCCAATATCCCCTGCAGCTCGTCCTGGTCGAACCGCTCATTCCGCGCGTTCCTCGCTCGGATATCATGCAGGGCATCAAGGACGTCCATCTCGCGTTTCGAGTCGGTCGTGCGGTTCTCGAGGGCCTTCATCGGATTGTTTTCTTCCTCTTCCAGTTTTGCTAAGCGGTCCTCCTCCTCCACTGCCTGTTCGTCCCGCCATGGCTCAAAGTTGCGCTGAGCGCCGTGCTCGGCTTGGTAGTCTGTGTTTTTCGGATCGGTCTTGAACGTGATCTCAGCAGAACACAGAGTGCTGTGCAAGGTATCTTTTTCAGTTTCGCCTTTAGAGCATAGTAAGATCGGGGAGCGTACCATTTAATATAGAATCTGAAGCGAAGACAAAGATTAGCCAGGTGATTTCATGCGTCAAGGAGCTAGGAAACTTGCCTGAAGATCTTGATGCCAAAGTAAGTCTCCCCTTCTACCGTCTCCTTTCGGGCGTTGAACTTCTTGCCTTTATATATGTACTCGCCGCATGTCGTACAACGCCTAGTACACATGTTGGCATCAATAAACATACGATGCGATGCGTATTTTTGTGTACTTACATGCTAAACGGGGCCATTAGACGCACAACCTGCTGCGAATTCTTGGGCTGCGACCGCCGGGGGATCTTTGACGGGTCAAAGTCGGGCGGGAAATACTTGTTCAATACTACAGAGTGCTGTTAGAAAAATGCAGCGCACGAGTTATGCCAGCCAGCGCACCTTTTCGTTCAGACATGGCGCGGCGATGCTAGCGGGATGGCGGACGGAGGTGAGTCGACTCACGAGCGAGCCCCGGATGCGCGTCAAACAAGCCGCTTTGCATCCGCTGTGCACCCGAGGACGCGGTCGGGCTCGACACCGGACACCGGCAGACGGACGGCCTCGGCGTCTTGAGCACGTCCGCCGTCGACCTCGGCGACTTCAGCGGGCCTCCTTATAACCACGATGGATCTCGCGCTGCCGCACCCGTCGACGTTCCTCTCCCCCGCCCCGCACGCGCACCCTACCGAGATATCCGCCATCCGCGCCTGCACAAATGAAAAGGCGCTCGACCTCGTCGCCGTAGGGGGCGAGACGTGGGTCGAGGTTCTCCAACGAGCAAGTACCTACCGTGCACGTGCCGCCCAGATCCTGTTATCTCACTGATAAGGGCCGGCCGTGCAGGACGCGACCCAGCCGTATCCATCGTTCAAGGTCCTCGCGACATTCCTCATCGGCTCAAAAGTCACCTCTATCGCGTGGTCGCCTCGCACCGCGTCTCCAGCTTCTGCTCCAGGCGCATGGTTTCTCGAGTATGTAATTTCCGCACTACTGCCCACTTTCTCGGCGCGAACCACGCGAACTTACCGTGTCGTGATCGACCAAGGCTTGTTGTTACCGGAGCAGACGGCACCCTGCGCCTATTGGCTGAATCAGCCACCGCAGGGGCAGAAGTATACCCATTTGGCGGAGGACTCAGCGGACACCGTGGTCGAATAAATGACATCTGCTTTTGCAATTCCTACAGATATATCGCCACAGCTGGAGGTGAGCAAGCTGGCTGCGGTCGATTAATATCCATCGAAGAAGGCCCTGCTTAATCTAGGTTTCATAACTCTGCAGATGACAAGCTCTGTATTGTATGGGACCTTGACCCCCCGGGTACTGGGAACCATGGCAAAGAACCACCCCCAACTGCATCACGCTCGCCGTCGCCCTTATCCTCCGAATCAGATGAACAGCGGTCGGACCCGGTCGCCTATCCGATCACATTCTCCCACCCCCTCCACACTGTGTCATCCCATTCGGCGAATGCTCGCAGTATCATGGTCTCGGATTCTCGCGGAACGGTTTCTGTGATCAATTGGACCGAACTGGTACAAGATCAAAGCACGGCAGATGGCTGGCGTGGCCATCGCGTTGTCGAACTCGTGGACCCACGCGCCTTGGCAGACGGCCTCACGGGCCTCAGCAATACATGGGGAGGGGGAGCCTCTTGGAAGCAAGATGACGAGAACGTGTGCGAGAACAAGCTCCATTCCTGACAAACCCCCCAAGATTCTAACTAGCGTTTTCCCTGATGGGATATATCACTATGGCGTTATACAGCTTTGGCGCAACATACGGTTCTCGATGGGTGGCTTGGAATCTCCGCCAGCTACAAGGCGGCAAACCGTTCATGTCGGGAGAAGGCCACCTCGAAGGAGGTCACAGATTCCGGTGAGCAAAATAAAAACCTGGCAACTTTTGAAAAAGCCGTTTAGCGCGCTCCCTGACGGGCTCCCTCGCTCCCTCGCTCCCTACTGGTCAATTTTCGCCATCTCGGAAGTTGGTGCCCTACGAATCCTCATCTTTTCGCCATCTCGACGTCTTCGCCGCTTCCAGGCGCGCTCATAAAAGTATACCATACGTCCTTCCCACACGGTGAGTTCGATTCATCTAGGGGAAATCCATCGCCGAGGCGAATTCGGAGCCCTCTCCTCTCCCTCCCCTTCTGTGTACCCTTGAATAATCATACTGAGCGAGCCCTCTTTCCTTCTCCCTTCTTTCCTTCCTTCCGCGTCTCCCTTGCCCCCACCCTCATCCCGTTGAATATCGTGCACCGGATGCCTCCGCAACCTTTACACCTTCCTTCCGCTCCACAATGAACCACAACCAGCCCCGCGAGCCTACCGTATCCTGCCACGCCCCCACCGTGTGCGGGACTTTGATTGGCTCGGCGAGAGCATCGACGCTGACCCTAGGAACAGAGTATGGATGGCCGTGGCAGTTGGCAAGAAGGTATTTTTCCTTGCGGGTGGCGAAGCCCAGGAGTAGCTCAAACGTATGTAATATGTAATGCTCTCGTGACCACCTGCGAGAGCGACCCAGGGTGATGAACATCGTTGAGCAACGCCCAGATAGCAATCTCCATAGACTATTCTCTGTTTGCGTCTCGCAGCTTTCATTGCCGGCAGGGGAAGGGTGTATGCGGCTTATGTATAGACGCGTGGGTGTGCGTTTTTTTTTAATCCATCAGATGCGAAAAGTTCATTCGGGGCGAGGTCTACCAAAAACAGTAATGATGTACACCAGGAATCCTTTACAGAAAGAGAGGTGTCAGACTAAAAAAAAATGTGCGAGATGAGAAAGGATAGGGAAAAAAAACGAGATAAGAATGATGGGAAACGGAAAGCATGGACAACGAAAGCACGAACAGAAAGAGGAAAAGTGAAAGAGAAAAAAAATGTGGCGGAGGGAAAGAGAGATACGGATGAAAGCCGACGAGGATTGAAACAGATCGAGATGCAATCGGATTGTGCAACAGCGACATTGCTGCCCGCCCGATCACGATCGCAATCACGGTACCATACCGAGAGAGGACGAATTCATCATGGTAGCCGCGCCGGCGGCCTGCATGGGGTCCGCGAAGAACGACGCGTTGTTCCCGCCGTTATCCCCCGCCTGCGACACGTCGACGCTGCTGAAGCCCAGCTCCACAAACATATGCCGCCAATAATGCGCGTCCAGCTCCGTGATCCCCTGCTGCGGGATCACCGCCTGCGGCTGGAACTGCGGCTGCCCCTGCATCGAATCAAACGGATTGTTGTTCGCGTTATCCGCAGGCGAGATGAGCGAGTGGCCGTGGTGGTGCGGCGACGTCGTATACGCGTAGTTCCGATCCGCGGGCATCCCCGGCGGATGGAACGCGTGCCCGTTGGTCATCGGCTGCTGCTGCTGTTGCTGCTGCCCGTTCATATGCCCATTCGCCTGCTGCTGCCCATTCGTGAAGCCCGCCGAAGAATTCGTGATGGAAGGCGAGAGCGACATCGGACCTTGGGCCGAAGGCATCCTGCTCGTAGGCGAGTTGACAAAAGCGGGAGAGTTCTTGTCGGATCCCGGGGCGGACATGCCGCCGTTCGACATGGAGTCGAGCGTGCGCCGCTTCTCGCGCTCCGCCACACGGGCCTTGTGCGTCATGTCTCGTGCTACGAGCGTCCGGAGGAACCGGGCGTGGTAGGCCGCCGAGGACGACGATGCTGCCAAGATCGCGGCCTCTTGATACGCGTCAGCAGTCTGTGTAATAAGCTCGTAGATCTTGTGAGCAGCGCCTTCGTTTAGCTCCGTCAGTGTGTTAGTTCGCCGGAGCAGCTAGTCGAGAAAAAAAATTAGCTTGTTTTATCAGGCCCATTATCGTATGAGCTTACTCGTAGCAAGAAAACAGCCGAATACGCAGTCATAACCGTGATCGAGTCCTGGCCATATCGCTGTATGCGCCGCACAACAATCAATCGTAAAATCCAGAATTCAAAAAGCCGGAAAATACGCACCAGCATGCCGACAGGCGCAAACTCATTCGTGACAATCTGCAGCGTCTGCAGCGCGCTGGTATAACACGCCGAAAGCGCCTGCAAACTCGGGCTCGCTCGACTCGCCTATACAAATCAAAAAGGGGTCAGAACATGATATCCAAGACGCAAGAAATGTGCCAGCTCACAGCAGCCATGGAGCTCTGCAACCCAAAGCTATTCAAAAACAATCGCACATGCAGCCGGAAAAACGAGAGCATCGAGAAATGGAACGGCTGATTCCCGGACGCTGTATCAAATTGAGTATCAAGTATCGAGATTGAAGGTCCGAGGTTTGAGGTTCGAGGAAAACAAACAATGAGAAAATCAAACATTTAGACGCGTCTATGGTATAGGCCAGGAAAAAAAAGACCGACGCACCCTTCTTCATCTCCCCCTGCCAAGTCTCCATCCAATGGGTCAACTTGCCGTTGCACCCGTGAAGGAGGATCTCGTAGTTGACGTCCGCGTGCAACGAGCCCGGGGAGCCTCGATCTCGATTGAGGTAAAACACATCGGTTGTTTCAGCCTAGAGAACGGGAAAACAGGATACCAGGATACCAAGGAAAGTTGTTTAGGATGTTTAGGATGAGAAAGATCGTCAGGAACTGTTTGCTTGGAAAACGCGCAAAGCGCGTACGCACCGCAATACGGCGAAGCTGCACGAATGCAGAAACGATGACGTCCTCGGGGCGTATAAAGTTGTCTTCGTGCCACGTCGAAGAATGACGCACGAGATCGTCCTGAAGGGAGTCGAGGAAAAGAGTTCAATATCTAGGTCGTATGATTGCCGGATTTCCTTTTTATGAAAGAAAAGGATAATACCTCTGGCAACATCCACTGCCTCCCCGTCTGCATGCTCAGACTGCGATCGTGCACGAACAGCACGAGATATGTCCGCTCGCGATTTCGGCGCTCGCGTTTCTGGTGCTCCGTTTCGTTCTCTGGTGGGTGAGAAACATAGCGGTTAAGATTGAGCTCCACTGCCAACCGACACGCCTGAGAAACCAACAAATTAGCCAAAAAAACACAAGCACAAGGTTCGGAGTGCATACATAGCCAATATATGTCCAAGTACGCTAATACCAAAGAGCAAAGATAATTAGATTATTACAAAAATACAATAAATCCAAGTAATAAGAATACTTACCGTGTCATCCGGCTCCTTCCAGTACGTCAGACACGCAAACGCCTGCACGACCTCGACGCGCTTCCACGCATCCTGGAACGCGCGCACAGAAAAATCGATGGCGAGCTTCTGTGTCTTTTTGTACAGCTCCGGCTTCCAGAATTTGGTGCCCGCCATGATGAGGCACGTGAAGAGGAAGGGGCACCGGGAGCGGACGTGCGCGACCGTGTGCAGCACGGGGTCGAAGAGATTGATGAAGGGGTTTAGGCGGAGAAATACGCTATTGGGTAAAGGATGTGTCAACGACTGCGCGGGGTAAAGAGGTGAAGTGGCAGTTACGTACAGATCAAAGAGCACCTTGGCGTCAGCCTCGTCGATTAAGCCAGCGCTTATTGGATCGTCCAGGCCGGGCACGCTGGCGATAGTGGGCGTCATGAGCGGCGAGTCGTGCAAGCCATCTTTTCGATCGATGCCGGGGGAGCTGCCCGGCTCGGGGTGGTTCTCCTCGCCGGCAGGGTCCGACGGATTCAAGATGGTGCGGAAGAAGGAATGCCGGCGCTCCTTGGCGAGCAATCGTGAGGGGAAGAGACCATCGTCAGATTTGTCGTTGGAATCGTGATCATCGTCCTCGTCTTCCTCGCCCGACATGGAGTCGTTGGCAGGCTCTGCGGCGAGCTGCTCAGGATTGGGTGGATAGGCGCCGCGCGGCTGCGGGTAGGCCATTTGAGGGTATTCCTGTGACTGGCTGGAACCCTGGTAGGAAGGTTGCATATGCTGCTGGAGCTGAGGGCCTGTGCCCTCCATGTATACATCGCCGCCATTGCTGGAGGAGCCGTGAGAGGCAAAGGCGTCCGAGGGAGGGACGGTGCGGGAGGCGGAGACAGGGAAGGGCATTTGGGAGGCAGAGGTGGAGGCCTGGGACTTGAGTTTGGCGTTGCTAAGTCCCTTCTCGAGACGCCGGAGCATCTTGGAGGCCTCGGATAACCTGAAGAGGATATTGGATGAGGGAGATGCGGCAGCGGAGGGGGCGGAATGGGGACATACTTTGAGCCCGGTTTGCGGCCGCGGCGGTGCTTCTCAAAGACACACCTGTCATGTGGGGTTGAGATGAGGGAGGAGAGGGGGGGGGGCAGAACACGAAAAATGCGCACTCTAGGTTGCCTTTCTTACACCTTTGGCAGGCCCGGGCACCATCATCGGCCCCAATACACCGCATCTACAAGGCGAGATCTGAGCTGGGATCTAAGGCAAGGAGCTGGGGAGGAGCACATACTTTTGCTTGCCGACATACGGTGCACGCGCTGAAAGGGGACGAGGATGGTGAGAAAAGGAAAGGCAAGGGAGGAGGGGGGACAAAACAACAGACCGAGCGCCTCTGACGACCGGCGCCTTTCCCGAGGACGAGGCAGGAGCGGAGGGAGGAGGAGCGAGGGAGGGTTGCTGGTGTTCCATGGAGTTGCAATGAGTCGGGACGAGGTATGTTGCCGGGCTCGGGTACGGTCAATATGCCGTGTCGCGGCAACGCAGCGGTCGGTGTCTTGCGGAGGGCCGGGGGCGGAGGACGCGCGGGCGGCGGCGGGGGGTGGGCGAGGGGGAGCGACGGGGGTGGCGACGCGGCAAGACGGGCGAGCGAGCGAGAGGTGTTTTGTGAGGAGGGCGACGCTGGATCGGCGGAATGGGGCTCGCTTCTGGCCTTGCTTTGCTTTCGCTGGGGGACGAGAGGAATATTATACACTGTGCACAGACGCAAACGGATGCAAACGTCGCTCTCACGTCCCCTTCTCTCCTTTCGGACCCCCAAGCCCCGCCTTTCGCGCATTTCTGATAAAAACGGGCCCCCGAGATTTCTGCGCCCGAAACGCTCAGTCATCGTAGCAAGCGGGTACACCCTGGCACCTGCACCTGCACTTGTCACGCACGATCGCAGGGGGGCTCGCCATCCCCGCAGCGTGGCCCACACGCCCTTTTCCCCAAAGGACGAGCGCTAGCGTCCTTTCGTGCACCGTTCGGCTGTTCGGTGCAAACCGCAGAAACCAGGATCTGGCAAAAAGCGGACGCGTGGTCGTGCCCTGTACCTGCCCAAATCGGGTGCGCATCTCAGCTCCGACAGGCTGTGCTCCCTCGCACGTTGCGCCCCTTGGCTTGTGACTCCTTCTCTTTCTACGCCCGTCGCCAGGACTCCAGTACGTCTTCTCGCGCACCACCCTGCCCGCGGTTAGCGCTAGAAGAGGGGAGCGCGACCTCTCGTCACAGGACACCAGGACATTCCGAGGAGCCCTTCTCCCCACCAGCATTGGGCGCTGCAAACTCCGAGCAATAACTAGTGTGATCGCCTCCAGAAACGCTCAGAACCAGGGCCTTCCTCCACGTGCGGCCTCCTCTCCAAAAGCTCCGGAAATCCCAGGGCCCACCACCGCCAGCCGACAGGGCTTAGCACACCCGAGAACGCTTCGGCATTTAATCTCCTCCCAGTATTAATATGCACGCCCTCTTTTCGCATCTTTGCAGAGCTTGTTCCTCCGCCCAGCCTCATTCCGGCAAGCGTCGCCAAAAGGGGCTGCCTTGATCATCCTAGCTCCTGCGGCCTTTCGTCGGAGGTCATATCATCACCTCCCTTCCCGGTCCTCCGTCCTCAAGTTCTACTCATCCTCGTCCCGATCGGCTCTAATCAGCTCTAATCCGCTTATAAGTAATCACTCACCTCGCCGCGATGATAATGTCATAATGATAACAGCCTCAATCTAGCATTCTCCGGCTCCAGAGGTCGAGGCAAAGTCTACGAACCTTGGAACACCGCAGCTCTGACACACTTCGAATTCCCGCTTGCAATTGGTGGCTCGCACCTTAGGCACGACACGCACGCGCATAATGACACCACACTCATTTTGTCCGTGCACAGGATTTTTCTCGAGAGAAGCCCCTGAAACCTCAGATTGACCTCCAAGATTCATCTAGCTATGCCCATCTCTGTCCCTTCAATAATTTCCCCGCCGCGACGTCACTCTTTTCTCGTACTCATTACGCTCGACTCGGCGCAATTCACCGACGACCGACGCGGTCCGGTAACGGCCCCGCCAGCCACCCTACATTCTGCGCAAATGATAAAATGAATCTGCGTGCATTTCGGGTTGAATGAAGAAAAACTATGTAGTGCAGTGTATGTGGTATGACAGAAAATTACGAGATGCGTGCGACAAATGATGAGAAAGAAGAAGGGGAGAAGGGGGGGTAACCGGAGATTGTACTATGTAGCAAAAAAAAAAAGTTCCCTGCTGCTGCTCGCAGCAACCAAGTGAGTAAAGAAAAAAAAAATGGGAATGCGGACCCATGGGGTATTTTGATAAGAGCCTGCCTGTCCGCCTCGCGTGGGGGCGCGTCAAGGCATCGAGGCACCAGCACGAATGAAAAGAAAAGATAGAGATAAAGACTGCGAGGCTAGTCAGGGTCATGAAAAATAGTCTGTCGTGTCATGTCTTCGCCGCAGCCGCCTGGCAAAAAGCGATAGAGATAGCAAATCCTCTCGTCAGTCACCGATAGGGCTGATAAGAACATCGCCGCGTACCGTATACCCGTTCGCCGCGCCCGCAAGATTCCGCGACGAGTGGTGGTACGACGCGCCCGACTGCGTGTTGCGGTACGACCTATGGCTGGCCCCCGTCGTCGGCACCTGGCTGTGCAGCCCAGGCGTCCCGATTGGCGTCGCAGGTATCGTCGCCGTGGGCGCGCGCGCAGGCACCCGCGCCGTCAGCGGCGTCGGCGCGCCTATCAGCGACTTCTTCGGTGTCTCTGTCACCTGATGCGCCGCCTGGTGCTGCTGCTGCGAGTGCTGCTGCTTCCCCCGGCCGCTCAGGCTCGTCGTCGACGCCAACAGACTCCGCGCCGCCGACGCAGCGGGGCTTATCCCCTTCCCCCGCCGTCCCACCGTGATAAACGGGTGTCGCATCGCCGTCTGCGGCTTCAACCGCCGCTCTGGATCCCAGTGCAAGCACTTTGCAATAAAATCGATGAACACCTCGTCATCGCACCGTAATACCTGCGCAAGGGTCTTGCTCCCCGGGCGTCGCCGCTTCCCCTTTGAATTCACCACCGGTCGAGGCGCACCGGTCGAGTCTGAACGCGAAAAAATTAAGAAAGCCAGATGAGTTTAAGCTATAGGCCCATATCAAGATGGAAGCAAAGGGGCTCTGACCAAAGAACAGTTTCTTCCTCGTACTACGGTTGATCAGGTCCTTGTCCGGCACCCCCAGCACCTCCATGATGCACGACAGCTGCTCCTGCTCGTTCTCACCAGGGAAGATGGGGAACCCCGTATAGAGTTCCGCAAGAATGCATCCCAGACTCCACATGTCGATTGCCATGTGATAGTTCATCCCCAAGATGACCTCCGGCGATCGATAGAACCGACTCTGGATGTACGTGTACACTGCAACATACACACGCACGTTCAGATTTGGGAACCAGATATGAAATAGAAGCAAGGCGATCGCACATACCCTTCTCGTGCTCAAAACAACTGCTGCCAAAATCAATCACCTTCAGCGCGCTTTTGGCCGGATGTTTCAACAGTACATTCTGGGAGAGAGGTAAAGAAAAAAAACGGGGCGCACTCGTCAGTCTCTCCCTCCCCATCAGATTAACAGAAATTTGGGGTGACGACTTACCTCGGGCTTCAAATCACAGTGCACGATGCGATGGTGTCGCATCAGAGCCAAAGAGGCAAGCATTTGGCTCGTGAATCGTCGAATGAGCGTCGTTGTAAAGCCCGCAAAGCCATTGGCCTTGATGAGCTCGTACAGATTGATGCTGAGCAGTTCCATTGCAATGCATAGGTGGTTTCGGAAATAAAAATTCTCCGTCATCTTGATCACATGGTGCTTTTCCTCGCTGTCCTGCATACCATCGCGCATTGTGCGTAAGCCACAACATGTTTGCGGACTCGGGTGGGAGAACGAGGGAGGGGACTCACCCATTTGCGGAGGTTATCGAGGATCTTGATCTCCACGAGAGCCTGGTGGTGGAAACGTTTCTTGTTTCGGATGATCTTGATTGCCACCGACTCCCCAGTGCAGTGGTCTCGACAATGCAGCACTTGTCCGAAAGAGCCCTTGCCCAGGGTATCAATAATCTCATACCGATACGCGAGGTGATCGTGGTCGGCGATCAAGTAGTCGCCTCGTTCATCATCGTACCCATAGTTGTTGTTCGAATTGTTCCGCTGGGCCTGCTTCTTGTCGCTGTTGGCCCCGATATAATAGACAGAGGGGTAGTCCAGAATCTCCATTCGCTCATAGTCGCACAAATACGCGTTTTGGCTGCTGTTGAGGACGGCTAAACGGGGCTATGAGCAGGGACTAATTTAATCGGAAAAGGTCAAGGCTCACATTGCGGAGACAAGGCGGGCGCAGGGGGAATAGGCTCCGGGAAACGTAATAGGTCATCCAGCTCCTCCTTTTTGGCACCGCTGGCGAGCTTCCTTTGCTGCTGTCGTCTAATATATTGCATCATCTCCTCGTCACCAAGCATCTCCTCTTCGTCAACCGAGCTTGGGACCGGGGATGGGGTAGAGAGCGAATGGCGAGCGGAGCCTGGTGTTGATGGTCCAGCGCCCGTTGAAGAATACGGGTCCACACCGCGGGCGCCTCCCAAGGACACCTTGGGCTTCATCGACTTGGATGGCGACAGCCCTGCTATCCGGGCGTGATTCTCGCTTGCAGCAGAAGCAAAGGACGCAATTGAGGCCGACGACGCGGCGGAAGATTTCCGTAGCCCGCTGAGAGTGATCTGGTCCCGTGCCGAAGGCTTCTTCGACGTCGTCGCAGCCGACAGACCAGAGAGCTGCCGTTGCCGGGGTTGGGCAGGGGTCTGCAGCTGTGGAGACTGATCTGCCGTGCGCACCGATGTGCGTCGAGCGATAGGGGCCTGGGGGGATGACCGGCGGGGCGTCATCGTCGCCGCTTTCACCGGTTGCGCAGGCGTCTCCTGATGATCCAGGATACCAAACTCATTTGCCACAGGCGTATTGGGCTCGGTAGTTCCGCCAATAGAGCCCCCAGTATGGCCCCCGACAGTATTGGCTGGCGTCAGGGCCGAGACATTGAGACTAACCCTCCGAGTGTTCAAGGACGAAGCATGAGACTTCAGAGTAGACTGTGGCGACGAGTTTGTCGGCGCCTGGCCGTTCGAAATTCTGGGGATCTTTGTCGGCGTCTCCTTTGTTAGCGAGCTCGAGCCACCAGGTGGAGTAGGTCCATTAGTATACACAGCAGGTCCAACAGAGGGCGATCCTGCAATCGGCGGCAGGTTCTGGCGCGTACTCCGCAACGACGCGTCGGATGCCTTGTTTGCAGGTGACGAAGGGGCACGTGTTGATGATGTCGAGGGCCGAGCGCGTGATGAGAGACTCGCGGATGACTGCGACACGCCTGGTCGGAGGTTGGCGACGCGTTGTGCGGTGTTGGAAGGCAGCGCTGTCATCTGCATTGGTGGGAGAGTAACAGGCTTGGGTCCCTTCGGGTCGCCATGAGACACAGTCTACGGTAATGGGAGCAAGAATACGGTCAGACTACACAAAATTGCGCGTGTATAATAGTCACATTGTTAGATACCTTGCCCCTCTTGCGGCCCATGAGGACAGAGATCCTGCTTTCGCTCCTATCCTTATCGTCCTTCTTCTCCTTCACTTTCGGCTCCTGCTTCTCAATGTGCAAACTCTTCCGTGAGCTAGAGCCTTTGAGCAAAGACGGCAGTCCAAGACTGAGCACAGACGACTTCTTCATGGCGTGCACTTGTGACTGCGAGGCAGATGACAGCTCCGATGCCGATTGCATCGCGGCGTCTGTCTGCGGAACAGATCCGAGTGTCGAGATCGACGCGGAAGACGCGTGGTGCGTGATGGCCTGGGGCGTATACGAAGGGGACGACGAGCCCGTAGAGGACGGCGGGGGCATCATCGTCGAATGCGTAGACGACCTTCGGAAGAACGGGATCGACGACGGCGTCAGTCGCTTCGACGTCGACTTCTTCGACGGGCTAATGGGGTTGCTGGGACCCGCGGTCATGTGCGTGCTCGCGCTCGACGCCGTCTCCGTCCTGCTCGGCACACTCCGATCCGGAGTCCTCGACGTCGACAGCGCTGAAGGGCCAGGCGAGTTCGGATGCGATGGCACTGGTAGCAATGACTGTGCAGATGGAGACGAATGTAGAGTTCGAGCGTAGGGAGGCTGATGGCGCTGCTCCAGGGTGGCCCACGTGTCGCTAGCATGCATCGACGGGGATGCCACGCTAAACGATTTTCCTCGCGGTGAGTGGGGCGTAAGGGGTGAAGCAGACGGATGAGCTGCGCGTTCCTTCTCCCTCTCCTTTTCCCTCTCTCGCTCTCGTCCCCTCTCCCGCTCCTTCTCCCTTGAACTACCCCCAGATCCATGAAGTTTGAGATTCAGCGCAGAAAAACTCCATTTCTTCGACGGCGTACGAGCAGACGTTGGAGGCCCCGCGCCCTTCTGGGGTGTTTGTGGATGGATATCGATGGACGGGACCATGATGGTTCGATCAGGGTCGTCTGTCGAGCTGGTCGGCGTCTTGGGGAAAGAGGCGTTGGATGATGATGGCAAAGGAGACTTGTACTCTTGCGGAATAGGGGGTACTGGAGGAATACTCTTCGCAGCACTGTCATCACCTGGGTCATGACCCGCAGCGGCCAGCGCCGCGGCTCGGTCTCGTTGGCCCGCCGCATCGGTCGAGTGTATGCTCGATACATCACTCCCGGCGCTATTTCTCCTTCCCAGCTTCCCAGCCGAGTGGCGATGCAAGAGCGGGGACGTCACCGACACTGAGGTCATACTCGTACTCGTCGTGCCAGAAAGGTTCGTCGAGTCACGCCCGCCCGCCGTGGTGGGAGTGCCGGTGATACTGGCGGAGGAGGCCGAACCTCGCTTCACGGGTTGCTGGCCAAAGCTCGAGCGGGCGCTCCCAGGTGAGTTGAGGGTTTCTTTGACCAAGCTGACCTTCCTCGAGACAGGATGCGAAGGCGCATGTGGGAACGGGTTAGTGAACGCTGGCGCTGTAGCAGATGCCGGCTGCGAAGACGGGTCGGCCGTGGCAAAGTCAACATCACCAACTTTCACGCAAACGTCAATAGCTATTAACACTCCCAGCTCAAAATGAAGACTATCCATACCATTTTCTGTGCTACCCTTCGCCTCCTTCTCACGCTCTTTCGTGACCGTTTCCCTTCCCTCCCAAACGGCACTCTTCGAACTAGGCGACGACGGCCGGCTCCCAGCGCGGCTGCTTCCGCTGATAGAACCTTTCGTGCGCAAAGTCTTGCCAGAAAGTCCGTCAAGTTTCCGAAGAGCCTCTGCAGTCGTAGAGTCATCCATCCCAGACCACCCTTCCTGAGTCCCCTTCAACAAAGAGTGCGCAACACTCGCTGCAGACCCGTGCGTGGGGAGACCTTGGCCTGCGCTATTGCCGATATTCGTGTGGCTACCCGAGTGCTTGAGGAACTGTGGAATAGTAGACGTCGAAGGCGAAGGAGGCAAATGAGAATAGTCTTGGTGCGGCCTACGCGAGTGCTCGTGCGTGGAAGACGATGAAGACTGGCGTGAATGGCGCTCCTTGTCGCGCGGAGTGGCCGTAGAGTGATACGCGGCGCTAAAACTGATTGCAGCACCCTGCTGCCTCCGCTCCTTCATACGGTCTTTCGCAATACTAGGCACGCCCACACCCAAACTACGATGCTTTCGAACCACTCGGTCGACATCACGATCCCTGGCTTCCTTTTCCTGATTCCCTCCAGTGACCGAAAGCCCACTCATCTTGGACACGAGCGAACCCGACTGTTCCATAGCAAAGTCGTCAGACGTCCGCTTCCTTGGCCTGTGGTGTCCTCCTGTGTATGCTGCAGGCGGAGGAGATCCAGTTACTGTCGCAGACTGATTATCCTTGGTATTAACTTGTGAAAACGATGCTCGTTTAGCATCTTCCTCCTTCCGAAGGGAGGAGTCTACGCGGCGAATGATAGGTTCCCGGAGGGAGCCCTCACTGGTTTTGCGGGACTGAAGACTCTTCGAGGTGGGAGGTTTGTACAAAATTTCCTCGCCGCCGCTCTCGGAGGCCATAGAATGGCGCTGGCGAATAGTGCGTATTGTTGAAGAGGCCGATGCGCTTCCTTTAGCTTGCCGGGGCGACTCTTTCAAAGACTCTGTCTCCTGCGCATCATCGGGCATATAAGCCTGTGCAAAAATGGATCAGTAATGTGGATACGCGGTGGCGTTGAAGGCGCGCGCGCAAAACTTTCTTACTTTGATTACATCATCTCCTTCCCCATCAATGGCCTCTATCGTCCATGGGCTACCAGGATAGTCTTCATCGCTTTTGTTATTCCCCACCTCCTCTGGAAGGGGTTCGGCTCGGCTCTCCCACGCATTCCTTGTCGCCAAACCATAGGTATGGAGATCCCATTTGGGCGTGGTTAGCTCGCCAACGCCAACGAGTCCGGCGCGATCAATTGAGAGGGGGTCGCGAGCGGGAGTTTGCGGCTCGATGATAATACTCGAGCGACGGATAGACAGTCGGCGAGAATTAGAGGGAGGCTGCGCGCCGTCGTTTCCCGTGCCATTGTCCAATGGGTTCTGCGGAGATACCCGTGGCGAAGGAATAGAAAAGTAGTAAGGGTCAAGGGACGAGGATGTGGACGAAGCTGTCCGTGGCTGATTGTAGTCGGCAGCCATGGTCGCTGGACTAAGAGAAATGTGCAGCGCTGGCTGTAACAGGGAAAGGGGGGTGTTAGAGGTGGAGGGCAAGTGGGGAATCTGGGGTTGGGTGAGACTAAAACGCGCTGCATACCTTCTCTCGTTCGCGTTCCTTATCAGCTCGACGTGTACGATCGCCTGCATCTCGAGGCTTGGGCGCGTGTTCGCGAGTATGGACGAGCTCAATGGTGGGTGCGTTCTCTCTCCTTTTTCCCTTGTCGGATGCGAGGCCATTGTCCGACTGGTCCTCCCTGTCCGTAGAGGCCAAGGACATGATGCGAGAGGGAGGAGAGGTGTCGAGCAAGCTGGGATGAGTGGAGGGAGTCGCGAGCGTATCGGGTCCAAACGAGGGTCGTGACGATGGAGTGGAGGGATTGAATGACATGTACGATGAACAGTTCGTGATGGTAGTCGATTAAGAGCCTGTGGAACGTGTAAGAGGGGGCGAAACTATCCTAGGGACGTTAGAAAAGGATCCAGCGTGAGGGCGAGCCTGCGACGGAGAGGAGGAATATTTAGGGGAGAGTGTGAAAAGCGAGTGGCCGTCACAAAGACGTCGTGGATTTTGGAATGCCTGTGAGGCGGCGGGGGGCGTGGGGACCAAGCGCTGGCGCTTGGATGGCGGGGCGAGGCGGACGCGAAGGACGACGGGGGCGGAGGGCTGGACGACGAGGGCGACGAGGAGGAGAGCGGACGTGACGAGCAGCTGTCGATGTTTGTTCGAGTTGCTGCGTTCTTTGAACGCTTTCTTTTGGCTCCTCGCGCTTCCCTTCTGCTTCCGGCCGATGCTGCAAACATGTCCCCCGCGTCCCTTTTTCTCATTTCCACCGATCACCAACGTGCGGCGCCTTTGGAACTTGGAAGGCCCTTGCGCGCGCCCCACAATCCCTGCAGAGCGGGCGTGGGCGCAGCGCAGCGCGGAGCCCACCGCGTCGCCGGCAAACGCCTAGCGCGGGACCAGAGGTAAAATCGTCTGCGTCACGACGATAATTGAAGTTTGAACGTCTGGTCAAAGATTCCATCTCTCTGACACGTCCTGAGCCGTGCTCGAAGATATCTTATTCCAAGCTGGCTTACATTCTTGTTTCGGCCTAGCTATACGAGCGCTCGAAGTTTTCAAATCAGAGGAAGTCTACTCTAGCTATGTCCTATTTGCGCGATCCCAGTCAAACAACAGAGGAACGTGCCCATAACGTCGGGACATCCCAACTTCTTCCTCCAGTAACCCTCAGTAACCCCGGCGGAGCGCCAATCAGAAATCAGAGGGCACGACGCACACTAAATAAGCTTGGAGTCAAGGAGACGATCGATATATCACGATTTTGAGAATATCCGCGCTTTATGTGCTCTCTATCGCCCCGTGCTGGCAAAGACCATCCGCTAAGCGCGCGGGCATTTAAATGGCCAATACTGGGGTGTTTCAAAGCAATAATAGTGTCGCATGATGTGCCATTAAAAACGAACAAAGCAGCGCGCGAGAATGTAGGGCCAATAGTTTTCTGGCGTGCACGAACTCAGCGGGATCTGAGATCTGGCTGGTGAGCTGCAGTTGCCGCCGGTGCGACTCCGGGACGAAGCCTGGTGAAGCCATCGCCTTGCACACACAAACACTCACCTCCACCTTCCTGCGAACACTCTCCGTCGACAATGCAGGCCTTCCGCACCTTGCTCTGCACCAGCGGGCGCATTCCGCCAGCATATTCATCGTTCCAGCTCACCTTCCGCGCATACGCCACCAACCGAATCACTCTTACCAGCATTGGACCTGTCCCAGCATCGCAGCACAACGCGAGTTTGAGTTTTTACGCGTCACTTTCGACCCAGGCTCACGTGTTTTTTCCGTCTCTACCTGTTTTTCCTTTATAGCAAAAACGCTTGGGTAGAGGCCAAGGAACCGGGCGTGGAGGTACCTCGACAAAAGGCCACAAGGGTCAGAACGCGCGTGCTGGCAATGGAAAGCCGTACCCTGGCTTCGAGGGTGGTCAGACACCGATTACCAGACGGTTCCCAAAGCGCGGATTTTTCAACTAGTGAGCTCATATCGGCATCCAATCCTATTCCTGCTTGCTCAATACATGTCTGTGAAAAAGCAATGGCAAGACGTTCGCACCCGTGAACTTGGACCGACTTCAACACTGGATTGACATTGGACGCCTAACTTTTTCCCGCGAAAACCCCATCACCGCGCGCCAGCTCTTGCTGAGCGGTTGTGTGCACGACGTACAAGATGGTATCAAAGTCTTGGCCGACGTACGTGGAACCCATTCAACTCTTCACTTCTCCCATGGTTAAATTTAGTCTCTTTACGCCATAGGGTGCCGTCCACCTTCGCACACCCATACATATTGAAGTCTCGCGCGCATCCCAAACCGCAATCCGAGCTATTGAGCAGGCTGGCGGGTCTGTCGTGTGCAAATACTATAACGCCCTTGCGCTGCGCGACCTAGTCCAGGGCCGCACTGATAGGAAGTCTGCCGAACCAACGCGGAAGCCTGACATGCGTGAGTTTTTCCCTTTCTTGTAGCGCGTGATACTTATGTGATAACACAAAACCAATCACTTGCTTTCTCAAGTATGGTATGCGAACTGGAAAAACCGAGGGTATCTCTCGCCACAACACGCACAGCGGATGGCTGCGAGAGAGCGAAAGGCAACACGGTCCATCCCAGAGGCTTCGGTCGTGGAAGCATAATGTTTAGTTTACTATCTGCCTGTCATTTACCGCCATCTTTCGTCTGGGTTCCCAGCCCAGAATACATGGATCGTTCGCACAGAATATGTTACAACCCCCACTATATACGCAAAATACGTTTGGGCATGGCGCAAAACCTGCATCATTTTCGCGGAGACGTTTAGTATGATCCCCTGCCACGTCCTCCACCCCCGCCCCCGCCTCTGCCGCCGAATCCACCCCGCCCGCGTCCGCCTCGGTCTCCACCACCAAACCCTCTCGAGCCACCGCGAGAGGCTCCAAACCCGCCTCGCCCGCCGCCCCTACCACCGAATCCGCCGCGCGCTGCTCCTCGTGGAGCTCCCCGGCCAGGGGGGCCACCGCGGCCGCCACCTCTTGCCCCTCCACGGCCCCGCTCTGTAAGAAGCATACCCTAGTCAACCTGGGCTGAAAAGTGAGAAATAGCACAACTGGCTTACTTGTAACTGGACAACGGGTGACGCCGAGAATCGCGTAAGAAAGCATTATAATCGAGTAAGTATAGCTTCGTGCTCACCTCCGCCTGGGACCTTGGGTTTGGGCAAAAATCTTTCGATGGGGAGTAGTTTGTCTCCGCCGATATATACTTTATCCCCTTTTTTGAAGCTGCTTGCGACCATCCCGGCGTCCATCTTGATTGAGAAGTAGACTTCATTGATAGGCCCAAGGATCTCATCAACTTTTCCGATGGGCGATTTGTTTTGGAGGTAGATGGGTGCGTTGAAATAGGGTACTTTATCAGGCATCAGTGAGGAGCAGAGCATCTCGTCTTCGACGGCGTGTATGAATGTTCCCATTTCTGATCGCGTCAAGAGAGGGTGGGGAGGTCATGGGTTATGTCAAAACGATAGTACTTGTGTGAGATAGGGCGCACCTAAAACCTGGTCTGGTGGTCCAAAATCACGCTGCCCAAATCCACCGCGTCCACCGCCTCGGCCGCCTACGCAGTTTCTTTTAGCCATCTTTCGCAGAAGAAAAGAGGGAGTTATATTGGTTTACCCCCTCGGAATCCACCTCGTCCGCCCCGGTCACCACCACCTCTGCCAAATCCACCGCGACCGCTCATCGTTCAGCTGTACAGAAATTCGGGGGTTGGAATAACACCTGAGCAGAAAAATAGGCCTTTCTCGATGAGCTTGTTTCATTGGGGTGTATACGAGCTTCACAGACAGACCAGAAAGCGAATTTACGGCCTTCCGGTCGGATGATCGCAGAAGTTTGTGGTGGTGAAAAGGTGAAAGCTCTTACATAAGCACCCAGTCTTGAAGCCTCCAGTCTTCGTCTCCTTCAATTATAACGTTCATCAGCTCGCTGGACAACGACCTGTAGCTCTAAAGCTCGCTAAAGCTCTATTCTTTGCGAATCGAACTAATCTACGGAACGCTTAGAATGTCTGGCCTCACGTTCTGGAAGCCAGGAACTCTCGGACCTGGCAGCACTCTTGACCGCGCGTCCGAGTCTGAAGGCAATCTGGTCCCTTCTGCACCTGGCTCTTCTTCTCTGGGTATCCAAGCACAGCGAGAGCGACTACCAATTTACAAACACCGTAAGATACCCAGGAGCTACAAAACATAAATAGTTGCTCATACCAGAACGCCGTAGGTGAAAAGCTGCTCTACTGCATCGAGAAATACGGGGTTACGATTGTTGTTGGGCAAACAGGTTGCGGAAAGACTACTCGTGAGCCCAGATATCTTGGAAATCCATCCCTTTTTCGCCTCTAATTTTCTCAAAGAGATTCCACAGTATCTGTATGAATCGGGCTGGGCTGCTTCGGGTCATGTTATTGCTTGTACACAACCTCGCAGAGTCGCGGCCACGTCAGTAGCAACGCGCGTTGCCGCGGAAGTAGGCTCGATACTTGGAGACGAGGTGAGCCCTCTGCTATTCGGCCACCGCTCATGCCGTTTAAATGCGAACCGCCGTTTAAAGGTTGGGTATACCATCCGGTTTGAGGATGTAAGCGACAAAGAAAGGACGAGGATCAAATACATGACGGACGGAATGCTGTTCAGGGAAACATTAATAGATCCCGTCTTGAGCAAATATAGCGTGATCATGGTACGTCGCCCCACGCTGGCTTCTGTCGTGGAATCCATGGAGAATTGATTGTCAGGTAGATCGATGAGGCACACGAACGGAGTATATATACCGACCTCCTCCTTGGCGTGCTGAAGAAGTATGTGTATAGGCTCGAATTTATGCACTAGACAGCTCATTCATGAGTGCTTCTCGTACTATAGGGTCAGGAAAAAGCGGCCCTCCCTTCGCCTCATTGTCTCCTCGGCGACACTCGACGCGACATCCTTCCTCGACTACTTCAACTCGGGCACATCACCCGACGAGGCGATCATAGTGAGCCTGGAGGGTCGGATGTTCCCCGTCGAGGTAGCCTATTTGCGCGAACCGACCTCGGACTACGTACGAGAAGCAGTCAGGGTAGCCATGGGCATTCATACTCAAGTAGGTCGGACCGTAGCATTTGTCTTGCTGGGACAGTACTGAGGTGGAACTTAGCAAGGCACAGGGGACATCCTGATTTTCCTGACAGGTCGAGAGGAAATAGACCGGTGTCTTTCTGACCTCGCGGACAACATACCCACGTGAGCTCTTATGTCTCCATAAATTTATGCTTCCACTAATAAGTACCATGCAAAAGGCTCCCACGGACGGCGGGGCGTCTTGCGCCGTTACCTTTGCACGCTGGTCTGCCCACAGAAGAACAGCTGCATGTTTTCGAACCTGCAGAACGAGGGACCAGAAAAGTCGTGATTTCTACAAATATTGCAGAGGTATGCCCCATAGGAAAATAGAACGGTCAACAGCGCTCCTGATTTGATTGCTCTAGGCAAGTGTGACCATCGAAGGTGTCAAGTTTGTAATAGATTGCGGGTTTGTAAAGGTGAGGCTCAAAGACTTTGCTTCTTCACGCGGCATTCTCAAACAAGATGGCTGCAGATTCGAACCTACAACCCCACTACAGCACTTTCATCTCTATCCGTCGTCCCAACTTCCTTGGCGTCGGCGACGCAGCGAGCTGGGCGAGCCGGCCGCACAGCTCCTGGAGTTTGTTATCGGCTGTACACAGAGTCGGCACTTGACGCCCTCCCTCGTACTACACCACCAGAGATCATACGTACAGATCTAACGGCACCGATATTGCAGCTCAAGGCACTTGGCATCGACGATTTGATGAAATTTGAATGGGTAACCGGGCCTCCTGCAGAGTCCGTGCTGCGCGCGCTGGAGAGTTTAGTGGGAGCAGGGATGATTGATGAAACAGGAAGGCTCACACCGGTGGGCGAAAAGGTTGCGGAATGCCCCGTTGAGGTTAACATTGCACGAATGGCAAGTCTCCGTCGTCCCACTTCGAAGACTTAGGACTTACAGTCGCGTAGTTATTCAATTCAAAAGAGCACGAATGCGGGGAAGAAATACTGACAATCGCCGCTATGACATCCGTTCAGGTGAGCAGTACAGCGCATTTCTGAGAGCCACTCGACACCGAAGCTTACCCTCAATCCCTTAGGACATATTCGTTATTCCGGATGGGGCCGCAGGCGCAATGGCGGAGCTAGAAAGGAGGAAATTCACTGCTGAGGAAGGAGTAAGTCGGATCGCACATCCCTATGTCCCCATAAGCTCACACACTTGCGTTAGGATCATCTCACTCTCCTAAACGGTACGCCTTTTCATCTGGTTAAGACTATCGGAGCGCCTCATGTTTCTTTGTGCCAGCTTATAATGCATTCGCGAAGTATGGTCGCTCTTCATCATGGTGTCGCTCCCACGCCCTCTCGTTCCGCGCATTGTCACGCGCCGTGTCAATCAGAGCCCAGCTGAAAAAGTATATGGTCCGCTTCGGGCTTCCTCTCGAGAGTTGTGAGGGCGATGCTAAGCGGGTTAGGAAATGCCTGGTCAGCGGATACTGGCGCAATGGTGCGAGATGGATGCCGGACGGGACATTCAGATCTGTTAGAAATGATACGGTGACAAACCCAGCCAAGCCCTTTTCCCGTGATACAACCCGAACTCTAACGCTTACTTCAGGTGCTACACATTCACCCGACATCGGTGATGTTTACCAGGAAGCCGCGAACTGGTTGGGTTATATTTCATGAGATGGAAGAAACGAAGAAGACGCAGTATGCTTTCCACTCCTATTTTTCATTTTCTTTTACGGACTCTCACGCCATATCTACAGCATTCGCATCATTACAGAAATCGAACCAGACTGGTAAGTGATCTAGCACGGCGCAGAGCAAATATTCTAACTCTTCGCTGGCGCATTCGCAATCCAGGCTCCTCGAACATGGCCACAAGCTTGTCAGCAAGTCCAACGCCTGAAAAAGATAGCCCACTACACTTGGCCTTGAATGGGGCTCCCTTCCGCGAAGATGGTATTCTCAACCCCGGGAAACGTGGAACCGCGAGCGTCGAAGCCAGCGAGGATTGATGCTATGGGTTTCTTCAAGGTGTTTTAACGACTACATATAAGACTATGACCAATCCAATTCCGTTCGCTGGGACCACACTGGGATTACAGCCCACGCTCTGCTGACGCCCATCATCATGGAGTCAGGCGGTCGTTCCCACGTTTGATCATGACTCGCCGCCCCTCCCCACCCGGCCTCCCTGCTGATAAGCTAGTACATCTCATTCAGCTAACATCACCCAGCCTGTGAAATCTGGGTTCTCGGCGAAGCATTTTCACGACCACACAATTTAGGGGCCAAGGATTCATCTGGACCTGGCGGCGGTGTGTGGCGGAGAATCTCGCGGCGCCGAACCTATCCAATGGACTTACTATATACACACAGGCTGTGCATTATTGAATGGTCGTTGATATAAATGCAAGTGATGCTGTCAGTCCCGAATTTTTGCCCCTCCACAACTATGGCATCTGTCCAAGATTTCATCTCAGCGTTCAAAGGCCAGGTCACCACGGAGGGTGACGCTGGATACGACGTCAAAAGGCGGGCCAAGAATGCTGTTAAGAAGGTGATGAGCGATTCTTTATCTAGGCCAAGTATGTCGTCTATCCAACCGATGCGGAAGATGTTTCGAAAGCCATCCTATTTGCCAAAGCGAGCAAGCTTGATCTTGCTATTTGCGGCGGGGGGCACTCGGCCTCCGGCGCGTCTTCTACTGAGGGTGGGCTCGTGATCGACATGGGAAAGAAGATGAACGGCGTGCGAGTTGACACGGAAAAGAAGGTGGCGTGTGTGCAAGGTGGGGCGCTCTGGGGAGATGTGGACGCAGCGTCAATGAAGCATGGTGGGTCTCTGCGGATTAGGCATGCTTGCGTTCGATATCGAATGCGCCTTTGATCGGGTACACAGGTCTCGTTGCTCTCGGCGGCGTTGTTAATCACACAGGTGTGGGAGGGTACGCCAGCTTTAAATATACCGCAGCCATACCCCTCATTGTATATCCATAGTCTGACGGTTGGAGGTGGTTACGGATGGCTCACCGGACAGCACGGGATGGTGATTGACAACCTCGTCTCGGTAATATTGAACATCCCCTCAGGTTTCACACGCTCTACTGATGAAGTCGGCGCGTTATATCTGCTCAGGCCACCGTCGTGACTGCCAGTGGGGAGATCCTGGCTGCCAGCGACACAGAAAACATTGACCTCTTCTGGGCCATTCGAGGTGCGAGTTACCTCCATTTACACGGCGCTATGTCTTGCTGACGTTGTTTTTCAAGGCGGTGGATCCAACTTTGGGCCTGTCACCGAGTTTGTATATAAGCTACATGAACAGCGAGCAGACGTCTACATTACCTCTAAGCACCCACGAGATTCCATGGCCAAGATGCACTGTACTCTGCCGCTGATCATTTAGGTTATAGTCCTCATTTTCCCTGGTGAAAATGCTTCCCAGATCTTGGACGAGATTGAACAATGGCGCAAGAGTCAGAGCAACAAGGAGGCCCTCCATCTACTATTTGTTGCTGGGCCCGATGGCAAGGTGCGCAAGCAAGCCATGTTTACTTCTCATCGGAGACGGGCATACTAAATCTATATTTCGCAGCCTTGTGTGCTCTTGATGGCGATGTATAATGGATCGTTGAAGGAAGGTGAAGGGCGGTTTAATCGTTTTGCTGCCTTGGGTAAGCCCACTACGGAGTTGATATACTTGGAACGCGTCCCACCACTCACACATCATCTAACCTAGGGCCGGCGGTTAACAAGTCTCGCATGATGCCCTATCCCGAAATCAACGCTTTGCAGGTATGCGGCTGGCATAGCCCCCGAAGTATGCATCAAATTATTAATGCTCATATGATTACCAGAACCATGCAACGGTGCATGGAAAAAACAGACTCCTCCGAGGGGTGTTTGTCCCTGGATTCGACAAAGAGCTTTTCTTGCGCGTGGAACCAGCGCGTCAGAAAATGGTTGCCGAATATCCGAGCACCGCTTCATCCGCAATTGCCCTCGAGTCATATCATGCCGAGAAGGTTGCGTCTGTGTCCGTTGAGGCGACAGCTTACGCAGGTCGAAACACAGTCAGTCTTCCGACTACTTACGTATCCACGACAAACGCTTGACATGCGTGACCCCCATAGCATCTCAATCTTTGCCTCATCTTGAACTGGGATGACGACAAGCTTACTCCTCAGGTTCGTGAGCTGAGCAGGAGTGTGGTGCATAGTATCGTAGGCAAGGAGACCGGTACATACAGTAGCGCGCGAAATTGGTCCAATATTTGCATCCGGATCGTTGTCGCCCCCGCCCCGTTTTTTTGCGTGCTTCAAACCGCGCTGAGTTCTCTTCATGTGAAGATCTATATGTGCTGTGATAGCCTATAGAAAAAAATCCCAAGGTTAGTGCCGGGTTACAGAGCACGAGGAGGTATGCCCGCGGGGGTCACTGGACCAATTTTGGTGCCACCTGAGCGGTCACCAACTTTTTTCTATTGCTACACAACCTCGTGGTGGTATGGGGGCGTGCGCATGTAAAATGGTATATAAGGCCTGTAAAATACAAGGAGAGCCAAAAAACGCTATGCGGCGATTGTCGCGACAAGTTAAGGACGATATACTCTCTCTCCTGCTCCAAGGTCTCTCAACGCGCGAAATCGCGAATCGAGTTGGAGTGGGCCGTACCTCCGTCGTCCGTATACGCCAACAGACCCCCCTAGACCTACCTACTCGAAGGGCAGGGCGACCCAAAGCCCTCTCGTCTCTCGAGAACCAACGTCTTGTCCGTGCGGTCCAGTCTGGTCGCTGCAAAAATGCCGCTGTAGCTCGGAAACAGCTCTTCCCCGATTGTACCACGGCACCCAGCCTCTCCACCCTATGCCGTTCACTCCATGATGCTGGTATGAAACGCTATAGGAAGCGTAGGAAACCCCGGCTCACCAAACGACATATTCGCGACCGCCTTGCGTTCGCGCGCCAGCATGAAGGATGGACGGTGGAGGACTGGAAGCGCGTGGTATGGAGTGACGAGGCGAAGATGCAGATGCATAACTCGGATGGTGACGTTTGGTGCTGGAGAATGGCAGGGGAAGCGCACGAAGCGAGAAGTATTACGGAGACGGTCAAGTTTGGCGGCGGTTGTATCATGGTCTGGGGATGCATGACGGCATATGGAGTCGGGATCTCCTGCCGTATTGATGGGAACATGGATGCGAAGCTCTATACACAAATCCTCGGCGACGAACTCCTCCAGTCGCTGGACCATTGGGAGCTCAGTCGGGGGGGCATCATCTTCCAGCAAGATGGCGACACGAAACACACCTCAAAACTCGCCACAAATTTTCTTGCTGAGGAGGGAATAGAGGTGATGGAGTGGCCGGCGCAATCACCCGATCTGAATCCTATCGAGCACCTCTGGTCCTACATCAAAAAACGCCTAAACGAGTATCCAGAGGAGCCGACGAGCGCCGCAGAATTGTGGGTCAGGTTTCAGGAAGTGTGGGATAATATTGACCCAGAGTACTGCAGGAGGCTGGTAGAGAGCATGCCGGCACGCATTGCTGCAGTATTGAAGGCTTGGGGGAGGTGGACGAAATATTGAGTCGACTGCGATGGGTCGCGTCAAAATTGGTCCAATCTCAATTTTGTTTTACTTAGCTTTCACTGGCGCATCACACCACTACCTTGTCTTCTGTTTCACTTAGTATATAGACCACGGCCACCAAATGTCATGTACGCGATGTGCGGGTCCACGGCTGGATGATGGGGGAGAGACGAGCGAAAAGAAAAGCCGGATGCAAACATCTCTGTGAACAATGGACAACGTGACTTTCGCTTTTTTTTCACGCCCTTTCGGCACGATTCTCATGTAAGAACGGCACGACGTTCGCGCTCCCCGCGCGAATGTCGCGTTGACAACACACGAAATAAACATCGCGAACGTCACTGCGTTTGTGTCGTTTGCCATGTAGTTTTTTCGCCATGTTTTGAGGCGAACGCACGTTTTCACGTAGCTGGAGAGCCGCAGGCTTTGTAAAAACAGCGCGACATTCACGCTGTCCTCCAGTGAACGCCATGTCATTTGCACATGGTTTTCACTCGCGCTCGAGCGTTTTAATTGGAATAAAATGGCTCATTTCATCTGAGAAAATATATAGGATACTGGTACATAATGATAACCCCCGCCTCTTCAAGTATCCGAGCCCGACTCGCTGTCTGAGCTGCTGGCGCTCGACGATTCGGATTCGGATTCACTGCTCTCATCCCCAGGCAGTCGCGGGAGCCGCCCGGCCGCTTCCACGCCAATAGAACTCGCGGCGGCGGCCCCGTTATTGTCGTCGCCGCCGTCAGGAGTGCGGCGTGAAGTGTGCGAAGGCCCAGCGCCGCGCTGATTTGTGGCATCGTCCGTGTTAGGTGGCGGCGAATGGGCAGCGGCGCACTGCTGCTGGCGCCGCATCCTCCTCCTTCCGTTGTAGGTAGCCGTATTGTCCTTCGTGTTTTCATAGCTTGAGTGGCCAGAGAAGAATCCTTGAATGACATATAATGCGCCCCAACTGAGCTCAAAGCGACGGAATTCGGGGATGTTTTTCTCAACCTGGTTGGACAAGAGGTCAGCGGTACATAAGCTGCATGAAAGGCGGCAAGAAATGTACGTCGGCGAGCGCGTTTGAGATTTTCGTGCTCTTTTGGTCCTTCCACGTATAATCCCAATTGAAGTGCGCTGCGCCGACGGAGTCTCGCACAGAATTCTGGAGCAGCAGATCTTAGTAATCGCAGTCAAGAGCTAGTAAATGCCACGTACGCGAATGTTAAGCCACTCCCTATCATGCTGTGAGCCGCCAAGCTCCATATGACGACGGATTTGGGCGATGGTGATCTCCGATTTCCTCCTGGGCTTTGGGATTGATTCATCAGCGACGCCGGATTGGGGAGCACTGGCCCTGGCGGCCTCTTGGTTGTCTCTGTGCATAGTGTCGATAGTGGCCTCTGCACGGAAAACGCGTTCTGCAGGAAGATCAATGTTTGACATATAAGGCAAGGTCAACTCAATGGATGAAGAAAGACCGTGACGCACGCTTCAATTGCCGAACCTCTTCGCTGTCACCTGGCTTTTCTACGATCATGTCCTTCTCCGCCGCCTTTTTCTTCGCTTTCACCCTCTCGGCCTTCTTCGCTTTTTTGCTTTGACGAGCCGCCTGCGCTGCTTGATTGTTCTTGTCGTTCTCCGAGACACGATGTGACTTGATTCGCTTGCGCTTGTCGGTGCGTGATTTCTCGGCGGAGTGAGATGCCATGATAAGCGAGTATCAGCAAGCTGGGGGTGGTGGTTGAAAGAGAGTGGCACTTTCCGCGATGCCCATGGTATATAAGTGGCGCTGGGTATAGTATTATGCGATAATGACGATGAGTTGGAAATGGCGCTCGGGGGTGGAATAAACAACTATAAACTTTTATTGTCGATCCATCTCTTCCAAGTCCCCCACTCACCTCTAGGCTCTAGCAATGGCACGCTCAGATCACCCAAAGGTACGCTGCACATGTGGCTGCAACGGGTTTGTGACCCGGCGTACGCAGCTTCGCCACCTCCGCGGGCTGGCAACACAAGCTGTCCGAACACTTCAGGAGCGGAACATCACACTCCAGCAAATTCGAAGCCAAGCGCCCCTTGGCACACGCTCAAAACACCGCCGCCGTTCCAAACGTAAGCGCTCTTCACAGGATGTCACTGAAAAAATGGATGATGTCAATGGTGGTGAGCGTATGCGTGAGCCCACGCCAACTCCGAGCGATTGGTCCGCATGGAGGTCTCAGTTCGCTAGTGGAAGCAATGTGATGGTGGAGGATCTTGGTTTGGATGGTGATATTGATATGGATGCTCAAGTAGGTATTGATGAGAGAAATGTGGATGGTGATGACTTGGCACAAGACAAGTCTGACGGCAATGACTCCGATGAGGATTCAGATAAAGAGTTGTTCGGCGGCGATGAGGATTCAGATGAAGGGGAGTTTGAGGACCTACCGCCTGATTTTTTAGAGGCTCCTTGGCTCCAAGGTCTGTCGCCTTCTGAGATTATTGAAGGCGAGTTTGAAAGGGAGATGGCTGAGGAGGGTAAGTGTATGATTTTCCAGGTCAAATTTGATGACGCTCTTAACTTTTTATGTGTACTAGGTATTCATCTCTCTGCCATTGACATGCACAATATCCGCGCACACAACTTCAAAACGGATGTCCATCTTGGCACAAGAGCATACGCAAAACTCCGCCACGCGTTCAAAGAGCTGTCAAATCTCAACTCAACCCAACGCCTCCGCACCCGAATTGCATTCCTATCTGGTGTGAAGCCAACACCATACGACTGCTGTATCAATTCGTGCTGCTGCTTTACTGGTTCATACAAAACGCATGACACTTGTCCGTTCTGTGGGGAGGCGCGCTACAACTCCTTGCATCAGCCCCGAAAACGCTTTCAGTACCTCCCCATCATACCGCGCCTCATTAATTTCTTCAAGAATGTCTCCATGATTGAAAGCATGCAATACCGCTCGCGTTTTCAGCACACACCTGGCTCGTATCATGATGTATTTGATGGCTCTCACTACCGTAACCTCCGCCGGGTAGCAGTTACCATTGAGGATGAGATCCTCGCTCACAAGTTCTTCTCACTACCCACCGACATTGCGCTTGGCCTCTCGACAGATGGCTTTGGGCCATTCAAGAATCGCAAGCAAACATGCTGGCCACTGATCTTATTTAATTATAACTTGCCGCCAACTATTCGCTATCAACTCCAGCACATTCTGTGCGCAGGTGTTGTCCCAGGGCCCAACAAGCCGAAGGATATGGATTCATTCCTTGCACCACTCATTGATGAGCTTCTTCAGCTGGCGCGGGGGGTGGCGGCCTTTGATCAACAAGAGCGCCGTAAATTTTCCCTTCACGCGTACCTCCTTCTCGCCTGTGGCGACATGCCCGCAGTTGCCATGCTCATGCACATGAAAGGTCATAACGGAAAATCCCCATGCCGCGCCTGCCGGATTGATGGCATACTCGACCCTCGGCCTCGCTCGACAGCACACTACACCCCTCTCCATCGGCACCCACGCACCCACTCATACGATCCCCTTGACCTCCCAAATCGCACGCACGACGAGTTTATGCAACATGCCGCCAGTGTTGATGGTGCACCTACGGACGCCGAGGCCGACCGTCGCGCCACACATTTTGGGATCAATGGGACCCCAGCGCTCGCAAAGCTCTCGAGCCTCAAATTCCCAGCCTCCTTCCCACATGACTTCATGCACCTTATGTTTGAAAACGTCATACCGGAGCTGATATCTTTGTGGACTACTGACTACAAAGGGCTTGATACGGGCACGGAGGCATATCACCTCCGCGATTCTGTTTGGAGTGCTATTGGCGAGGCATGCGCAGCCTCGGGGGATACCATTCCAGCTGCGTTTGGGTGTCGTGTCCCCAACGTTGCCAAGAAGGGAACGAAGCACACAGCCGAATCACGCCTCCTCTTCACCACACTCATCGCGCCCGTCCTCTTGTTCAAGCGTTTCGACAATGACAAGTACTACAAACATTTCATCAAGCTCGTAAAACTCATCAATCTGTGCCTCCAACTTGAGCTTCGACCGGGCGACGTTGCAAGTATCCGAAGTGGGTTTGCCAAATGGGTCAAAGACTTTGAAAGGTCCGTCTTGCCACTCAAACAGTATTTGCGCGCATCGAACCTGATTCTCTTTGAACTTTGAAGGATTTATTACCAATACACAGATGAAAGGCTTCGGGTCTGCACACTCCCCATCCACGCACTCCTGCACATTGCCGATGACATTGAAAAAACGGGGCCCGTGTGGTGCTACTGGGCATTCGCAATGGAGCGATTTTGCGGCTCGCTCCTTCCGGCCATCAAGAGTAGAAAGCACCCTTTCTCCAGTCTGGATCATCGCGTCCGTGACGTTGCCCAGCTCAGTCAATTGAAGCTGGTGTATGACTTGGCAAAAGAGCTCGATCTCAGTGACCAGCACGAAGATGAGACTACCGGCACTCAATACGATGGGTGTATGTCCAATTTTTAACTGCGACCGCCTCACTGCTGCTCACGCTTCACTTGCCCACCCTTCAGATCCAGGATATCTCATGCTTAACCCTCGAGAGCACTCCGTACAGCTTGATATGACCACCCGAACACGCATTGCCAACTACATCGAAATAAACTACGGTCTGTCGAAATCGGCGGCGCTCAAGTGCATTCCCGCAGCGGTAGAGCAATGGGGAAGATTCAGGCAGCCGGATGGCGGCGATACGATTCGCGGGAAGGGCGTCGTGAGGCAAAGCGAGGGTAGCGCGACACGAAACGCATCCACAGTCAAAGTAAGCATTTAAATTCTTAGTTTTTTGTTCTCGCCGTGGCACCGTTTTTCTGATTTGCTACGACGCTGCCAGTTCACGGCACTTGTCAAATCGACTACGCAACGTGCTCGTAATCGCAGGCCCATCTTTGAGGTCGGTGTGTTTTACGGCGAGGCATCCCGGTTTTTCGCACTCCCCATTACCCCGTCCTTCTCAACGGCAGCATCTCCCAGCCCACCCCCAGGCGCCACACATCTCCTTCTCGCCCTCGTCTCTCCGTTCAAACTTGAATCACAGAACCGCCTTGGAATGCCGTTCTATCGGGACACACCATCGAGCGTGCTTGCGCCGAGAATCATTGATATTTCGACAATTGAGTGCCTCGTCGGGCGAGTGAAAGATCGCCACCAGTGGGCCATTGTTGAGCGGCACTCTGGGATAGTGGGAAATGTCGAGGTCATACATCACAATGAGCGCAGGGACGACTAGATTCACGGCGAGATTTCGATGTAATCCAACATGAAATTCATGTAGTATTAGCTTAACTCATCTCTGCACGCAGCCACGCGGATTTGGCGTGAATTTCGCATCAACGCGAAATCCCCATTTCGCGCCGGAACGTCACGAATTGCGACTTTCACGTATGTTTGACGTGAAGTTCGCGCCGTTTCTTTTTCATAGTGCATTGGACCAATTTCACGCGATACTGTATGGAAACGTCGCCGATGCAGATGCTGGAAAAGGAGCAGAGAAATCTGTTGGGTATTTCGGACTGAACTACCCGCGTTTGGCCTTGATCAAGAAGAAGTACGATCCTGAAAACATCTTTAACAAATGGTTTGCCATCACCCCTGCGGCTTGAACATTCATTATCTTGATTCCCCGATCCTACTTTAGTAGGTAAGGGTTTTGTCGCTGGGGGAGAGGTGTACGAGAAAGAAAATGTGTGTATGACGTCACCGGTGTTACGTAAGGATTATGTGCTGGGGGAGGGCTGGACGAAGAAAGATGTGTATGACGTTTGAGCATACGCATACACGCACGTGATTTTGATTGGTAAGCCTACCAGTAAACGAACTGAAGGACTCCGTGAATTTCTTCAGCATCGGGATGTCAACATCTTGACCACCTTGACTCTCAGCAAATCCGGCCACGATCCGAGGCGGCAAATCAACATGGACTTGTGGACCTTGTCACAGAACCAATATAACACTATCGCGACATGGCTCGTCGCATGCAACCATGCACACATGCGCGCTTAAACTCACGGAGACGCACTCGGTGGTTCGAGCGCACTCAGTACTCGGTGGTCCAGCCTGAGGCCTGATAGGCATCTCCACGCTGTTCACGATGCGCCGCTGCATCCATGGCATTACTTTGGAGCACACATGCATTTCCCACACCCAGGCATGTACATCCGCCAGTATATGGTGGGGTGTATCATTGCAGCCAACTACAAAACAGTTTGCATGTTTCGATTTCACTCTTCTAGCGGCACCAAATTGCTTATCCGACTGATTTCAGGCCCCGATTAATGAAATGGCACGCCACCTCTTAGATCGGTGCCCACAACCGCAGTCACGGTGAGTTCTCACCACAGCCTCATATGCACACAAAGATGTAAACACCTACTTGATAGGCTATTGGGTGTCGCAGCCCCTCTAAGGCTCGTTACACGGGGCGTCCATTGGTGGACGCCCACAATCAGTCTATAAATGCAACGGATGCCCCGGTCATCCTTGGCCTCGATGTGGGGGCATTACTCATGCTCTGCAGTCTCAGGAAGGTGGGGTCGACTTACAAAAAATGGAATCTGGACATCTTCTTGTACATACATGTCAGGCGCCTGCAAATTCATACTTGCGTGTATTCTTTCAAGAAAACAAAGGGCAAGAGGGTGGCAGCGAGTGAGCGGAGTGAACAGAGCACCGCCCGGCTGCCCTTTCATCATGTTCTCGCTATTTAGTACTGACAGTACCCCGGTCAAAAAAGACGCTGTCTTTGGCAAAGTGACTATATGGTTCATTGTGTGGAAATGCAAGTCCACAGATCATCTACTTGGTCATGCTCATCTTACACAGGGATCGGGGACTGGTGCGCATGGGTGCGTGCCGCTACGATGTTATACTGTCGAACCTGGGTTATACGGACTAGGACCCTGACCCGGCTTGTGCGAACACAGCTTATGTAATGTATTGTGCGCGCATGCACGCTCACAGCGCGAGCCCAGTTTGATTCCAATCTCCAGTTTTTGGAGGCACTTTGCGTGATATGATGCCATAGGCATACTGCAGGGTGGTGACTGTCGAGAATAGATGCACCATATCCATGAAAATCATGCACAATTGAAGTGCCCGATTCGGGCAATTCTTTCTATGAAAGGTATTTCTTTCCGTACAAGGGCAACTCCGCTTCTCAGTTACCAAAATTAGTAACACCTACCAAAAACAAACGGGCGTTCGCATAAGCCAGGTTCGACAGTACTTGTCTGTGCCTTGTCGATAAATTGATTTTATCGTACCCGGCGTGACGCGTGACTCGCAGTTTAAAACTCGCCGGATGCAGTTTAGATTTGGAAAAGTAACGCCTCCATGATCACACCACGATTTTCGTGCACGCAAGACGACGCGTCTGTGACGATTACCTGCTACGTACCTTCTTTAAGGGTGGGTGCATCGTAGATACGCTTTAATGATATATGAATAACAAGTACCAGGCCGTGGATGTAGAAATCGACGTGGATGGGCCATCATTCACACTACACATCAATCCTTACTTCCTCCGCCTCACTTTGCCCGGCAATGTTATCGAAGATGACGAATCTTCGGCAAATTGTGATATTTCAAGTGGCTATTTGACTATCCGTCTCACGAAGGAAACCAGGGGTGAAGTATTTGCCGATTTGGATCTGCTTGCGAAGTTGCTTGCTCCGACGCCTGTGCCAATTCAAGATGCGGATGGGGAGCGAGCCAAGCCACCAGGGGCTACGCCATTGATTGAAGTTATCGGAGGAAGTATTACTGGTACAGAAGAAGATCTCACCCAGAACGCCCATGAGGAATTGACGGATCGAATGGAGAAATTACGTCTGGAGCGTGAAGTATTCTTGAAAGGTAAGTACATAGTTCGCACAGCGACCCATTCCTCATCATTCAAACGGCGGCTACGTATTATTAGCTGAAAAAAATGACTGGCGCCTCCCTCAAACTGTCCCAACCGTTTCCGATCTTCAGCCTGAGATCCTAACGTCACTTATGCGATCGTACGGCTTTTTGGACATGCACACTGGCTACTTCAGGCATACTAGAGGATCTGAGAATGATGTAAATCTACTCGGAGAAGACGCAGAAAGGTGCACAGATGAGGAACGCCGCACAAGGCGTGAGAAGCAGGAAGATGAGAAGTGGGATGCCGAGTATTATCTGTACGTCTTCGAAATATGCCTGCTCGGTATGCGTTTTTAACCTTTGTGCTACAGGGCTGACTTCGTAGAGGACGAGGAGATTCGGGAGCTTATTCGGTGGCGTGGGCCCTACGCAGATTCTGCCACGGCCGGCATAGTTGAATTCACTGAGGAGGAAAATCTGACAATGCTGCGGTTACCACGCAAAGAATGTAAGTCTTCGATAACTTTCCACTTATCAAAAATTCAGCGCTCAATGTGCATCCAGACCTCATCACACCCTCTCAAAGCCGGGCACTGCATTTTACACTACTCACAATCCTCTTCTCGTACGCTTATGACCTTCGTACTACGCAACATGATCCCACCACAGAGTCCCCATGGACGATCAGCATTCTTACCCCTTGCTTCTCCGCCCTTGATACTAGCCCAACATCCTCCGACTCTTCACTCACAAGCTGTTTCCGCGCATCATATCGCCGCGCACTTGCTTTCCCTTTGTACCGAAACTGGGCCCTGTGCGAGAAGCTGCGGGAGGATGTCGCCAATATATTAAAAGGGGGTAAGAGATCTGTATTGAGGGCGCTACTTGAGGCCAAGAAAATCGTAGACGGGAGCGACATTTATTATGTGTACTCAAAGATTTGGCTAGACGACTACTGCGTTTGGGTGCAGTCTTGGGCAACGTAAGTTCTAAATTTCGCTGCTACCGGATAGTGGTTGATGGTTATCTGTACACTTAGAGATGAATCCCTGGTGTCATTAGCCAGGGAGGTCCAAGAGTTGAAGGTGTTGAAACGCAGCATTGGGTGGCCACTTATGAAGGTGGAGATGAGTGCCCTTGAGGGCGATTCTGACGACGACTCTGACTCGGGCCTCGAATCAACTTCGGACGATGAGCCAATGGAGATTTCACCACGAGAGCTATAATTTAAGAAGTGGACTTATATGAAGGGGAACGCTAGTGGTCGATGTTTATAAAAATTTAGGCTTGGCGGGGTTGCTAAGAAAATGTGCATAAATGGTGATTCAGCGAGTAGAGCCTATTCGCTTGTGCTCATTGTCGAGTATAGGGTCAACCCATGTAGCCTAAGGGCATTGCCATAGTTTGTCGCGATGAGCTAGCTATGGGGACCGGGGTCAACTTTGAGGTGCTTACCTGCATGGTAATTTTTTCTTCTCCTTGCTCATCTACTGTGCGGGTCGTTCCGCTTTCACCCACGCTAGGCGAGTTGACATATTTCGCAACACCCTCGAGAACTTCCACGTCGATGCCGTACCGTTTAGCGAGGTCGGCAAGTTCACGAGTGGAGGTAATTGACTTTCGTTCGTCCAGCAATTCGGATAGCGAGGACGCGTGAAGCCGGTTTTGAATAGGCGAGAGAGAAGCGGCCTCCTCTTCAGAGGCTTGAAGAGTACTAAGAACGTGCTTCATGTGGTTTGCCTAGCGGAAAAACGCATTAATAAGCGCGTAACTCTGGGTACGGGTATGTAGTACGTGTCCTTACTGTTCGAACGGCCGCAGCTGGGTTAGGCACGTTCACCTGTCCTATGCGACTAAGGTTCGCCATAAAGTGGGGATCCTTGGCATCCCTTTCAATAGCTGCGCAATACTCGCGTCAGTGCGGAATAAACACCATTCCAAATTCCCATTGCTCACCGTCACTCCGCGTCTCGCTCGCTTCGGGCAGTGGCGCGCGCAGGGGCGGCGCAGGTCTGCCTTCCGCGGTGCCAGCTTCAATATTTGTTCTTGAACCAGCCCATGTCGGCTTCGCACGTGTGGGCAATTTCCGCGCTACTTTTGACGACGAAGAGCCCATTATCCGAATAACTCGAGTGGTGTTGAGTACTGCGCGAGGCTTGCTTCCGATGCCGATCGCGTCTGAGAGTTTGTTTCCGAGACCCGAGTTGGGATTTTTGCTTTTTATATCGCTCCTTTTTTTCCAGCATATTGCGAATCGCGTCCCTTGAAGTTGCGGCTCACCTTTTGCGCAAGTTAGGAAATGCCGGTACAAGCACAAGCGCCGTCCACGTTTCGAGGTGGAGACGACCTCGAGGACGATCTTTTACTGGACGATGCAGCTGTCGCGGACTCGGACGTCGAGGAAGCGGAGGAGTTTACCCCTCTAGCGGGAGAAGAAGACGCGTTTGTCGCGTCAGACAATGAGGGCGAGGAGGCCCATGGGGGCGCGGCCCTCAGTAGCGGCGCGGTTAACAAGTCTGATGCAGAGAAACGTGCCGAAAAGAAGAGGAAGAGAAGAGCAAAGGACAAGGAGCGGAGGGAAAAGGTGGGTGTATTTGGCTGCGAGCAGGCAGCATGTAGAGCTGAAAGAGTTTACAATGCTCAGAAGCGCCGCTTGACACTCGCCGACGCGTCTAACGCGGATAATGCAGCGTCTACTGCGTCCCAGAGCCCCAAGGCACTCGCAGATTTCCTCGCGCGGGGCCAGCAAAAGACCTTCGACAAATTGAGCGAAATGGAACTGGATGATTTGCGAATACCCGGTATGTACTCGATCGGACCGTAAAAGAATCGGCCGTGAACTGTCTGATGTTGATCTTTCGCAGAGTCAAGTATAGCCGATACAACAGCGTGGACCTCTGCCCGGACGCACGAGACACTGCCAGATTTTATCACAGAGAGTGCGACTCCGCAATAGTACCTTTCTGCTGAAGTTTCGAGCGCTCACCCTGTCCACCCAGTGCAGTACTCCCCACTTTGAAAACGCGCATTGCACAAACCCCGAAGAATCGAGGGGCACCAACAGCCATTGTCTTGGCTGGAAACGCGCTGAGAGTTGCAGACTTGACCAGAGCCATTAGGGAGCTCAAAGGAGAAAAGGGCGGTGAAGTCACTAAGGCGAGGCCCCTTGTTCAGTTTCAATGTCAGAGCATCTGTTTTGACCGCATCCGCTGGAATATGCAGCTCTTCGCAAGGCACTTCAAGCTCGCCGAGCACATTCAACATCTCAAGGCAACCAAGGTTGGCGTGGCAATTGGGACTCCTGCGCGTGTCGGCAAGCTGCTGGCAGAACCTGGTATGTTGCCTCATTGCTGGGAAATAACGGAGAGGTCTGATCCAAAATCTACTTAGATGCATTATTGCTCAATGCTCTCACGCACATAATATTGGATGTGAGTTTCATCGATGCGAAGCAGCGTTCGATGATGGACATTCCTGAGACGAGAGATGAGCTGTTCAAAGGTGTGTTGGGGCATGAACGCATAAAAAAGGTACTGGGCCTTGACGGGGAGGAAGGAAAAGTAAAACTAGTGCTATTTTAATCGTGTTTCGCCGTCCGTCGTCCGCGGTAGGCTACCCTCCTAGTTCGAATCACTTTATTTCTACCGCCTGGACCGATAAACCTTGTGCACATCGCTTTTGAAGCTCTCTGATTGTTGGCCATAGAATATTGAAGAAAGAAAAGGAAATTAGAAACCCCTTGGATTCACTCTCATTGTCAACTGGGAACAAAGCAGCCATAAGTCACCAAATAGTTTGGAGAAGGCGGTAGCTGAGACTTGCCCGTGTCCATTTTGGCACTTTGTGAATGCCCTTACGATACCCACGGGAAGACGCGTTAAATGTGGTATACTTGTCTTTTGGGTCCATCTCATGCTCCTTGGGAAGCGCGAGCGCAAGATTCTAGGGTATACAGCCGCGTAGTCAATATCTACATTAGGTATCATAAGAAGAGAAAAATCACCAGGGAGCGACATTCGACACCGCTCTGCCGGACAGTTTCTATGACCTCGTCGACGCGCTTTAGCCGTGCCCGCTGGTTTGCCTTGCGCGTGGGTGACAGGCGCCACGGGGTTTTCCTGCAAACATACGCCGTTAAGTCCATCCACCCGGGGCGCTCATGAACAAAAGGCCATACCACAGGAGCCCTACGAAATTCGGACGGGAGGGGAACATGGCGGTATGGGGTTGCAAGGACGCGGTGGTGGGTCAACGGCGCAAATGCGCCATTTTGCCAGGATCCGGGGGAAAAACAAGTTCCCACGAGTAACCGACGCAATGCTTACATAATGCAGGCCCAGATTGGCGCGCAATCGAGTGAATCAAGGCAGCCGCAGTGCCTTGTCCGTTTCTTTCCTTTCTCGACCCCCACCTCCTCTCCCCGTCGCCCCCCTCGTCGCCGCTCCCCCTTATTCCCGCCCGCCCATCCGCGCCATGGGAAACACCTCCTCTTCCTCCCGCGACCGCCACGACGATTCGGTCGACCTCGGCGCTCTCACACCTCAGGGGATCTACACAGGCCCGCAGGACTGGAACCAGTCCGTGGTCGCCCAGCTCATCATAGATCGCAAACTCGCCCCGTTTTACCGCCCGCTCGAGGACTACGAGGAAGATTGGGACGACGACCGCATTCTCGCTGCACGCAAGGGCGAGCCCCAGCCAGCCTCTGATGGGAACACAACACCCCCTCACCACTCCAGTCCCAGGTCCGCAAGTAAATCCAGTGCGCGGCCGGCTACGACAAGGGACAGGATAAACGAGGCTCAGCTATACTATAAGGCTGTCGAATGTCCCATCTGCTTCCTTGTGCGTCTTCTCGTGTTCGGGCCCCATTACGATGCTTACGTAGTCTCTGCGTCAAAGTATTATCCCCGGAACATCAACCGCTCTCGATGCTGTGACCAAGAGATCTGCACAGAGTGCTTTGTTCAGATCAAACGCGCCGACCCTACCCCCACCAACCTCGTATCCGAACCTGCTTCTTGTCCCTACTGCGTCGAGCCTAATTTCGGGATCTTCTACACACCGCCTTCATGGAGAGTGGGAATCGGAAGTGACCAAGCGGTTGGTTCCTTCTCGCTCTCTCTATGCCAGTGTACTAGAATCCTTTATCCTCGACCGCAGGCGTCACACCACGGTCCCCGTCCAGATCTCAACAGGCTCGGGTCTTCGGGGACGTCCACCGACGTTCAGGGTCCGAGCGGCTCACAAAAGGCTCGACGGAAGAGTATGAGTCATACCAATTTTGCAGTCGTGACCGTTGGTGCGCCCGTCCTTTGTCAGGCCATAAGCCGCGCGCGATAGCTAATCCTCGTACTCATTGACCCTGAAGATCAAATCCGGCCAGATTGGGAAGACAAGCTAAACGCCATGAAAGCCGTGGCCGCTCGCCGTGCAAACCGGCGCATTATTATGCGCCAAGTAGGCGATCGACTCATTCCCGTGGGAATCACGTCGGGGCGGATTGCCCAGCCCGTCGATGGTGGAGGCGGATCCGGAGAAGGGACGCCGCCTGAGGGCGGACGAAGGAGTAGACGACACCGCGATAACAATGGCGCTGCGTCTGAGTTTACCAATATGTATGGTATTGGGATGCCAGGCCAAGATTTGGAGGAGGTTCGTTCAATCGTTGTACAAAGCTCTTCGCGTAGAAGCTGACAGAAATTTGCTGCTTTAGTTGATGCTCATGGAAGCGATGCGGCTTTCGCTTCTCGAACATGAAGCTCAACAGCGAAGACAGCAACAGGAGCAACAAGGGAGCGCTAGCAACAGTAACAATGCCGAATCAAACAATTCACGCCCGCCCTCTGGATCTTCCTCCTTGCCTTCCTCGTTCATCTCGTCCTCTTCCTCTCCACCTGCCCCGACACTCGTTGCCACTAGCGCTAATGGCCCTCCCACCGGAACGTCACCGGGTAATACTGCTCAGCCCCGTTCTTTGACACCTACACTGCCGGGGGGATTGAGAGACACGCTTCCCCCATTGCCTCATGAGAATGGGAATACTTCTCTATCTACCCCCACAACTTCGAGCATTCCACTACACAGTGCATCATCAACTACGGAGTCATTGGACCATTCACCGTCACTACCTCGCATAGTATTACCGGAGGGTAATGGTGCGGAAACATCGACGTGATATTGACTCTCATTACCTTTATGGTCCGAGCATCTGGCGTTTTCCTACCATGCTGCCCATTCGCCCACCTCTATCTGTCCTCTACTCGATGATCTTTCCATACTGTTTCTGTGCAAAATCACTCGCGATACGTCACTTCCCCCCCCCTCATTTCTAACCCATTTTAGTCTACCAACGGTCCTTTTCTCTCCTTTTCTTCATTCGGCATACGTCTCCTTGATTACCCGACCATTGGCCATTGGTACCCGTATCAATGAAGTGCGATTCTATCTTAGTATCCTCTCTTTCCTTCCTTTTTGATGTTCAGAATTCTCTTGAATCGGTCACGAATGACCAAGTTATCAGTGTTAGATAGAATGCAGGTCATGTTGTAAGTACGATATACAAATTCGAGCCGAGTCCACGCCATGGACTTTCACTATATAGTGTGAGCGCGCGTGACACCGCTCATTTCGTGTTTGATGTTGGATTGGGGGCATCAGCCCACCGAGGCTTGTCGACATCTGGGTCACTTGCCTGAGAGAAAAGGATTGTGGCGTGGTGGAGATTGAAATGCAAGTCATGTGGTCAGTATTCGGTGGCTCACGGGTGACGGAAAGCACAGGACGAATAACGAAGATGGGAAGAATGCAATAAGAGAGGAAGTCGGATGATTCGCTCACCATGACGCGTTTTCGAGCTTCTGCCTGTTGTGCTTGAGCTCGGATTGCGTCCACTCTTCGCTTGTGATCCGGGGCTAATGCCTAGATAATGCAGTCCCAAGGAAGAATTCCGCGAATGATATTAAGTCGCACTGGGCCTTGGCAAGCAAACGGGGTAACGCACGTCGTACATCTGCTGCTCATTGGGAACAGTCGCTACCACAGGCAAAGCAATTAGAATGGGGCCACTATGCGGTCAAGAATGTGCATGATCACACCTTTCATCGTTGCATATCCTTGTGGTAGATGCATGGGTTATGTTGGCGACGTTTGAAGGACGCGTGTTGACAAGACTTACCTACTCCAACGACTACAGCGCCATGATCAGTATACGCATCAGATTAAGGCGCTGCAGATACTTGAGACGCACTTCCTGCCGACATGAGAGCAAATTTTCCCCATGGCACTTGGTTCATGTTGAATCTTTCCGCCTGGGAGCCTGAAGATGGTCTGAAGGCCGGCACGGTGGAGTACCGAACTGTGCTTCAAACGGAGTTGGCGGACTTCAACGATTCCTGATGATTACATAACGCGATCCATCCAGGAATCTAAGATGTGTACAGGTTTTTTGTAAGCAAGATCCTATTTTGGTCAAAAGCTGTGAGGGGGTCCTGTCAAAAGCCGGCTACTAAGTCCGGTCCCAGGGCATCATAGGCCGTGTCCCCAGCCTGGGGGGGTCTGTCAAGACTTTATAGATCTCCTCCAGTTCCCGGCGGATTTTCTTCATCCAAAGAGAGAAATTTTACTTAATGCATGTACGAGTCCGAGAAAAATATCAGCTGGGTGAAAGGAGCACAAGAGTGAGCAGAATTGGAGGGGGGGGGTAGCTTCAATGTACTGCCATAGTCGATCCAAGTTGCGGGTTGCAGCGCACAGGGTAAAAATTGAGCAAGGCGGCTTTGATGGTGCCTAGCATTACTTCAAGTGTACACAAGCAATAGGACTATAAGTATGGCCAGCACATAACTACCAAGCTGGAGAATATTTGTAAACTACATGGTGAGAATATACTGAGTCGGTGCAATTTCTCTGAATGTGGCGGGGAAGAATTGGAATCTTCGAACACCGGTAAGGTAAGTGGATAGACTTCCTTTTATAACATATTTTGAATGAGCTACTCACGCTGCTATTGCTAGCGACTCACCCTCTGCATTATCATCTACGCTGCATAGGCGTGCTTCAGCAAGCACAAGTTTAGGAGTGTGCGCACTTGCATAGGCTCCCACGCAGCACCATCCAAAGTTTCCATGCATATATATCACTGGTCTAAAAGGGGGACAAATGCCAAATGCTAGGAAGGAGACGAAGGGAGTGCTTTGGGTGGGGGACACGCACCTCGCATCCGTACACAGTTCTCGGAAGCGCGCTTGTAAAAATACCCCAAAAGCATTAAGTAAAGATCAGGGGACTAGAAAACTAGAGATTATATGTGTTAGCAAGCAAAGGAAAGATATTTTCAAGACAATGGGGTACGCACCTCGAGCGCGGTTCCCCACCGCGGGATCCTGGTGCAATCTCATTGCACTGCACTGGTGTTGGCCGTCGTCACGTAGCTCATATGGTTTGATCATGAAGATGTGATGCACGGATGTGGCATGGTATAGCGTGCGGGAGCTGAGCCCTGGAGACCGACTTCTGAGCGAGGGAGATAAATGTGCTAACGTGAATACTGAATTGATGAAAGATAATAAAGAGCCTTACGAGTATTGGTAGCGTACTTCATGTAAATTTTCCCCTCTCCTGCTATTGTGTTATCCCATGTGCGTGCGAGATGCTGGATATGCTTACTGCACCCTCGGATGCCTGAGGGCATGGCGTTGAGTCGACAACCGCGGGTGGTGCAAGGAGCTGAGTTTGAATTTACGCGGAGTCAAATACTAAACAGTAGCGTGCCGAGTGCTGCCGCGGCGACTCAGAGCTGGCTTCGAGCCAGGCCTAGAGCACGGCTCCTCGGCGCTTGATTATGCATTGTTATTCTCACACCGAACGGACTCAAAGCTTGAGAATTCGAGGCTCGGGGAACTACAGGGGAATGGTTAGTAGCTTTGTTGTCTACTTGTGGCGATGCCATGCACAGTCACGTGACATTGAGGGTAGTGCCCCGAACGTGCATAACCACACCCGATTTTTTCTCACCTTAAGGATATTTTTAGCAGAATAAGAAGTATATTATAAGATATCTGACCGGAGTGTTTGCAACTCCCTTGGGTATGGGGCGAGTTCTACAAAGTCTTGACCAAAAACCATCGGTGGAGACAACCCCTATAAGGTTGGAGACAGGGTCTAAGGTACCCTGGGACCAGTTATAGGAAAACCCTCGGGACAGTATATAGTTTAGCATCTAAGATATACCGCAAACATAATCAGCACGATCACGTGACTTGTACACCGTAAATGCATAAATCAACTAAGGATATTTATTGAGGCACATTTAAGGAAATCCGGCTCCTCAGAAGTTGCGCATTTACGGTGTGAACATTCCATGGAGACCATGTCCCCAATTAATTTATGACGGGAGAGGAGTAGCCATTTTCATGGCCAAATCCGGCTGCAAATTTGGCCATTTTCCTGCGCTGTCACGCCATATTTGGAGCCGGATCTGGCCACGAAAATGGCTACTCCTCTCCCGTCATAAATTAATTGGGGACATGGTCTCCATGGAATGTTCACACCGTAAATGCGCAACTTCTGAGGAGCCGGATTTCCTTAAATGTGCCTCAATAAATATCCTTAGTCGATTTATGCATTTACAGTGTACAAGTCACGTGATCGTGCTGATTATGTTTGCGGTATATCTTAGCTGAACAGCATACGTTTGAAGGTAAATTTACATACTTCGAGGTCTTCCCCCTTCTGGCTCTTCTTTTCAGAGAGACATATACTGTGCAGTTGGGTAAGATGCCGGATTCGGAAATGGCGAATAATCCATGCTTAGCAAGCCGCAGGGATGCCGCGCTGGCGCGTCGAGACGTACAACGTAAGCAGATCAAGTAAATATAACTTGTCGGCCACAATACTCCGCCACACATCTTACATCGTTGATTGCAGTTCCATCCAAAAAATATGAAAAATACACTCTTCTGCCTCTTCTATCGTCGAGAAAAATCAAACATACAACAAGTAACCATGTTCTCGTATTTATGATAAGTACCTACCCTGATGATAGATCGCTAGCTTTATCGAGGGCGGGAACGCGATGTATAATTTCGTACAACTGCTAGGAAGGTGTGAATGTCGGGGCCTTTCTACTTCGGGTGCTGTAATTGAGATGCCACCCTTCTGTATTTCCTTCTCTGGATACCTTTGCTTCCACCCGGACCATTTGAGAAAAGGAAACAGATAACCCGCGCAGTACGCAGCTGAGTGCGATATTATATTTGTTAATAGTGACTCAGCTGCGTGATAAGCCGCAGGGTGCATAGTGCGAATCGAGAAGCCGCGCTGACGCCTCAACTCCAACACGAGCCGACATTGAAAACTACTCGTTGGCAGCTCCGCCATGCGTTTTGTATATCTTCACGCCAAATCTCACCGACAGCACCTCACCCCTCATCACCAACATACATCGACCTAATATGTCCTCTACCGTCAACAAGGATAACATCCCCGCGGGCCACCATCTCGCAGCCGTCCTCACCTCCCTGGGCTCCCCCGTCGAAGTCACCCACCGCCCGACTCCTACTCCAGGCCCTGACGAGCTCCTCATCGAAGTCAAGTCCATCGCGCTCAACCCGGTCGACCACTACCAGCGCGACTTCGGCTTCCTCATCGCCTCCTACCCCGCGGTTGTGGGCTCCGACCTCGCGGGCGTCGTCGTCGCCGCCGGCCCCACCTCTGTGCCTTCCGACGAGCTCAAACCCGGCACCCGCGTAGCTGCCTTCGCACCCTGCCTCTCCCACAAAGGCGCGCCCGACTATGGCGCGTTCCAGACGCGCGTGCTCGTCCCCGCTGCAAACGCGGTGCCGCTGCCGGAAAGGCTGAGCTTCAACGAGGCGAGTCTGCTCCCCATGGCGGTTACGACTGCGTGGGCCGGGTGGTATAGCATCGGCGTTGCGCGCGACACGGCGTACACGCCTGCGGACAAGAAGGGCATACTCGTGTGGGGAGGCTCGAGCAGCGTTGGCAGTGCGGCTTTGCAGACTGCCAAGCTAATGGGTTTCGTCGTCTATACCACGGCGAGCGAGAAGCACCATGAGTACCTGAAGAGTTTGGGGGCGAGCAGGGTGTTTGATTATAAGAGCGAGGGCGTGGAGGCGAGTATCATCAAAGCGGCGAAGGAGGACGGGTTGACGTTCCAGGTGGGATATGACGCGGTTGGTCAATTGCAGTCGTGTCTGGAGATCCTGAAGGCGCTGAAAGAGGAAGGAACGACGGCGAGGGTGGCTTCGGCGGTTCCTCTTTCGGACGCTTCCCCGACCTTGGAGGGCGTGGAGGTCAACTCGTTCGTTGCATCGCCGGTGGATGAAAAGGCGAGGACGGAGCTGTTCCACTTCGTCTATAGGGTCTGGCTGAAGGAGAAGCTGGAAAAGGGAGAGTTTGTCCCGAGTCCGAAGATCCAGGTGGTCGGGAAAGGCTTGGAGTCGGTGCAAGAGGGGTTGGACGTGTTGAAGAAGGGAGTTAGCGGCACGAAGCTCGTGATTGAACTCTGAGTGGACACTCGGGTCATCCCTTCGCTCTGCATATTTCTAAATCATTTTGTCCTACCCTTGTTGCGGTGTATCTTTTGTACTGTACGTCGGCAAAGTCAAAGAAATCCAGATAAAAATCTATGAGTTAGGATAACGGACACCCTGCTCATAGAAAGCGAGAAAACGGAGCTGCAACCCAACTCCTCTCTTCTTCTAAGGAAAACATACACGGAAACCGCCAACGCCACTCAATAGTTTCTACTAAAAAACCATAGAAATCGTGCGCGGTGTCGGTAATCACAGAGATGGTGACCATTGATCAGGCTTGGCACAGCCGAGGCACAGCATCATGGTCTTCTGTGCACCGCCAGGAACCGAGATCTACGTATATGTGCTGCGGAGGCTATTGATTAATCGATTGCTTAAATATTCGGCGCTTATGACCGTTGGACGGGAGTATTGGCCCATGGAAGATTGTCGACATCCGGGGCAAAAGCTCGTGGCGTCGGGCGCAGGCCGCACAGTTGAGGGGATAGAAGCGCGACCCACACGGGATGTTGGCCTACGTAAAGACGCATAAAAATGAAACTTGGAGTACAACAGGCTCGGGGGTGAAGGCCCACTCAGGCCGTAGAGTCGCGAATGCCGAGTGCTGAGATGCTAGCATAAGGGAAATCGCCTGAGTGAAATATCGTAACAGATACTTGAAAATTTTTCATAGGTCTCATCGTCGCGCAGCGCTGAACCAAGTGGCGAAGTAATCCTGCGAAATAATGAGGCACCGAGGCGAAAGTTTTGCCGCCGAGCACTAGGCCACTAGCGAGCTAGTACAGCCCTCCCACAAGGGCTCTAGCACTGTTTACGTGGATATTGATGCGCAGTTACTGTGATAAAAGAGAGATATAAGTACTGGATTATCAATGATTATTCAGATACATACACGCTACGCGCTACGCCGGGCAAGATTCCCCACCATGAAGATAGCATCCCAGAGTGTTACATAATACGCATACATTTGAAGTGATGGTTTACGAAGACGAGGCCGACAACTCCCGCGCTGTCCGGGGCTGTGCCGTATGCACCCCGCGACCCTCGGATGCATCAGCCCGAGGGTCTGTGTGGAGGTGGCCTCCACGCAGCGCACCACCAGCACGCATCAGCATTTCAATATTCTCATGATTCACCGCATCCTACTGGGGTCTTCGGAACCTTGGACAGCTTATTCTGACTCACCTGCGCGGACTTTACCGAATGAGCCGGCGCGCATCTTTGCCCATGCCCGTAGAATATTACCAATACTTATCTTAGTCACACAGACAGACTAGTACTCAGTCCGCTGCGTCGGAGGCCTCGTAATACTCCGCTTCCCTGCCGTGCTGAGCCGCTAAAACATCACTATAAGATGCGTCGCTTCACTTATTGCCACCTCACAATACCACCATCTACCAGATATCCCTACAGCACTGCTAGCTACAGCCATGACTTCTGATCACTACAATCCATACAAACTCCCCCGCCGAAAACACAACGAGCTGTCACTGGACAAGAAGCGGGATGTCTTGAAGGACCTCGAGGGGATGACACAGGAGGCGGTCGCGCAGAAGTGGGACATCCATCCTTCCACTGTCTCTCGTATCCGTACAAACAGAAATAAAATCCAATTGGCCATCCAGTCCCCCCTACCTGACACTCGCAAGCGCCTCCGCCGTGGTCGCATACCGCTCCTCGACGAGGCGCTCTACCAGTGGTTCACCCAGGCCCAGGCGCGCGGCGAGCTCGTGACTACGACCACCGTCCTGCTCAAGGCGCAGTCCATATACACCACACTCCGCACAATCGACTCCGATAAGACGCCTTCGACGTTTGGGTTCTCGAACGGGTGGATGCTGAGGTGGAAGAAGCGGTATGGGCTTTTGCACATTCGTCTAGATGACGCGGATTCGCCCGCTACACAAAGTAAGTAGAACACAAACAACATTAGTGACAAGGTGCCTAAACTAATTCCCATGTGCCTTCATCGTCACAAGGAGCACCAGGAGAGCCGGAGTCGACAAGCTCAAATAACGGGAGCCCGGTCAGCGAGGTGGATATCGTCACCAGGCTGGTGCGCGCGCGCGATAGCCACATGGAGGCGGCTAGGCAGGAAGGGACTCCAACCACAGTCTACTCGAGTCCCGAGCCGTCGATAAGTCCAAACTTTCCAAGTTTTGCATTTTCAGGAGAAGGGGAGGCTCACCAGACGATTTGACGAGAACCCACGGACATTACTATGACATATTACAACCTAATTGCCACTAGTGTACCTGTTATTCTTCGACCCTTTACCACGTAGTACTAGATTACTAGATTATGTACCCTCTTGTATCTCGTTATCACCTCCTCGCTCGTAATACTACATACACTTCTATCTCCAGATTCATTGCACCTCCGATGTACTATGTATGTAGCTCCCTGGTACCCCCAATCCGTAGTCTGCAATACGTCAAAATGCGTTGAAGCAGCTGGATCAGACCTGACCCACACTGAAAAGAAAATAGTTCCCCGCTTGAGACCTTGAGTACATGATGACTTGATCTGATGACTCGGGCGATGTGTAGAGAGGGGTCAACCTCCCCTCCCCAGACAAATTGACGAAATTCATTGAGGGAGTAGTGGTAATGCTCGAAACTACTCGCTACCGAGTCCGACGCAACTGGCGATTAGATTTAAGGTATGCAACCCTATAGAGGCTAAAGCGAATAACGCTTCACGCAAAGTACGAAATATCTTTTAGCGCTCATTTACCCCCTCTCGGCGTGTACCATATACGAGGGGCGGCATTTACTTTGACATACGAGGTTTACACACTGTTTACGCAAGCAATAGGGACTTTACGACCCAAGAGTAATCTCAAATTCAGCCGTTGAAAGAGTTCAGAGAGGGGCGGCCGGCGGATTTGGGAGTGATAGACGGTCGCAATCATTCGTGAGTCAAAGGGGACATAAGGTGCTTGAATAAATGAACTGGGTATTTTTAGATTCCGCTGGAGGGGACTCGAACACGAATATGGTAGAAGACATTGAGGATATTGGCAATGATATGGCCTTTCTGGATGGGTGAGATATTCAAATATGGAATTAGAGATGAGGGGAGTTTCGAGGGGGTGACTCGGACGAGGGACGAGGGGCAGAGGGGTGAGAGTCATACTACGACGTCAGGCAAGAGCGGCCTCGCGATGATACCGCCTCCAAAGGGGGTCCCGCCCCGACTCGCATCGTCTCGCCCATGGGAGCTCCGCGGCAGTGTGGCAGCCTTCACCGCCGCCCTTCTTGCCTTCGCCGAGCCCATATACTCCACCTCCGCCTCCCATTCCACCACGTCCTCCTCCTTCACCCCCGGAATCGACATCGGCATCCCCGCCCCACCAGATTCAGCGGTCCCAGCGGTCCCACTGCTCCGCTTTCCCGCACCCGGAGCCAGCGATGTACTCAGCACTACTGCCGCCGGGGGCACCTGCGGAACCGAGATTGGGCTATCCACAGGCACAGCCGAGAACGCGTGGCTCAAGCTCGAAGGCGACGACGGCGAGTCTCCAAAGAGCTTCTGGTGTTTGCTCCGCGGCTGTCCCCCACTCGAGTCCTCGTTCACACCCCCCGCGGCGGCCCGCCGCCTCGTGCCCAGCCCAATGCGGTCCAAGTTGATCTCAGAGTCGACATCACCCTGCCCCATTCTACTTGCGAACCCCGCTGATTCCAGTGCTGCAGTTAGGGGCTGCGAGGGCTGTATCAGTGCTTCCCGCTCCCTCGTCGATGACACGGAGTGCGACCTCCGCTTTCCTATCTTGCTCGTCATGATGGACAGCGGCGTCATTGAAGACCCTGCGCCACTGCCACCGACAGATGGGGGGCGCGGTTTCGTCCTGGGCGAGGTCAGTGGCGGCGGTAAGATGGGTGGATGTGGTACACCCTCAGAGTATATCGGGGGCGGTACCAGAATCTGAATATCTGCGGGCTTGGGCGGAGGGGTCGGGGATATCGAGTGCTTCGATAACTGCTTGATGATTCGCTGCCTCTCGATTTCGCAGAGCGGAACGACGGCGAGTTCTTGCTCGCCAATGGGCACGAGCTCCAGCGCACCCGAGGGCATCGCCACGGTGACCTAACAAATTCAACGCGTCGAAATTAGGTCAGAAACACGTGACGGAGAAAGAGAGAGGTGCAAACTTTAATACAGATGAAGAATTGTACAGCGGCGAGCGATGTTTGCAGCGTCTCGCCGATACCCCAGTGCCCAGTCGACTTTGGCGCTGGCAATGACAGCGACAGGGTCTCGGAATATATACTTTCGGCGCTTGGAGACGTGATTGGCGTCTCCACAGCCATGATCTGTTGGGCCATGACCTTGGAAGATGGTAGTGGAGACGGCGAGCGTCGGTGGTTGGCAATAAGATTAGCGGATGAAGAGAAAGTGCCTTCGGACGATGATACAGAGGGACTGCTGTTATTGACAGATGCACGTGCAGAAGATGGACTAGAGCATGAAAACATTTTCGAAAATGAGATGGTGGGAGATATTGAGGGGGACGTTGCTGTAGATGTGGACTCGTAAAGGGAGATGCGGCGTTCGATGGAGAGATGAAGACGCTGGGGCGCGATGGCGGGCTCGCGTTGATGGATGGCGCAGGTGATTTGGATGTCTTCCTGGGGGCCGACGGGGCGGTTGGGACACCGCAGCTTGTAGCGCATGTTGTACATGGAGTCGAGCCACGGCGTTTCGACCTCGCTGTCTGAAACATTGGCAGAAAGAGGGGACGACAAGGAGGGCAGTGGGGCGCCCGCGTCAAATCTGGTCAAGGCGATATCGAACGCCTTGAATTGACGATTGCCCACCCCACTTATTGGCATATGGTTTAGGGCTATGCAGAGAAAGGGTTAATTGTCAGGGAATATTGCAGGGCTCCGGGGAGCGAAAAACGAACCGGCTTCGATGCGCCAAAAGATGCGGTACGCCTGGAAGTTGTTTGAGCTGAAGCCCGCGGCGTCTGTGGGGAGGGTGATGTGGAACGGGAGGTCGTTGTCCGCGATCTCGGACCACTGCGCGCCGTCAGCCTTGGTCCATAGCGTCTGGGAGGTCTCGAAGAGCGCGTTGGTGCGGGTGACACCGAGGCGGCCGATGCGAGACTCGTAGCAGCAGACGGTGACGGTGACGGAGCTGGCGAGGAGGGGCTTGCGGTCCTCGTCCTTGCGCGTGCGGACGAGGCCTTGGATGTGGACGGGGGTAATGCCGAGGTAGCCGGAGTGTGGAAAGAAGCGGGACGTGCTGTTGCCCTTGAACGACGACAGCATGAGAGCGACCATCGCGGGGGTGACGGCGACGACGGCGACAACAGCGACGGCGTGGACAGCGCGACGGGAGGCTGAGGAGGGGAGAAAGAGACAAATAAATTATAATGGGAATAAATAAAATGTGTTTTATTTATTTTGCACAAAATCAAAAATCCCAAACCGCGGGGGCCACGAGGAAAAGAAGGCGATCGCCACGTGCGTGTTTAATCTCCTCATCCGGCAGCCTCGCCTTGGCAACCAGCCGGATGCAGCCTAGCGGCTTATGTCATATTCTTACATCAGCTTCCCCAGACTGCTTATGTAATGCAGATTCCACGTCTGCTCTTCCTCCCTCCACCACAATCGCCAGCCATGCCGTCGCGGTTGTCTGCCCCCGGGCTCTATGTCCCCTTTCTCATTGCCGGCATGCTGGTCACAGGTCTGTCTCCATCCCGGCGCTCGTTTCTGCGCACTTGCTGACCCCCGCGCAGGCTGCTCAAACTCCCTGTGGACGAAATGGCAGGCGAGTCCCCCGCCGATGTTTGCGAGTGGAGCGGCGCGGTGCTAATATTTTTGTGCACGTGTATTTTTGGCGTGACAGGACATGCAATGTGTCGAGAACTGCGACGACCCCAATCCAGCGAAACACGTCCTTTTTGAACAGCCCGTGTGGCAGACCCTCCAGATGTTTGTGGGCGAACTCGGCTGTAAGCGTCTTCTCTCTCCGCAGTACTCACTTTCCCTTCTCTCGGCCCGTCATTCTTATCCCGCGTCGTGTTCTCGTGATTGACTCGCCCTTCTTATTCTAGGCTTCCTCCCTGTTATCTATACCTGGCTGCGCAACCGAAACGCGCCTCCCCAGCTGCCGCTGGACGAAGACGAGGAAGTGGAAGAGCCCAAAGGAGAACAGCTTCGAGGCTGGAGCATCCTCCTCCTTTGGCTCCCGGCTGCCTTTGATCTTACCGGAACTACGGCAAGCCCCCCTATCTTGCATTACCTCTCCTTTGGGTCTAACCCATCTTTCCAGTTGATGAATGTTGGCCTGCTCTACACCCCTGTTTCCATCTATCAGATGACCCGCGGCGCCTTGGTTCTCTGGGTCGGGCTCTTTTCCGTCATGTTCCTCCAGCGCAAGCTCTGGCTCTATCAGTAAGCATCGCCCCAAGTGTGCTTTCTGCGTTACCTTACTCCTGTTCGCATCCAAGATGGCTGGCTTTGTTGACTGTTGTACTGGGTGTCTCCATTGTCGGTCTGAGTGGCTCTCTTGTCAAAAAGGCCATCTCATCGACGCCCGAGGACGTGGGTGAAGCGGCCGACGAGATCACAGAAGCTGCCAAAGTTATCGTTGGTGAATATGATACCGTCATAATAGCACCCGGAAATCTACTCACATGGCCCCTTTCCCTCAGGCATCCTATTTATTCTCTTTGCGCAGCTCTTGTACGTCTGCCTTTCTTCACAAAGCAGTACTTTTCTTCTAACTTCCACCTCACCATATACAGCACCGCGGCTCAGTTTGTGATTGAAGAGAAGATTATGGCCAAATACTCGGTCGCTCCTCTCGTCGCCGTGGGCTACGAAGGGTTCTTCGGGCTCTCCACGGTGCTGCTCTCCATCCCCATCTTGACACAGTTCAAGGACAAGTCGACCTTCTTCGACATCTCCCGCGGTTGGACTCAGATGACCGGTAACTCCAACGTGTTGTATTCTTCTATCGCCATCGCTTTCAGCATCGCCTTCTTCAATGCCTTTGGACTGAGTGTGACTCGCCATGTGAGCGCCACCGCCCGAAGTACCGCGGACACGTGCAGGACGCTCGGGATCTGGATCATCAGCCTGTTATTGGGCTGGGAGATTCTCCTGTGGCCATTCTCGGTTCTCCAAGTCGTCGGATTCGGCTTCCTAGTGTGAGTTTCATTTGCGCTGATCCTTTTTTCATTTGGGTGGGAACCTGTGCTGACTGGGCGTCTTCGTTTAATTTACGCAGATACGGAACCGTACGCAGTTCCATCTTCTTGCTGGCTTACGTTATAGCTTCTAATATCTGTTCTTTTGATATCCTAGTTCGTATTCAATAATCTCGTTGCACCCCCGACATTCGTCAAGCCCAGCGTGGAACCTGCTCTCCCGGGAGGCGATCCTGAAGAGCAGCGCGCACTTCTCGTGGGCCGCCATCTCGACGAGACGGCGGCATTGCCCGCGGACCTGGGAACGAGCGGATATGATGTCGTTCCCCCTCCCCGCACGGGATAATCAGTGGCTATTTCAGAGGATAAAGTCCTGTTAGAGAATATGTAACGCGGCAGCGCGACTCATCGCCCGTCTGCTTTGTGCATTCCTTAACGTATTCCTTTCCTTATTCCCGCAACCACAAGAATGTGTTTTCTTTCTCTACCTACTCCAAGTTGGACGATACTTGCATCCCATCTCTCGTCAACGTCTATTCATCTCCTGTACATTTACATACATTTGCAAGATCTTCCCAGTCTCGTCGCAATTGCAATGTTTTTTGGTCCCCTGCGTTGCTGCCCTTGCTAGTTTGATTTTAGCCTGAGAGGACAACGTAACAACTCCGCCTATAGACACGTCCGGCTTGGGCGGGGCAGGTGTTCCGGTGTCGTGTTTGGATCGACGACACAGGTCGATCGCGACCAAACCAAAGCCACCAGCCATCCCGCTCGTCGTTTTGGCGTATTTCCAGGTTTTTAGGCTCTCAACGGCCCCGGCTTTCAGCTTTTCACTGTCTTTCGTCGACCTTACGCTCTTTCAGTTCATCTCCAAATCGAACACCTGCTTTCTTTCCGGAATATACTACTCTTTCGAACTATCGACACGATGTTTCACTGCTTCATATTTGTTCTCCTTGCTTTGAGCTGTGCCCCGCTCGCTGCGCTCGCCGATAAATCTCACGGAGTGCCTGCGCATCGCAGACACCATCACCGCTCCGCGTCGTCCTCTCCCTCGCACGATGTCTCTGCGCGAAATGGAACGGCTGCGTGGAAGAGAGGTGCTACGAACTCTGGTGTTGCGACATTCTTTAAACCAAGTAAGTCAAATATCTCTATATCCAGAAAGGGAATAGATAGGAAAGTGCAGAACGGTTACTCAACCTCGAGTTTCTCATTATAGATCTGGGGGCCTGTGGAATAGTCAATGGACCCGATGACCCTGTACGTGCTATAAATTGGGATTGATGGTATCGACGGTTTCCTGACTCCTCAAACTCGGTGACGGCTTTCATTTATATGCCATCATATCATGCTCTTAGATCGTCGCACTGAATAGCTGTGTAAGTCCTGCCCAAAATTTATCCACGCCGTAAGCAACACTGTCTAATGTACGGCCGCCTATGTTTGGATGTGTAGCAATATGGAAAAGGATCTCCTGGACCGCAGTGCTTCAAGTGGGTGACCATTACCGACGGCCACGGGAATACGCAGCGCGCGCAGATCACCGACGAGGTATGTAGAGCCTTGCTTATGTCGCAGCTTATCACCATTGAGCCAAACACACGGTTCGTCTCCTGCAGTGCCCAACATGCGACTGCGGGTCACTAGACATGACGCTCGGGCTCTTCCAGCGATTCGCGAATAAGGACGTTGGTGTGTTTCCTATCACGTGGGTGTTTAGTGATGATGCCGGGGGTAATCCTGCTCCGCCCTCGTCTCCTCCACCTCCACCCCCACCCTCTCCTACACCGCCGCCGCCGCCTGCACAACCTACCCCACCCCCACCTCCAGCGCCGAGCCCACCCAGTCCGCCTGGGCTCTCGTTATCCATCCCTGGGATCTCAGTGGCGCTCCCTTTGTTCGGGCCGCACGGTGCCTCTTCTTCCACTACATCTGCTGCCATGATCACCCCGTCGACAACTGCTGCTACCGCCTCCGCCTCCGCCTCCGCATCACCCTCGTCCACGCCCTCATCTGTGCAGGCCCACTCGAATAGTGGAAATCTCGAGACGCTCAACGACTTTGTTATGTCAATCGGCAATATGGTTGGCGTCGCAGCTGCTCCCTAAGCGCACCTGACTCGCGCACTGTTATACTATTCTGCTATGGATCACCTCAACGGACTCCTCCGCTATATCCTCGTTAAACTCACCTTCTTTGCTTGCGCACCGCTTGGTGCCTTCTACATCCTCGTGCTTTGCCCACAGTATACCTCTTGCCGCTTTCTTAGGTGCTAGCGCCTTCTACAGCTTTCATTATCAAATTCATTTGCTCCGGCCGCTTGCAGTCGAATTGCTAATTTGTACCCCCCCCCCCCCCACGCGCTCCGTGCCTCTTCGCGTTTTATATCGGTACTTTTGTTCGCCCATCATGGTTGTCTCCCCCCTTTTTTTATACCACTCCGTGTTTCACCTTCCTTATTCCTTATGAATATTATACGGGTTCGAGAAGTTGATACTGCGAAGTCAGTATATTCCCTTGCGGTCTTCTTGAAAAGGCACAGCTGAGTTCTGCTTGCACACACCGGTGGTGAAACGGTATCATGCTTGCCTTCCATTCCTGAGAGCAAGCGGCACGGGTTCGACTCCCGTCCGGTGTACTGCTTTTGCTCACTGACTATGGCTCTTGATCAGTGATCACCGCCATCAATCCGATCTTTTTTTTTTTTTCATGCGAGACCAAGGATTGAGCAATGAGGTGGGTATGCATCTCCGCGTGCTATGCTATAAAATGGTATAGGTCGACACCGTACAGAAGCACACTAAATTAATCAAACAACAACAAAGGAAATAAAGCGTAGCAAGATTAGGATATAGTCGAAGCCGAACCCACTAGTAGTCACCGTCTCCTCATACTTGCTCGGCATACTCTGCAAGACCATCAAGCAAAGTACCAACTTGAGTTTTGAATTTTACAATGAGCTGGGTGTGAGCGACGATCTCGTTGATCGTGTCTTCTTTCAGTCGCCTCGTGCGATGCTCGATGTCGGCGTATCTAGAATTTTGGGAGGTTGATGAGTATTTCATGGCCCATAAGGGACGATTTGAGGAGACGCAACTCGACTTCCAGAGCCGATAGGCGCGACTTCATTGCTAGCTCACTCTGCTGCACGGACGTCTGGATGTTGCCGACCTCCCGCTCGAGCTTGCTTGCTTCGTTGTTGCTCGCGGCAGTCTCTTCCGCAGCGCGCTAGTTATGTGTATAGAGGCGTGAGCAATATGCGGATCAAAGAATAGATGCAACTGGACGTACATCCTTGATGTCCTCCGCCTGTCGTAGTAGCACGTCGAGCTGTACGTCCCGACTTTGCAGTTCCTCTCGCGTATTATCGCATTCATTCGTGAGTCGATCAAGGTCGTGCTCTATCCGGATCTTCTCGTCGTTCACATTCGCTCGTTCGATGCGAATACCCTCGGCAACTTTGAGCAGTGCTGGGCGAATCGTGCCTTTAACGTCGGCAGTCAACATCTCGTGAGGGTTCGACGCCGCCAGGTGAAGCTCGAGGCTGAAATCCACATCCGAGAACGGCTCTGGCGGGTGGGGATACATCCCCGTCTTGTACGCCAGGGCCATGTATTCGTTCACTGCCTGCTCCACCGTGTCTCCTCGCTTCGTGGACGCCACTTCGCGGTCCCAGGTAGCGCGCTTCGACTCTGCCACTCGCGTGCGCAAGTCTTCGAGCGTTCGTCGCAGCTGATCACGTTCGCTGGACATCCGAGAAACTTCTTCTGGTGTTAGTTCTTGCTTCTCGACGACGCCGATCAGGCGCGCTCGTTCTGCTTTGAACTTCTCAATTTGCGATTCTGTGTTCCAACTAGGTGAGTCAAAGTCGGACGATAGTATAGAGAAGGTGGTAGCAAACCCAAGTTGGCGATCTGATCGCTTAGCAGAACGTTGGATTTCTTCACGTCTTCGAGTTTCGCCGTTTGATGCTCCTTAAAATTCTCCCACTTGACCACATCTACGGTCAGCTTCTCCAGCTCTTTCCGGCGTAGGACCAACGGTGACTTTGAAATTTGAATTGGGCTATGAGTATATTTGCTACGGCAGATGGAGCGAACGTACGGGCTCAGCCCTGAGTTTCTGATACTCGGCCTTCAAGCGAGCGAGCTCCGCTTGATTCTCGTCACATCGTTTATTTATCACGGAGTCCTTTTTATCTGTGTCGATCTTGTCAAATTGAAGGCCGATGTATCGAACAAGCCGGGTGGTACATACCTAATAGCTCCTCGAGCTTCTCCACAAGTTCTGTGACATCTTCACTCCCATCGGTCCAGAATTGGTGATACGCTTGGGAGAGGAAGTCAAAGCGGATGATGTTGGCAAGCTCTGGTCGACCTGATTCGAGTTGGATATCTTCGAATGGCAAGACGTATGGATCGTCACACACGCCGTCGTGGAACCATCTAATCTTTGCCTGCAGAGTGTTGACCCACCAGGTAAGCTTCAGAACTGAAGGGTGAATAGAATGGCGCACTTCGCAAAGTTGCACCATCCAATGCAAAATGGCTAGTATTGCAGGCCATGTATGTGGCGACGTAGCGGCGGAAAGCCCGGTTTTACTTATATCAATATGAGGATACCTGTAATCCTTCAGGATTATGATGAACTCGTCTTCAAACTTCTTCCCTCCCCTCCCGAATAGATAGTCTTCGTCGAGCTCCTTGACCAAGAATTTAAAGATGGCTTGGAAATCCTTGACCGAGGGAGATTGAAGCGTCTTGATACTTAGATTGGGAAGCTGAAAGCCCGCTCCTTGAAGGTAAGCGAGAATTTCCTGCTGCTCCTTCGCCTGATACGACTTGTCCCTGACAGGACGCAGTTCTTTCGTGGGCATCGGGAAGTGAGGTATTCCGGCAGTGGGTCGAGCGCCAAATTGCGATTGCCGTCTCCCACTACGGCTCTGTTATTAAGGGTGGAAGATTCACAAGAACGGCAGAATCTTACTTTGCTGGTGCATTCCTCCCGGGTGCCATCCTCGAACTTGAAGGACCAGGGGTCCGACCCAGGTTGAGTGTGCCAGTATCACCCCTCATGGCGCTTTGTGACGCTCGATGAAGCTGCGATGCGCCCAAATTAGCTTGCTGTGGAGGCGCGCGAAACATCGACATCCGTGGGTTATGACTGGTGGGTGGGGGTGGTTGGAAGAGTCGCTGGGGCGGTCCCGCCATGGACATTCGTAGCCCACGACTCGGCATCGGTTTCTTGAAAGCAGATGATGGCATGGGGATGCCAGATTCGTTGACCCCAAGAGTTTGTCGGCGATTCGCCATGATTGACGAGATATACAGGCTGAGGGCGCAGAAGCCGGGAGATGGACGTTGCAAGTGGTGAATCAGAAAAGCGTGTTGAGCGCGTTGATCAGTTGATCACGTGAGGAAATTGATTTGCATCCGAGACACGCTTTAGCTCTCCCTAGCTTTGCACCCATCGTGCCAAGCCTATTCAACGCCAGTTTATCATTATCTCCGATCTCGAGATCCATGGCTGCATCTCAGTCCTATCCGCTCTTTGGCGGGGCGATCTCAGTAAACCTTCCTGCTGGCCTGCTCGACGCATCGTATGCACACTCTCCATACCTGCGCCTTTTTCAGCTCACTGAGCTACCAGAACTCAGGGATATACGACAAGTCCCAGACACGGAGGAAGTACTGTTAGCCAAGGACTCCGATATCAGCTATATCTTTGAGATACTGCAGCGCGTCGAGCCCGATGAACTTGAAAAGGCAGCAGAGTACGTTTAGTATTGTAGGTTTGCTCCTTCGACTCATGGCCGCCCCTAGATTTCACTTTGATGCGCTAGCGCATGATAATTCGGCGAACTCTACCAGGATCCACCGTATCTCTGCCCCCGCTCCTCCATATCCAGCATCCCCACCGGCACAACCAATTCCTACTATATTATATGGTGAACAGATGGTCTCCAAATTCAATCGCACGGAGCTAGATCGGGTCCAGATCATGCTCGCCCTATTCCGCGTCAATGAAAAGGGCACGGATATTGTTTTCAGCATCAACTCGCCCGTAAAACAGGATGGGGAGGATACGATTGTCTTACAAAAAGTGTTTGAAGATGCTGTGCAGTCGTTCCGCATACTCGATTTTGGCCTCTTTGCCTGAAGCGAGACATAATATCGTACTTACGTAGATATGATGATATTCCAAGCGCTCGCTTGATTTACGAAGGCCACTGCTGCAAGCAAACCAAATATGGGATATCTGGCCTGACGTACAACAACTAGTGATCATACTTATAGGGCAAGCCTCCAGACAGGAAGACGTTGGGAAAAATTTGCTATCGAGACAGAACCTCAGCTACTAAGACAATCATACCACCCCGGTCTTTTCCCCCTCGTCGATCGTCTAGCGCCTTCAACCGGTTCATTCAGATACCCCGCTAGCTTCTACTCGCAGCTCAAGCGCTAGCACGGGTAGGTGGGGGTATTTGATCACGATGGAGCCAATGCGCGAAGGGAAACTGCCGGGATATCGTTAGGTTATAGGTACATCGTTAGCGGCGTGAGATAATCGAGCTATCGAGCTCACTGGCCTCGGCTCAACCTCCCTGGATTTGTGCGCGGTGTTCGCATGGGCAATGAGTTTGCGGCAATAATACCTCTACACGACTAACTGTGTTGAGCCTACTGTCGACATAAGTAGTACTGGCGGTGAGTCTATAATATGGTGGAGTGGCGGAGTGGGTAGCGCTGATTGGCTGGTTTGGTGGTCACTTCGAGTAACCCCTTCTGGGCAGGCGCTGGTTCAAGTCGGGCAGATGAAGTTTGTTTTTCCCCTTTTTTCCCCTTTCTTCTAGCACGAACAATAAAGCGCATAAGTTTATACGCGGGCTGCCCAGACATATCCACAGCTCACGGAACGGCAAGTAGGCAGCTTGGCGCGAGAGGTACTTTGCAAGGGGATATTCGAAGTTTCGAACTGAATTATCGTGGTGAGAAATTGAGCCAAATACAGCACGCTTAAATTTGCATCCGATACCCGTAAGCAGAAGCTTCATATCACGTGATTGTAATTTTAAATGATCGGCATTCCTCTCGCCCACCGTCATGTCGCAGTCCCAAGCTGGTACGCAATCGCAGGGGGCAAGGTCCGCTTCCCAAGCTGCAGAGGAAGCTAAAGAGGTAGGCGAATTGCTCTCTCTTTCACGCCCTTCTTCGAAACTGACCGTACGCAGGTCCTCTCGGCATCGGTTCACGATGTTCGCCACTTTGCAGCCATGCTACGGGGTGTTCAGTTTGCGAACAACAACGTAAGCGCACAAATCGAATATTTTAGTTCATGGTGCATCTGAAAAATCACGACGAAATAGAACGCGACCATCTCATTAACAGAGGCGGGTATGACGGTGGCGGTCGAGGATTCAAGGACTTTACTTGGTGAGGCTCGTTCAAAGCCATCCGCAAATCGCATAGTCACTGAAGGCTCAAATACAGCAACCGCATACATCCCACATACCATCTTTGACGAATGGACCTACAACCCGCCCGCTACCGCCTCTGAGTCTGGTACCCAATCATCAGAGGCGAGCGCTGACACCGTACGGTTCGACGTCCAGCTCGCGACGATGATCGAATGTCTAAATATTTTCCGAACGTCGGGTTATTACGCCGTTCTTCACTCTTCTACCTCCGGAGATAGTGACTCCAAGAAGAAGAACTGGAGAGGGGACGATTCGTGGGCGGCAGCGCGAGATGCCAAGGCGAATGACGGTGGCGATTCTGGGAAGCCGACTGCGATGAGGATGTCGTATGCTGGAGCTGGACACCCTCTCACACTTCTTCTGTAAGCCTTTTTTTTTTTTGCGGAAACCCCGGAGCCCTTACCCGAATAACTGGCTCGCTTTTTATGCTTGCAGTGCACAGGATGCATCGGGTCCCAAAACAGCATGCCATCTTACAACGCTGGAGCCAGAGGAGCAGGTTGAGCTGCCGTTTGATGACGACCAAAAGTATCATCGCATTTCTTAATTTCCTTCTGCGCTAGGCAGCCAGCTACTGAATCTATCCCAGGATTGTCAGAATCATCATGAAAGTAAAGTTCACGCCAACATCCATATATTGCTTAGAGGACTTACAAAATAAAACATCTTACCTTTAGTCCACATGGCTTCGAGACGCGCTCTCCGAATTGGATCCAAAATGCGACAAACTGACATTCATCTGCTCACCTCCTTCCGCCCCTCTTGCCACCGCCAGCAGCCGGTTTACGCAGCGAACAGCGCAGCCTACGCTCCGGTTAATGGCTGAAGGCACATTCGGTCGTACCGAGATGGACTATCCGAATGACAGGGATGTACTAGAGACATTCGAGTGTGAACAGCTGACGCGATTCAGGTGCGAACTTCCCGCTCATTCTCTTGCGAAGCTCGGCTGCGCGGTCCTAGTATCAATCTTGCCGCTGAATATGGTGCAGTTATCGCTTTGGGCATATAGTGCGAACCCAGAGAGCGCTACAGAACTCGGTGAAAACGTCCATTCGAATGGACGAAGACGGCGTGCTCAGTCTCCAATTCATGATGCCGTCGGTCAAGGTACGAGGGAAGGAAAGCGCCAACCAATTTATCGAATTCAGAGTGAGTTCCCACTTTTCATATCCGATTCTTTCGAGGCAAGCCAGCTTCACGCACATCAATTTCTCAGTGTCTCGCGCTCGATGTGTAAACAATAGCCCGTCTACCGATGAAAAGTGTATTACCAGGACACCGTGTCTATGTGTGAGTGAAAATGAAAGGCTAGATTAACCCATCGAAATACGATGGGCTCTTCGTGGGAGTGCCCGGAATGACAACTTTCGATGGCCGCGAGGGTTTCGGCTGCACGTAGTCTGCGATGATCGACGCAAAGGAGAGGTCTTCGGCTATATGAAAAGGGGGTGTCATTCGGTATTATTTGATTTCTCCATTCCAGAGGCAGCTTACCAGGTTTCGGTACGCGCGGAGCAGTGGACTTGACTAAACCAGCCAGAATGAGTTTCCTCACGGCGTTGGCGTCGAGCACCTAAGCACCAACTAAGTAAGTGGCAGGTAAAGATGGCAGAACAAAGAGCGCACCTTTTCTTCCTTTGGAGGAACAGGTGTGTGGGATTCTTTTGCAGACTCTTTGTACGTTCCTGTTGGGCTGGAGGCTTTGCCCAAATGGGCAAGCACGTCGCCCTTGGTTAGCATGCCCCTTCGGCCGGTGCCCTTGAGTTTGTCCGCGTCCGAGATGCCATTCTCGACTAGCAGGCGTAGAACTGATGGGAAGAGAGGCTTGGAGTGTTTGAGGGGTCCGTGAGAGGCAACTGGTGGTTGGGCGGCAGGCTCGGATTTGGGAGGTGGTGAGGACGACGATTCCGAGGAAGTGGGAGAGGACTTGGTCGCGGCAGGCTCTTCTTTCGGCTCCTCTTTGGGTACCTCGAGGTTGGAAATATCATCGCCTTCTTCAGCGAGGAGGGCAATTATTTTCCCGACTGGAACACTCTTTGAACCATCAGGCGCCTGGTTTGGTTTAGCTGGGTTATTAGCGGGACGCAGTTGAGCTGGAGGGAGGAAGGTGGACTCGCGATGATCTTGCCCATAATACCGTCATCCTGGGCTTCCACATCCATAGTAGCCTTGTCCGTTTCCTGAAAACAAAAGGCGCGCGGTTAGCAAGCGCGCTAACTAGCCTGGTGAGGGCAAGGTGAAATTACGATTTCAAGGAGGATGTCCCCCGTCGAGAACGCCTCCCCCTCCTTTTTCTTCCATTGTGCAATTCCACCCTCGGTCATTGTAGGGGACATGGCGGGCATGAGGAACTTGGTGACGGCTGCCCGGCGACACGTCGTGTGAAGTGCTGGATGAAATTGAAAATAAATTGGATATGGAAAGCAAGGAGAAAGCGTTGACACGCACAGCGCCTGGAGAAAGCTGTTGTAGACGCCATTGCAGATTTTACGACGCGTGAGGCCATGTCAGCGAAGGAGGAGGAGTATTGCGGGAGCGTGAAGTAACAAGCTGCGAGTCGAGCGGGACGGGGTGAAGCTTGTGGGTGTGACCAGGGCAGGGTGCCTCTGTGGCCATATCTGGCCTAAGTCGGTGCTGAGTCAGCAGGGCCGGGCCCTGGCTTAGAAAGCAGTGCTGAGCGTTGGCTCGTCGTCAGCGCCAGCTTGGGTTTCCGGCTGCCACCAGTAGTCCGAGTCTTGCTTTCCCCACTCACCACCACCCCCGCCCCCTCGCCTCCTCTTTCTTGTGCTTTTCCTCGCCCTGGGCTTGTCTTGTTTCTTGGGTTCGCAGCTCGAAAGCGGCGCTCGATCGACCGCAGCACTCCAAACCGACAGACAGGGACGCCTTGAGCTTGTACCCTGACACACCAATGCGTATTTCCTCAGCATCGCATAGTCCTAAATCGCACCACTCTCCATCACGATTTAAATATAATAGCGCGAGCCTCGTACCATCTCTCGTCACGAAAATTATGCCCCCGATAACAGGCCTACCTCGTACCGCACGACGTCTGGCCTCACACCTCTTCTACCAATTTGGAATGTACGGAGTTTCCGGTCTTATCTGCTTCTGCTCGATTGACATTTTCTCTATCTACAGTCACTGTGCTACCAATCAAATCCGCGTTATTCTTATCTCAGCCGTTGTTATCACGTCCCTCTTCTATCCCGCGCTTGCCATATACTTCTCGTCCCAGCCACTCGCCCACCTCTCGTCTCAATTCCTTAACCCCCTACTTTCCTCCAGCGGCAGCTCGCATTCCTCTGCATTTGGCGTCCGTAATATATGGGACGGCTACGACTCGCTCCGTGTACGCGTCGATGCTGCTGCTCAAGCTCGATGTGGCGTCGAGCGCACCATTCGACTGGAACGCATCCTACTGCCTCGTGCCACACATCATGTCTCCAGCATGCTGCATGGCCCTACGTTGCTATCGACACTTGAGCTCCAGAACGCCCTATCTGCTTCCCTCCACCAGCACGGCTCTTGTCTGCGCTCGGGCGACGATTGCTTCGTACTCAGCCCACTCTCGTATTGGCACAATGACGAAACGGTGCTCTCTTCTAACTTGCATCTGGAAGAAACCTTTAACGTGGGGTTAAATGTCACTGCTCTGAATATCCCCATGCACTCGTCGATGGTGCTAACCGGCAGGGACGTAGACAGTTACGAAAATGATCTTGTCCTTACATACTTCTTTATCGACAATGATTGCCAGGGAAAGTCGGAACATTCTGCTTGGATACAAACCGTGATACATGCGTGTGCAGAACTAGCAGATGCCGCCCCGTCGTCTGCGCCGCCGACCCTAATGGCTCTTGAGGTCATTTATTCTCAACATTTACATACGCCCCGGCCCCTAACTCCCTCCTTATTTGTAGTACCAAACTGACCACTCTGATCGGTCCTTCTCTATGGTCTCGGCGTTGCTCTATCTCACGTACCTCATCGTCTTCGTGTATTTTTCGGGCTCGTTCCAGCGAATGGATACTGTGCACTCGCGATTTGGATTGGCATTTACGGGGATTGTTGAAATTCTTGCCAGTACAATTACGAGTATCAGCGTATGTGCCATTTGGGGTTTTCGAATTACCATGGTTCCCTGGTAAGTCCCTCGTCATCTTGTCGGAACGACTTCAAGTTACGCTGACACCCAATCTACCGTAGGGGCATATTGCCCATCGTAATTGTATTTGTCGGGGCTGAGAACATGTTCGTTATGGTACGCCTTATGCCTTCGAATTATTCATAGGTGTGGATAGTCCTGTTGACTTGGTTAGTAGGTCGAAGCCGTTGTATCAACCTCGATCTCGCTTCCGGTGAAAGAAAGAATTGCGGTCGGTCTTAGCAAAGCAGGCACATCCATCTCGCTTAAAGTGGTTTCGTACAATTGCGTACTTGGGACCATTGCTGCACTATCAAGCGGGGCTATTCGACAATTCTGCTCTTTCGCCATCGTCGTGCTTGTCGCTCATTGGTTTTTGATACATACGCTTTTCTTGGCTGTGTTGTCGATTGATCTCCAACGCCTTGAGGTGAGCGCTTGTGGAATGCTAAATATGTATTCATATTTACGCTCTCCTTTTTTCTCCAATAGCTCGACGATTTACTTCGCCAAGGGACCAATATCCAAGCACCAGTGCCTCCTGTTGCCTCTCGAGGGCCATCGGGTGCTTCGAAGACGTACCGGGGACGTGCCATGGAAATGCTACGATCGATGTTGAAGGGGAAAGCAGCCAGGAATTGGAGCTTGATCCTTGTCCGTCCCGATCCTATCCCTTGCTACAACCATCGGATCTGACTGCAGACCCGCTTTTTCCAGCTACTGACGATTACGGGCGGACTGTATTATGTCACATATCCGCATCCCGAGAAGTCTTCCGATTCTTACATGGGAGCTAGCGTCGGCGCGGATGTGATTGGCAAGGCTACCCAGTTGAATGTGCAGCATTCCGCGACAGACTATCCCGCGTCGCAAATATGGCATTTCTTGAACCCAACCGGCGATCCTCTATTACACATTCGCGTCGAGTCTCCGATCGTGGTGACGCTACATTCGAACACGAACGAATCCCGATTTGACAGCGCCCCCGAGCATGCAAACTCGCTGCGGGTATTCCGACGGAAGATGCGACCTATCTGGTGGACGACTAAGATCATCTTCCTGCCTATATTCGGGACCACCGGCTCCCTCTACTTGCTGCTTCTATATTTGCTCAAGGATGCCGAGCTGTTGGAAGCACAGCTCCACCGCCTGGAGAAGGATATCGACCTCATTCCACAACCGAATCCCGTGAAGGCGAACATAGCGTTCTCGACCCTGCCACGCGCATTCGCGTCGGATGTCGAGCTCATATCGGCCAACGGCGACGGCTCGGTGATTGTTTCAGTCAGCCTGGATAACGAGTGCGTGGTGTGGTTTAGGCGCAATAAAACCACAACGCATACCGCGATTGATTGCGTGGAAGCGTTGAATCTGGAGAGGAATAATTCGGTCGTAACGCACGTCACAGTGGACCCCGACGGGGAGTACTGTGCACTTGGGTCGGACAATGGAAGCGTGGGCGTTTGGCGGATCGATAGGCGCGCTGAAGGTGTAATGCAGGCGGAGATGCAGTCAGGACTCGATGGGTTCTCATCTGCTGTCTCGGGGCTTGCGTTTATGAAGCGTAAACACCATCACCCCACGAGCGTGCCTGGACCACCTGTCAACGGACACGCTAATCACGCCCCAGCCCCTTCGGCCAAACATTCACTACTCGTCGTGTTCATGGACGGGACCGCTATTGAATGGGACTTTCGATCGCCCAAGGCATATGTTCCCATCACGCCTTCGCTGAATCACCAGAAGTTGGGTGCATGGATCCTTGTTGATCCGGCCGACACTCGGCCGTACCTTGCGTTTAACTCTCGTCAGGGAGGGGTCGAGCTGATGTCGTTTTCCGATGCGGATGTGGATGGGCAGTGGGGTTCGGTGCTGGACTTGCCTGCTGGCAACGCGCAGGACCTCGTCGACCAAGTTCGGTTGATCACACTCCAGGTCGCGCAGGAGAGTCGGCGTGTTATTGCTGCGGCTACTGAGTCGGGCAAGATCTCTCTTTGGGACGGGGCATCCGGGGAGTCGATTGGCTCTTTTGACAAAGTTGAGGGGCGGATAGAGGAGCTGCGTCTTGCTCTGTCCGCGAACAAACCGTGTCAGCATTGCGGAGAGCTCTCGGCCGATGGGTTCACACTTGCATTCTCCGTCAATCAGCTCGTGCAAGTCTACCGCGCGTCGACACAGCTGCAGGCGGGCCGATGTTCCTGCCCTTCAACTGTCTTCTCCGGGCGCCACAACGCGTCGCCTATGCGCGGCAGCACCTTTCGCTCACGAAGCGGGAGCATCAGCTCGACCAGCACGTCGTCGCCTGTGCGTCCCCGCGTGAACCTGCCTGCCCTGTCTCATACCTCGCCCACGCTCAACTTGGCGCCCGAGTACCCGATGTCGGCGCATGGAGTACATTCGCGGCGTCTGAGTGGCGTAGAGACGAATCGTCGGCAGAGCACCGAGAGTGACAAGTCGTTGTCATCCGATGGCTGGGGCTCGCTGGCAGACGGCGATCTGACGTTTGATCTTCGCATGCAGTTTGTTGCGCCCGACGGCGGCACATCTGTGTGGCACACCGTCCGGCTGGATCGCGTTGGTGCTGTTGCCTGTGATCGTGGGGCATGGGACGTTGTGGGTTCTACGATCATGGGCATCCGTCGGACGTCAAGGGCAAGGGACCAAAAGCCCAAACAAATCGAGCCGCCCTCGCGCCTTACCACCACAGCCTCGAGATCAAGTACGATGCATGCTGCGCTTGAACGGTGGGAGCTGTGGACACTGGATCCCTCATCAAAGAATGGCCCTGTGTTTTGCTCGTCCACTTTGTCGACCATTCTTGATCGCTCGCATGACGGGAAACGTGCCCTTGGGAATGGCGCTACCTCGTGCTCAGCACAGGCAGGTAGCCTGCTTCTCAAGCGCCAGGCTAATTTCCAACGTTTCATGGGGGCCTCACAAAACTCCACGTCAACGAGTCCCCACGAAGATCGTACATCTCTTCCTCCGCAAAGCGACATCTATCCCCGACTCCCCTTCACTCGCGTCATGCCCCTCGTCGTCGCCGCTGACGGCACCTGCATCTCAGGCTTCGGGAACACTGTCGGACTCATACATTCGTCATTGCCCGCCGCAGGCACGAGCGGGCGCGACTTTTCTTCTCTAGATTCATCCCCTCATCCACTCAAGAAGCGTTTATAGTTATAATCCGCAAACATACTGTGTATTGTAGTCATGCTATGCAAGTCTTATTGCAACTTTTCTCAGCTCTATCTCAGTTGATGCCTGCGTGAGGTAGGGGTAATGTTCGGCGCCCTAGCCGTCGTGATGCACACCACGTCTTGCATATTTGAGCTAATAGCCGGCGTGACATCATAAAATACTTGGCCATGTCTCGTCTCAACCGACCCAGACAGGCTTTGGTATAGTCAGTAACAGTCGAGGCGATTATGTGGGATGACTCACGGGGCCGGGTTGGGTATAGTTTGTCGGTTTGGGGAAAGAATAAGGATCGAAAATGATGCCTGGCTCCTGGTGCAGATACGAGGTTATGGCTGATCATTTGTTAAGAGGGTGCAGATTGGCGCGTACCCTTCCTGTGTATACTCCAGGGATGGACACCAATGGATTGGGCGTGCCACCGCCTCCGTCTGTGACATCGAGCTGAGCGCATCCAATGTAGAACTGAGCTCCGCCGAAGTAGGCTGCGTCGTGCAGAGCAATGTGCTCGATGCGGAGGAGGTACCTAGTCATGAAATAAGTTGATACTGTGAGGTGGTTTGGCTGAAGTTAGAGCAGAAGATACGTACTGCCCAGTTGGCACTTTCTTGGGGATGGTAAATGTAACGTTGTACAACCCTACAGGATGGCCGAGTAAATAGATATACCGGTGAGAGATAGCCAGAACAACCACTTGCCCAAGGCAGGGAATGTCGGGTAGTTGGTTCCAGTGGGATCAGCTATGGCGGTTATCTGGTAGATCTTGAACCAGACTTTGCCTGAGCCATCGAAGCTCATAACGTCGCCAGATGCTTTTGCCATGTAGACATTAGCCACCTAGGACCAAACAGAGGACATCAGCACGTCGCCAGTACCATCCATCAGCTGGCTCAAGCTAATATGACGAACTCCAATATGATAGAGATTGTTGTCGGTCTGGAAAGTGATATTCTTGCCCGCAGCGATGGTGTAGGTATGAGCCGCTTTGCCACCGGCGCCATTATAGCACCTGAAATTGGGATCGGTCACATTCTTGATCTAGTTTGAGATACAGCGATAAATCATGGGTGATTTTCATCCGTTGACCGTCATTGCGCACCGGATTTCTGGTTTCGTAGTTGTCCGTCCTGCGGACAACATCCCAAGCGGTTGTATTGTCAACAGATGGAAAGCAGTCTCATTTTTACTTAGCGAGGTGGAGGGAGATAGATCATTTTATGTACTCACAATGCCCAGAGACGGAAAGCGAGAGGAACCCAGCAACGAAAAAGCTCAGAGAGGAGAGGAGCATATTCGAGAACGGGCTGAGATTCCCCCGTGCACAGCGAGAAAGCCTTACTTTATAGACCGGCAAGCTTGCATCGGGTCGGGAGCGTGAGGCCTTGAGGTTTTTGACGGCTGGGGGACGCGGGCTGCAACAATCACAAGAAGGTGGTGCCATACGAACGAAGCCGTGATACCGAGCTCGTGATTCGTGGCCATGCGTTTACCAGCTTCGGAGCATGCGGCAGCATCAATCGCCCAGGCTGTGAGTTTGTAGTGCCTAGCTTCATCATGACGCAATGTAGAGTCTCGGCTCCCAAGAGAATAAACTGTTGATGTTGATACTACATCAGCCAGCTGTGGAACAGTATCGCAAGGCAAAGTTCTCCTTGGCCGTGGTCTAGACTCTAGAGCTACTAGCGAGTAAATCTGATGCGCCCAGGCTGGCTTGGGAGGAATATTGCGTGGCTTAGGCTGTTTGGCTGATGCGGGGTACGCAATACCAGTGCAGTTGAGCGAGGTCGCGTCGGAGTGGCTGATAAGACCCTGATACCGGTATCAAGATCAACACAAGGGCGGTCGGATGACATGCGAAAACATTCATAGGCGAGGATGCAATCCTCTATAATAGACATGGTAATCCTTACTAAAGGCCTAGGAGAGAGCAGGGTTTGGGAGAAGGCCGCGCAGCGAGGACAGCGCAAAGCCTTCTCGCCCATTGCACCATGGAATACCCTACCCAATGACTACAAATCCAACGCAGGGTTTTGATTGACAATGGTAACTTGGGTTCGCGATGCGATGACCACTGCTCAACAAAATCGTCCGGGAGCCCTTCCCACCTATCGTATTCCTCCGGATCATGTCGATTGGCGGGTGGAGGTGCAGCATCCATCTGCAAAGGCGAGAGGCGAAAACAGAAGTTGTCGAATGCGAGCAGGGCCTCAGTGGCTGTGTATCTCTTTGGAATATCTCGGGTGATCATTTTGTCTAGAAATGGAGCCAGGAAAGGTACGATGGGTGTGAGTTGCTGGTGAGGGTGAAATCCTGTCATACCGGGAGGATGTCATGAGCGGCAAAGACACGAACCTGGAATTTCTCGCAAAGCAGTTGTCCTAGGGCAGCAACATCATACGCAAAAGGATCATAGTCGAGTTCACCCTGTGCGGTGTCATAGGAATAATTCCCCCCGCAGATAAATGATTCGTGACCAGGGAGGCGTCGTTCGGTGGGAGTAGATGTGCGAGGGAACATCACGGCACAGTCGAAATCAAACAGTGCGTACAGCGCACGCCCTTCGCGGCGCAGCTGTGTTCGGTAAGGGTTTTCATAGACTTCCTCGATGCGCCCAATATGATTCATGAGAACGTTCGCCGGTTTGATATCCTAGTGACTGCGAATGAGCCGGGTTAGTACTGTACAGACTGAAGGAAAGCTTACCCGGTGGGCGATGAGCCTTTCATGCAAGAAGCATAGGCCCTGAGCAAAGAATATCTAGTCTACATTTCCGCAAGGATAGATAGCTAAGTTGGCCACCTTTAGCAGACAATGCATGTAATCCAGGGCTTCACGAACAGTTGAAAACCAGGGCCATGTTGCACTGTCGCCCCACCTTTTAAGGCGATCAGCAAAGATGCTGGCGCACGTCTAGACAACGCCACATACCTGGGCATAACCACGAAACAATGTCCATCCATTTCCAAGAAATCGAGGGGAGGAATAACGCAACCAAAAGACTCGGTTGAAAATAAAGATAGCTCTTGGCTTAGAGCGCGAAGTATTCGATATTCCTCGGATTTGATTTTCACCAGCTTGATGGCGACTTGACGATGGCGACGATCTTGCGCACAAATAACCCGGCCCTGTCAGGCGTCAGTCAAGAAGATGAGTACTCCTAGAGAGCAAAAGGCATACGATTGGAAAGTGGTTGAGCACGGGCGTATCCGAGTCTGAGGGATCTCCTCCAATAAAGCTATATGGATGCTCGGCTGGGACGTCTGGTGCCGACAAAGGCGACATGGAAACAATATCGTCCTCCGGTATGCCTCTGAATTCGCGAACTTGATGGTATAGGTCGTAACCGCGCTCCAGGAACCATGGGCGCATAGACTCCCACCATTTCATCCTCTCCTCGAGGTCAAAGAGGCGGGAATCAACGTCGAAGTCAATCTATGATAAAGCGATGGCTGAGCATAGCTACGTTCTCGCCCCCTCCCTAAGAAATCGTGCCTCGATCTGACTCATTGCGCCACAGGTTTAGTCGTATCGACGTGAAGAGAGGGATTAAACCGCCGGCAAGAAGCACCCAAACGGTGACGGCGTGGGCCTCAAAGGCGCAAGTTTTCCTAATGGGCCCGCGGCCGCTGTGATCAAGAGTGACTTGTATCGTAGTAAATAAATCTGATGCGCACAAGCTGGTAGAGGATCTATCCGTCTTTACGCGCGCTACTAGGTATTTAGCGCATCAGTCACGTATACCAAGCCTAGGTGGTTGATGGCTTATAAAATGCGGAATAGTCGTTGACTGAGGAGAATAAGTTATGTAAAGCAGCAAAGCTTGGTCAAGGTAAGATATTTGGTGGCTTGGTCAGCATTTCACCGGCCCGCGTTTGCCGCTCCATAAATCAATTGATTGGTCCCTATCTCGCTCCGACATTGCCTAGTCTCGCACCCCAGGTTTCAAGCTTCAAGCTTCAAGCTTGAGCTTGAGGGTTGATAGATGTCACTCAATGCCCTTCCAAGTTCAAAATCATCCAGTTTATCATTGACTCGGGTCCGTTGGGTATGCCGTATGTAATACCTATTAACTAGTAGAGTAGAGTGAAATAAATAAACAAAGTCTGTATTATAGAAAGGTTAACAAGGAAAGTCCATGATATATCTGGAGCAAGATGAAGAATACAGAAAGGTGCCGAAGATCAATAGTATTGGGTTAGGATGGCGATCGTTCATTGTGGGTTCCGCCTACTGAGTCTGATCGGAAGCGGACCGAACCCAAGCACAGAAGTAACCTGCCCGGTCATCACTCTCTCTTGCCATTGCCGAGGCGTTTCACCATCCGCAAGGTCGACATCCACCTTCCAGTCGCGGAGCAACATAACCAGGAAACTCGTCGTTTCGGCCAGTGAGAACTTGCGCCCGAGGCAGGCGCGCGGGCCGTAGCCAAACGCGGCAATCGCTGGGTTATCGCGGAGAGATTCGTCGGACCACCGAGAGGGTTTGAAGGACTCGGGGTCGGGAAAATGACGCGCACTATAGTCTGGGTAAATAGTAAATGTAGGTAGTGATAAGCATAGTGATATCTAATCCACGAATTGATAAAAATAGCATACGGATGCCAAGGACGTTGACAACGACCTGCGTCCCCTTCTTGAGTACCACATTGTGAGATTTTTCACCGGTGGTTCTCTTCATGACGCTCAGCTGTACATCCTGGGTTGCTTCTCGAAACAGTGCGGATCCAGGGGCTATTTGGTACGATATGTAAGATCGGCTTGGTTTTGGGACAAAAATAAGCAAGGGACCTACGATAGAGCCTCATAGCTTCTTGAACGCATTTGCGGATATGCGTGAACGACTCGAAATCCTCATAGCCCTGTATCCCAATCGGAGTAATTGAATATTGCCTCATAAGACGACATAGGAAGAAACGCACGGGATCACGTCCGCCGGGAGCAACTCGAATGATCTCTTCATAGGCTCTGTCCTGCTCGTCCTGATACGCACCAAGAAGCGCCAAGACAGCATCCAGCGTACGCGCCGTGGTTTCTGCAACGTCCCCAGATTACCCCTTACGTGAGCATAGACTTGGTGGGGAATAAATCAAATGCCAAACCATGCCCCGCAAAAAGCATTGCAAAAATGTTTCCGGCCACCTCATCTTCGTCAAATGCGAACTTCCCACCTATATTGGCCTTCACAATATTGTCGAAGATGGTGTCTAGTCCTGTAGCCTCGCCGTTGGTTACGTCTTCGCTTATGATTTTCTCTCTTCGAAGGGCGACTTGGGCCCTCATGAATGAGAAAATCGTGCTAAAAGCCGTATCCACTCGTTTGAGCCTTGTTGATATTGTTGTCATTCGACGTAGTATTGGAGAGCGATATATACGGAAAAGGCTTACGTTTTGAAGGGGAGAATATATGCCCACTTAGGAGTTAGCAGTCGCACGACAGCATCTTCGACCATCACTTTCAAGCATTTCTGCAGTGGCATTTCCGCCCCAGCCGCAGAAATTGAGTCGGACCACGTGGAGTTGAGATCCAAAGCGCAGGTGGCTACGATATCGAGAGTAAACTGACTCTCCGAATAGAAGTTAAAACACTGAAGCATATCGCAAACGGCTGTGCGCATCCCACCTTCTTAGTCAAATCGCTTAGATCTGAAATTGCGACAGCTCCCTTTTTATCCCATGCTTCCGCTTCAATCATGCCCCGAAACGCCTGCATGCTCTTCTTCCATACCAAAGAGTGCCTATAAAATCAGAATCAGCACAGGTGTACTTAAACGGCGAAGATATCAAACCTGAATCACAATTTGTTGGAGAAAGCTGGAGTGAGGACCCTTCTATATTTCTTCCAAAGCTCCTTTTGAGCGGTGGCAATGTTTTTGCCAATCAATCTAGGTATAAGGTTAGAAGTATACTACGGGGCTTCGTGTTCCGACGCACATGGTGCCAATATCGTCTGCAATTTTGTCGAAACCATCCGAGTGTCCAAGGATCTGCTTCATTAGCTCCAAGGAGGAGATAAAGACAACAGGAGCTCCATGTAACCACGGAACGACAGACATTATGTCTGTATCTCTCTCGACTAGGCAAGGATATCAGTACCAGCCAAGGAATGATCAACCATTCGTTAGTGACTTACAGCCACCAGAACGCTTCATATCCCAGATAAAATTCGAACCAGGGTTGTAGAAGAGACGACCAAGACATTCCGGGACGAGGAAACCCCAGATAGACCTTGTCCCAAATGCGCATCGTATCCCAGAGACGTAGTCAACAGCCTACGTGACAACCGCACCGTTAGCTTGAGCTTGAGAAGTCAGGCTCCGACGAACCTTGAGGCCAGACCAGAGTTTGTAAATTCGCGAGATGGCAAAAAGAGCCAACAGAGTGAGTGCGGCGTTTAGCATGATTCAAACAATGAGTGAGGTTTTGGGTGTGAGAGCACGACATTGGGTGGGCTCTATTTCAACGACTCCCGTGTTCTCATTGCTGTGAAAATAATGATCAGTCCGTAGTGTGATATTAATTTCTCTAAGGCTAAGCACTGACTGCTGCAACTAGGACGCTCCATCTGATGTACAACCCGTGAAGCCAAGTGAGCCAGATGGTGTTGCCACTGCACAAATCAGGACGAAAGGCGGCGGACGGACTAAAGCAGTGAAAACGCAGCAGGTCTTGGTATCAATCGTCCCTCCGCAGACGGTGTACTGGATCTGTGAAAGCACTTAAGAGATGATATTTTGCCATGGTGCGGGAGTGTGACGCCGGTCTTAATCTGATGATACGTGACTTCGGGTTCGAAACGCACATATCATTAAATTGAAACCACGCATCCGACCATCAGTTTCATTGGTACGTGATTCTTTTTTCACGCTCCTCTTTCATACTGTATGCCCACAGAAAAAAAAAAAAGTAGTTTGATAAGTTGCTGCCATCGCATCCCAGGCGGGATGATACACTTAGCTACGCACAATGTAAGATCGAATACCGGAATTTCTCCTTGATCAATTCCCACACCTTCGACACGCCGGGAATCTGTGGCAACGGATAACATCGAAGGATTCAAAGGCCCCAGAGCACTACCTTGCTTAGTCTGAGGAAGTAAGCGTAGGCATGATGGGGCTTGGCAGATCAGATCCAGCTAAAATGATAATGATATTGAGCTGCGCGCTATTTCCGTGCCAGCACGTCTATTGTTTGGTGTGTTGGTGATGCCTAGCACTAGTGATGCCTTGGCCAGTGCTGTGCGTCAATGTCGGAGCACCGTCGGAGGGCAGGGTGGAAATATCTCGGATGCAGATACCCTATCCGGTATCCTTTTGTAATAGGAGGCGAAGTCGACTCAACGCCAAGTCCAAACACCTACATAACACTTGTCGCGGGTGGCACCTTTTCGAAAGCTGAATAAAAAAATAGGGCTGCACTGAGTATGGCTATCCTTGAAAGTAGATCTTTAGCTCTGTGTTTCCTGGTAGCAATTAAGCATCTCCTCTCATCTGGTCACAACGAATGGATATTAGGCGGTGGCGAGGGCGCCTGTGCGGCCCCTCCCCAGCCGAGATATTTCAAACCAGTTTTTAGCCTGGACATGAGGTGTCCTTTCCATTTCGGAGTTCGATGTGTGCAAGCAGGTCAATACAGCATAAAGCCTGTTGAATCGCCATTTCCCTTGCGTGGACGTAGATTTATGGAGGACCAATGAGGCACCATCTCCGGCCGGGGCTCAGATTTCAAAACAGAAGAAAATGGTGTATTAATGAGATGGCAAAATATAGACACGGACAAACGGAGTCGTCCAGAGAAGTCACAGAGAAAAAGTCTACTCAAACGCTGGAAACAATCCTGATAGACGCGGAACTTGGTTTAGGCTTGTGTTCAACGAAAAAAAATAGGGAGAGACGGCTAACTCATCGGCTTTGTTGAGTGCCCCAATCATCTGCACACACTCCTTCCGTCGGCTCACGACAAAGTCACTCTCCTTCATCAATTCGTCTAATACGTCAGCTTTATAAAGTTCCTGCAGGAGCTCCCGTTGAAGGCTAGCAAGTAAATGTTTAGCGGGCTGGAACCAAGCGAGACGAGTGAAAAGAAGGGACAACGTACTTCTCTTTCGAGTGGTTTACCAAAGTAAGGGAAATTGCTTTCGGAACCATGTCAATCATTTCTCGCTTGATAATATTGTAATACGAATGGATAAGGAGTTCTGTTTGTACCATGTCATGAGATACATCGGCGTGGAAGATATGACGAGCAATCTTACTAATAACTTCGGTCTCCATCGTTTCACGTTCATTCAATGCGGCTTGAGGTCGAATAACTGCCGGAGGCTGATCAAAGAGGTGGTCAGCACGATATGAATATAGAAAGTGAGATCAATAACTTACTGCTTCCATCACGCCACTCTTCTTCTTTGCCGCTTTGTTGCCCGAGAAGAAGCTGCCAAAGAAGCTAGGCTCTTCTTTCTTGATGTCGACGTCGAGGTCCTTGTTATTATTGAGCTGGCCTGGGGCAAGCTTTCCTGGCCGGTTGTCCGTGGTGGGCGCTGGCTTGCCGGCATTTAGTCGATCTTGGACGATTGCCATAGCCTAAGTTATCAAAGTAGGTATAGTAATCCGCGTCATGTAACGATATGAGATCGTACTTTTTGACCACTTAGGAAATCTGGATGAGTTGTATTAATGTAGCACGCGGACATACTAGAGATTTAGAGCTATAAGCGATGGTTATAGCTTGTACAGAGGAGGCAGGGTACTCACGCCACCAAGTCCGAGACCAGTTTCGTTGTTGGCGTCATCGACTGCTTGAAGAAGTTGATGACCACAGCATTAAACCTCTCCTTCAGTGCGGGGTAACGCCTAAACGCTTGCTATGATTTCAGGTATGTTTATTTAGAGCTGAGGATATGCGAATGAAGGCTTATAGAGACGGTTGGCTTACGATCTTGGCTAACAACTGCCCCAGTATCCGAATAAGTTCGTCATAAACTAATTGACAGCACTTTAAGCTTGGCTCCTCAAGCCGGTTGATTTGCTGCTTCACGATGACTTCGAATGCTGTTGTGCCGACAAAGAGAGATGGCGTTGAACCCTGAGGAAAAGATGCGATCAGTTCTCGGTGATCACTGCTTCGTGTAAGGGCGCAGGACAAACCGAAGAATTGTATAAAATGGTTCTTATATCACCATCTTTGACTTGGTCGAACGGATCGATACTCTTGATTCCATTATTGAACAATTCGTGGAACACAAAGCTTATCCGCGCGCCACCAGAGAGCTCATTCAGAGAAAGGTCGTTGGTGTTACCGTCAATTACTGTGCGGAACTCATTTGTGAACTCGGTGATGACAGAAAGCACCACGTTTCCCTAATTTGAGCAATGAGCGTCACCGAAGGTCTACGATATGAGATGAGATAACGAACTGGGTTTCCTTCACCCATCGGGCCACCGAGGGACTGCAATTCTGCTGTGTACTTGGCCAGCTGTTGCTGAATGCGTGCTTTGATATCCGGGAGAGAAGATTTAATCTAGAAAATGACGGTGCTATGGGTCCAATCATCTCGTGGATACCAAACAAAAAGCAACGAACGTGGTGCATTAAGACAATGTTAAGCTTGCGTGCCAAAAACGGCGTCCCGCAGAATTGGGCCTTGCTCTTATAGCTTGGATGGTTCTCGAAGAAAGCGCGCTCATGATCGAGAGCGGAAGAAATAGATTTGTTCGTGTCGATATCTCGTTGACCACGGTTCACTACAGGCACGTAACCCATTCGGAGGGGAATGCTACAAGGAGAATGAGTCTTTAACGTGTTAAGAGATAAGAGTTCGCGATGAACTTACATCCTCCCAGCCAAGATGTCTACCACGTCTGTGCCCTGGTCCCTGTTAAACGGATCTTGTCAATGGCAGCTTCACTAGTAGTGTGAGGAAACATTCGTACATTAGATCCACCTTGGTTAAAACACCTATTGTTCGAGTGCCTATATTATAGAGCATCAGATATGAACGCGTCGTACTGGAGAGATGGCAATTTACCCTCTGGATCGACTTCTCTTGCAAGTTTCAACCCATCAGAGTTTGCCAAGTCTACGTTTGCAGCTGTCACAGCAAGGATGATGCACTGTGGCTTGGATATATACTTCATGAGCATATCCTTAATCTGCCGCTCAATATCGCGCGGTTGGTCCCCCACGGGGACTTTGGTGAGACCAGGGAGATCGACCAGCGTGAGGGTGAGCACATTCGGCGAGAATATACGAAGGTTGATTGGAAGTGGCGAAATTCCTGCGTTTCGACCGGTCTTGGCGTCAGTGTCCCGAACGATTTCGGCTCGAATCTTGTTGAAGTCGTAGAATTTCTCCCCAGGAAGATGCAGGAACTCTCCCCACTCATTCTCATTGATTGCGCTGTCAGTACCAGGCGCCGCTGCTGCGAAGAAAGTTTATATCGATGTGTTGACGATGGATACGCGGAATTAAGCATACCTGGTGGCGCAACGACGCCATTCGTCTTTGGTGCTGGCCGATTGATGAGCTGCAGTACCAGAGGCCGCCGTGTCACGATGCCGTTTCCCCGAGGCAAGAAGTCGCGCCCTACGATGTTCTTTACAGCATGTCAAGCTCGAGGCACGTAAGCTCACGTGAAAGAAGCGCAGCTCACCTCCAGCACGCTACTCTTCCCGCTGGACTGGCTCCCCAATACACATATTTGTGGAAGATCTATGCCAGAGGTGCTACTCCCCACTGCTGTGAACACATCCTAAAAATTGGCAGATATATCAACGACGGAGGGATGACGTCTGCGCGATGGAATGTTGGCCTACTTGAAGCTTGTTGACGACATTGACAACTTCTAGACCAAGACCTGCAGACATTCTTGGGGCGGGGCTTGCTGGCTCTTGATGGAATACGTAGGATGGCGGAGCGACGGGGGTGTACTCGGAGGGGGACGAAGAGGAGAGGGAGAACTGGGAGCTACTGCGATCGGTTGGACGCGCGCCTCGTGTGTTTGTCTCCTCAGCCTCTTGCTTCCGCTCAGTCACCGCTTCGCCTTCTGCGCTGCTCAGCGTCTCCCTCGTCTCTGCCGCGCCTGCGTCGCCAGCGACGTCTGCGGCGGCCTTGGCGAGGGATTCAGCGTCAGCTATATCACTGGAGCTCTGCGCGGAACTTTGTGCTGCACCCATGTCGATGGTCCTTGAACGTTGTGCACTCCTATGTTCTTCCCGCAGTTTTTCCTTGAGGCTAGTCTCCCCACTTGCCTCGCTTCGCCAGCGTGTTGCAGTTTCCATACGCGGAGCCCCTTTACGCGTCACGTGTGCCTATATCCGCAGTGGAGTTTTTTGAGAAGGACGTGTGGAACCACCCCCATTGAAGTGCAAACGAAAGCAAGGATTGATCTCGTTTGTACACTCACTTCCGTCCGCAGAGGAGTCGGCTTCCAATAATTTTGCATGGTGCGTATCTCAACCACTTCACTCAAACTAGTGCTTCAAAACCTGATCGCTCGACGCTACAACGCTGCAACACCCCAATGCGTAGTGAATATGTTTCCCACTACCCGACTTAACTTCGATATATTTTCAGTAATATGCTCGATGCACAGCAATCGATCGCTACTGTCGCTCGCCCTCACTTTGCGCTCTGCGCGAGATACCATCATCCCACAGTTCCTATATGTCTTCGTCAAGATCATTTTACCATCGCGTCCTCTCTGGGGGGACAGCGGTTGAACGCCTTGTGCGGCATTTCAAGATATCTTTCCCCATCGGAGAAGGGTCGGTTGGGGTGATCTCATCCTTGCAGATTGCAGATATACTGGAACGAATGAACCGGCTTCGCAGCGTCGAGCTCACCCTCAGCGGAAACCTGCTCTTCAGCGGATCGCGTATTTGGAGGGCCTTGGCCTCGCAGACCAGCTTGTGCGATCTCACACTCAAATATCCGTATCGCTACTCCCTCGGCTCCTTCCTACTCCCCTCGTCCAAGGAGCTGAGAAATATCAGACCGCTCAAAACCTTTCATATATCTACGCCCAGACACTATGATACCACTGTCATCTCAGCCGAGTCGGACTTGGGGGTCATATTGCTAAACTCGCGGGAGACGCTCGAGGAGCTGACCCTGCCTACCGTGGCATGGGATTTTCCACCTTTCCCCAACGCACCGATCGACAAAGGTCTCATTTGGCCGCGCGTTCGCAGCATATCCACCGGAACACTGGAGCATAGTTGCCACCTTGATTTTAATTGGGCCTTTCCCTCCGCGCGCTACCTCTCAACTCGGGGTTGTCTCTCTACCTGGAATGATTCTTTCAATCGGCCTTTCCTCTCTCGCCTCGAGTCCATGGAAGGGCTGGCTCACGAATTCCGAAGCGCTTTTACTTCAGCTGCAATGAAGTTGCGCCGCGTAGCATATTGATCGGTCTCGCGAATCCAACGGAGGAATTCCTCGATTTCCTGACATCAGACCTTCATAGTCTCCGAATGACCTTTCAATGCTTAGTGGGCCCAGTCTCGGCCTTGAGATCCATCCTCAACGATCCCGAGACTGGACTCCGCAACACTATAGAAGATAGAATAGATGATAGATAGATGTACTATGGATGCGCTGGCGTACGGGCAAATGGACGATATCCGCCGTACCCGAAGAGTTCTGGATGGCACTTCCGGCCGTGTAACGAGAAGGGTGGGTGTTGTCGTCGTGGGTGGAGAGAGTCGAGTTGACCGGATGCCAATTGTATAAATACACTTATCATGCAGGTCAACGAAAATCGTGGTTTGCGCAAATTCGGCATCTTCGGCGCACACAGATCAAATCATCCCAGGCTAGGGTGTTTGCGCCGGAAATGTATGGAAAAAACATAACAAACATGTTCATGGGAGCTATTCACTGGTCAGTGAGCCGGAGTACAGCATGCCAGGACGTGAAAGTGTCCCGCAGGAGTTGTTTTATTGCAAGAGTCATCAGTCGTCTTTTTGCAGTTATAATGAAAGCCACGAGTGTCGACTGCGGAGATGGGCCTGGTTTGAACACCCATATCCCTCGTCGTCAGCGATGTCTATGTCAAAATGAGTAGTATTACAACGCACTGATGTTTGCTGTTGCACTCCACTTTGGCCCCGCCGTTGTACCCTCCTCTGCATGGGCTGTCCTCGTACGGGACTGCTTGATTTTTAGCGAATATCTCGCAATTGTTGGTCATTAGGAAACCTTGGCGGCCTGCACCAACCTGCACAACAAGTGGGATAAGGTTCTCGCGATTGATGGCTAACAAGCACGCGCACGTACCTCCGCACGGCCAACGGCTGGGATGCTGACCGCCGTTAGAAAGAATCGCGGGTCTGTGAGCTCAGGGTACGCACCTATTTCCCCAGTCTTACAGACTGCGCTCGCGCAGTGAAAACTTGCAGCAAGACAAACGGCGGCGAGAAATTTTTTCGACAAGCTGAGAAGCATGGCGTGCAAAGTAGTGAGGGGGAGAGTGAGTGAAAAACCCTCAGCTACTGTCCTTTTATACGCCTAGAAACAAAGCATGTGGAATAAATTCTGCGCGCACCACGCGCGCATCGTGGTTCGTGAGTAGCGGTACGCGTGGTAGCTTACAGCTGCCGAACTCACCGATCAATCATCACATACACATTCCATAACCCACATGATCTCGTGAGTCCTGTTACCCGCTGCCTCTAGTAGAGTGCGCTTCACGATACTATGCACACGGCAGTACTGGTTACTATTAGTTTGAGACGGTGCCGATGGGCGGCATTTCCAACCTTTGCTAGGCTGGGTCAGCACTTTTCAATCTCGCAGTACCGTGGGCCGAGGCTCGGCCTTCGCCCGAGATGCGGCCTAAAGCGCACCCAAAGTCGCCTTCCGCTACTTCTTCTGTCTGTCTTCGTTCGTTCCTCTGTTAGTTTTTGTTTGCGCATGCAGTGTAGCTGCTACGCGGACCTATGCACGAGCGCATAGTCCTCCCTGCAGGACAACCGAGCCACTGTGTTGAAAGATTATCCAGACGGGCGGAAGTCAGACATACGCTGCCGATTGGTTCACACGTGCCGCGTGGATGGTATTTCTGGGTGGGCGCGAGAACTGAGTTCCACCGCCGGCCCGGCTTGAACACAGGCCCGAGCCATCCGGAGGGAAGATGATGGATAAGTAGTACGCAGTGGACAGGCCTCATCTAGATGAACACACGCGTGTGCGGAGTGGAGCCCCATCTTGCTTGCCAGATGCCATTAAGCTGGGGCCCGCATCTCACCAAGCCGGAAACTTACGGCTGTATCCCAGCGTTGGATAGCCGCCACGAGGAGCGCACAGCCACATCATTGGTGCCAAATCACCTGGGATTTACTTAGCTGTTGTCGCCGTATGTGTTCTCGCGGCGCGTCAATCTGGAATTCAGCTAGCACCACAGACAACAATCAAATGCTTGCCTGACTAATACAGTGCGAATCATTCCTTTGCAACCTTCCGCTTCTTTCTAGCAGGCGGCGCGCCTTCTGCGGATTGGTGGTATTGATGAGGTATATGTCGTCCAGTTTGTATATATGCTCGATAGCTGCCTGTGTTCGGGTCGATTCTTGTCGTTCTTGCATAACACGATGTCGGCCGGTTGTGCGGCAGCCTGCGAGGCGGCATCCGTGTTGGACATTAATCAAGAACTTGATCTTCTAAAACGTGCATCAGAAAGCAAGAAAAAACCAGTGATTTAAGTAGTCCAGTGCTCACATCTCCTGGAATCACGACGTATGCCTGTTCGTTCATACGACGTGCCAAATCGGGCAGCCCATATATGTCGTGGCGGCGTGGCCTAATCTCAAAAACGTCCAGCGTAACCAACGGAGGATTGCTTGTGTTTCCTGTTAATATCTCAGCAATTCACCCGACGACTGTTTTAGACCATGCGACAGAGTGTTAGCTATATAGCGCGCACAGCTCAGAGACTCAAATTAACATACGTTAATCGGCGATGTGGCAAAAACCCAAGAACCAACGTCGCATTTATCGCCAGACGCAGCCACTACGTATTTGCACAGCGTGAGCGTGAGCAGGTGCGTGTAAGATGATACGTTGAGAGCTTTAGATGCCTGAGTCGCAGGCCAGTCACGCTCAGGCCGCTGGTGTGTCTTGCGGTCAATGGCCATAGGCTTGACCGTACCTAAGACGCGTTAATGATCACTATCTCAGCGATGTAAAGAACATAGATTAGATATGCAGGGACACACCTAGGATCACTACTTCTGGTGGGTTCCAACCCAGATGAATCTGAAGAAGCGGGTGTTTTTGGAGGAAATCCCTTACGCTGACACCACATTGTACCCACTCGCCACTCGGAAATTTCATCCACCAGCCACCCGTTAGGCGCTGCTTCATACTCTCTTGATTGCCAAGTTGGACGGCGATATCGCGGCTGGGAGCAAGGCGGTTGGAATATATAGAGCATAAACGAAATACCCCGTTGTACGACTCAAAAACTTTGGTGGAGCTGCCGACGATGGGGCCAAATTCGATCGAATCTCCGATGATGGGCTCGAGTAAGTGCAACTTGATTTTGGCTGTGATTTTTCTGGGATCGATAAGCGCAAAAATATCCAATACGTTCGCAATGGCTACTTTGGTATCAGACTAAAAGAGCAAGTTTAGGCAAGTGCTACAGGGAGATGACGCAAAGAGCTAAAACCCGCGTACTATCCATAAGTTATCGATCTCAGGCTGCTACACCAGAGGGACAAGCTCCCCAATCGCTTGCCATAGTTTGAACATGTTAGGGCTGGAGATATCATCAATATGAAATAGGCTCGTCTATCCGACGGTCTTGAACTGCCGTCCGATGAGAGAGTTTGCGTAGGATAAAATATAGCTGGCGCGGATTGCCTGGATCGATAGCCCTCGTGTGTCGGTATCCTGCAAACGGATGCCATATGTCTCCTTCTTAGTTGTGTCCCACGATGTGAAGAGCATGTGCCATGCATATTTGAGGATACCCAGGAGGATGGTGTGTAATATTTCAACGGGAGTGTCGCGCGCGGCGTCGAATCCTACGCGTCACGGAAGCATTTGTCAAGTCGCGTGTATTACAGTCATCCCCCATACAATGGGTCGACCCCACAAGATGGGTCGGACCATATAGGGTAATTTTTACTAGTGCCCTGGCACAGCATTTCGGATGCAAAGGACCGAGCTGCGCCAAAAAGGGTCGGCTCTGGTCGCTCAGCCAATCAGATCGCTGGATTTTGTTTGGTCTGACCCATCCTGTGGGGTCGACCCATTGTATGGGGGATATATCTTCGCGACTCACCGAGCATCGTCAAGAAAGGGTTGTAGACGTCGTCTTTGTTCTGACAGCCCAATCCTCAAGTTCTTTTGCGATTTCATCTGGGGATCTTGTCGGATCAGCTTGCCTCAGACTCTGTGCACGCTTCAATAGCTTCTCAATCCAATACTGTGTATGCCCATCTTTTACGCCGGTCGCTGTCTGTTGCTCTTGAACTGCTTTCGCTACACCCCGGCATGCAAGCTTGACTTGAGACTCGAGCTCCTTGAGGGTCTCTTCACCTGAGCAGGGCTCTCCAGCTTTAGAAATGCGAGCCTGTTACCTGCTGAACCTAGCATAGTAATTGCAAACAAACTTACTGTGAATCTTGCCTCGTAAATGCTGCCCTCCTCCTGCTCGGCCTTTGTACCTCCAACATGACATTTGCGACAATTATAACAACCCTGCCCACCAATATGGCCAGAGCGTTCACTCTGCATCGGGTTGACCGTGGGTTCCGCATTCAGAAACATGCGAACACGGATGCTTCGACCGGTGAGTGCATCTCGCGTGCGGATTGGGTCTGTGTGCGTGGATCTAAATGGTATGTCAGTAACCCAGAAGTTTTAGCACAAATGAGGTGCGGCACCGACACTATCTTCTCTTTGAAGGCTTTGAATTGCTCTGGAATGCTAGCATGCTGTGAGGTCGACAGGAAATGGACGTGGTATTCCTGTTGGAGAAGCTTCCTTAGTAGATTGCGGTGACTAAGGTAGGCATTCCAGTGCTTATTCCATGCTTTTGTTCTATTTCCTGATACGTCGTCGCCCCAATAATCGATAACGCTCGAGTAAAGCGGGTCATTCCCTGCGATCGCACGTAAAGGGTTGGGCATGCGCTGTGCGTGGCCAGCCTTGATTGTTGACTCTAACAGTTGTCCAATTGTCAGTGCTTCGGTCTCTGTGCGTGCTCAAAATAGCTCGGACAGATCATCGAGGCCACATATGCTCTTATCTTCCTGCAGCTCTAGGTAATTACGTAGCAAATCAGACGCCCAGACGAGTGTCGTCTCTGTGTCTAGTATTTTTAGCTTTGACTTTGTGCGAACCCAAGAAAATGGGAGTCTTTAAACTTGTCCAAAAAACTATACGATCTGACCTCTACCTTGACTACACGCCACACGTCTGCGCACACCTTTCCTTCAGATCGCAACCATCGGATTGGGACCACAAGCTCGCCCGAGCGTAATTGTGCCAGCTCATTCACGCAGTAGTAGTAATAATTAAAAATGCAGCAAATACAATTGATACATAGAGGAGGTAAATAAGCAAGTAGGCAGTGAGCATCGCATTGTCCGCTACAGCACGAGGGAATTTAGCGCCCACAGGTTTGCGAAGCCTTTCGAGGATGTCGACAGTAGGTTACTGACCCGCAGCGAGTAATCTGGCGTGCTGGAAGAGATAGGCGCATCGAGACACGATCACGCACGTGTACATAACAACCAAACGGAGCTTACTTCTACCAAAAAGCGTGTCTGGGACAGCGCATAAGCAGTCGCTTGAGGGGGTTGACAGTGTAGCGAGGTGGCTTGTCGCCGCAAAGCGTTGTTAGCATTGACAATTTTAAGTATTTTAGTTGTGAAGTAGATGGGGTTAACTTACAAACCTTGTAGCACGCGAGCAGGCACTATGGTCGGCTGAAAGGGCTATTTCTCGCGTAGTAGGCCTAATGCTTATCTTCACCTGACTATCAGTGTAAGGGCGATTGGTTCAGTGTCTTCGCGGTATATTCGCCAGATGGATGTGCTGTATAGTCTACTTGGTCAAGCCTCAGGCCTCAGGCCTCAGGGTGCGTAAGAGAGCATATATAGCAGGCAGTTTTGTTGTGATTGCGTGCAGAATACGCGATCGCGCAGTGCCAATGCCAAGGAGAGGCGCGTCTCGCAGACGCGTCTCCGCTCGAAATTTTGACTCCGGTCCTACCCCACAGGCTTTCATTCTTTCTTTGGCGAAATGAAATGTCTGGCACCGCTCATGGAAGTTTCGCCCAACCTACATTTCCTTTCCCTTGCACCCATCTCGTCAACCGCGCGAGGCCCATCTGAGGTGCTGTGGGTAGCGGTCAGTTCATTGTATAGCTGGCTGAGCCAATAAAAAGAAAGGCATCAATCTGATACTCTTTTTTGCCGCAGAGAAATTATATCGCGGCCGTATCCCAACTCCCCCTTGCGTTTTCCGAGCTTATCTGCCCGCGCCCATCTACAGAGCCCGAAGCCGGCAAGCAGAGCGTTGCCGGCTTGTTCCCCCATCTCTTCGAGACATTTTCCTCTTTGTAGGGCGCTCCAACCCGGGGGTGGAGTGGAGTACCTAAAGGTGTATATTGGCGGAGAGCAGTCTCTGGTAGCGACGTTCCGTTCGTCCCTGTTTCTGTGGAAGAAGGGGAAGAGCTCTCAAAGTACTATGAGTAGAGGTGGGCGGAGGAGCAATCTAGAAGACAGGATAAAAATCCATTCTGGGGTTCGGCAATTGTGTGGTGCATCATGTTGTTCTTACACGCCATATGGCTCTTCTCAGCGCTGTTCCGATTCGATCTAAATATTCAGCATTTGACAGATTGAAACTGTGTATATGAGGCGTTCAGGCTCAAAAACAAGCGGAAAAGTGAAGTAATTGTAACAGCGAGACAGGTATACATATATGGACGCTTTCGAGAAAATCAACCGTAGTTGAGGCGGAAAACGTCGTTGTAGCTAAGTATAAATATACGTGAGCGTTGACGATGTATTCATTAGTTTGTGGCAAAACTTACACATAATAAGAGCCACCGTCGGCCAAGAGATGGAATACCTGGCTGTATTGCAGAGGTGTAGTACTGTCGTCAACCTATGGCATACTGAGTTGAACATACGCATAAAGGCCGGCCTATCGATAAGACTTACCACAAGCTGTCCGGTGACCATGACAATCAATCCGGACGGGGTGGGTTGAGCGTCGAGGGTGGATACAACGTGCTGCACCTTTTGGAACGGAAGGCTCTGTACATGGAAATACTCAGACGCCTATGCATCGCAAGCAGTATGGTAATGCCATACTATGAGCTTGTTGACAATACTGGCAATACCGAGGAGCTGGTCGCCTTCGTATGTCAACATGGAGTTATCTCGCTAAGACGCGAATAAGATAAAGGAATGAACGCGGCAAGAGGTGGCAGAACACGCTTACATAGAGTCTCGCAAAGCACACGTCTCTGGTCTGTCCCGCGAGCACGGCGGGGTTGAAGTCGAAGACATGGTAGTAGTATTCGGTGAACTAGGCAGGGATCAGCGCTCAGCACGCGGCGAGTGCTGCAGACGACGGCGGACACACCTGCTTGGCAATCGCGTTGATGTCTGCCATGGCGACACGGGAGCGGGAGCTGGTGGTTGGGGGAAAAGATGGGGCGCCGCCGTCGCTGATCCGAAATCGGACTCGATCGCGCTGCCGGATGCAGATGGGCAGCCGGGCGCACAAACCTGGGTGCGGTCATCTCCCACCTGTGACTAGTGCTGTCTGCCCACTCGTGCTTCGAGGCTTTGGCTCCAGTCGCGGCTAGCGTGTCTTGTCGGCTGCGGGACTAAAGGAGAGATCTAAAGGGAAAGCTGCTCTAGCTGCAATTGTACTGGCGGGATGGAGGCAGCGCTCGCCAGTCGGCCGGGGATGCGTCGCAAATCCTCGGCATCCAATCTGCTCTCATTCAAGTCCAACCCCGCCCCAGTCCCTGCCGTCCCTGCAAACCCGGCCTCCAACGTCTCCCCCTCCTCCGTCTTCCCAACCACCGCGAACACCATGGCCAAGGACTGGGACACGCAATCTCTCTTCAGCGACGCCTCTACTGGCACGGGCAGCACGGCGGTGCCACCCCCTCCCACGGCCGCTCCACCCGCGTCGCTTGAGGCCATACGCGATATGCTTGGGAAGAGGATCACCGCGCTTGCCCATATCAAACACGCACACGAAGGGTGTGTGCCACCTCACTCTGCTGCCAGCTTGAAACCACCGCTCACACACCTCTTGGACTTCGTTCATGGTCAACCAGAAAATCGCACTGGCTCAATACTATCCTCCTCACTTCGAGCGAGCTCGAAAAGACGCTCAACAATGTCACGCAACGAAAACGGTACGCGCCCAACTCCACTATTTTCCCACCAGCCAATTTATGACCCTATCCACATTTAGGACCTTTAAATTTGCTGTGCTCGGCATGTCTTTATCGAACCTGTTTGACATTCATCCGCCCACCGAATTCCTCCGCGCTCTCACCAATCTGTTGGCCGAATACGACCAATTCCAAGATGTCAACTTCAGGCCAAAGAAAGTCAGTATCCGCCTCAGAAACTTGCACTTGGGGAGATGTTCATAGGTATTCGTAGCGAAATCTTTTCCGAACGTCAAATAGGCCGAGACGCGCGGGTGGCGCAGGTGTGAACGACTTCGCAGCGGCATATTCAGATTCGGGCGAGACGTCATATCTCTTCTCACCAAATATTGTCTGTGCCTTGCTTCGCCATTTCACACCTTCTCACGAAGCTCACGGCTTATGACCTTCTTTCATTAAAGCCATTTTCTCTCGACTACTTCCAGGTGATCTTCTCATTCTGTGAGATACTCACTGAGGTCTATCAGAAGATCCGCGCCATGATCGGTGGCCCGTCACTCTTCCCGCTCGTCTCGGCCAACGTTCTCGGCCCTCCTGGCTCGAATTTCTGGATGATACCTGGACCCACTGCCGCCGATCCCTCTCAGATGAGAAATGATGGGATGACTTCGCCGGTGTTATCCAGCGGGGCGGATTCACCTGGCCTGGGTGGTCCACCTAGTCACCTGACATTCGGCTCAAGTGGATTCGGTGGACCGTACATTGGTGGAGGCCTCGGATCCCCTCCTCCGATTTGGAGTCCTGTATTGGGGGACTCGATTATCAAGATTGACGGGCGATTCAAGGTTATACAATTTTTTTTACATGCCTCTAGTTCAAGCAGCTCACATTTCTTCCCCTTGCACTCATCACCCGCAGAAAATCATCGCGACGCTGATAAAAGAACTAGACGAACTAGCTCGAGAAGCTATCAAAGAGGAACTCGCATCGCTGGATCCCTTACTACGCAACATAATGGCACCTTCGGCAGGGAATCAAATGGACATTCTCTCTTTCGATTTCGACGTATAACCCGTGATCGTGGACCCATTTTCTCGTGATTTCTGGTTCGGGCGGCTATACCTGTGATTATTTTCTTCGTCATTCTCATTCGTTCATGCTTTAGGCTTATAGGTAAATACGGAATGTCCCCACTAATGATTGTAATATGTACAAGTAAACGCATGATACTGCCCGCTGTCTGGAACTTTGGTGATTCTGAAGGCTAGAATGCGGACACTCGTGTTCATCGTGACTCTCTCCGGCTGAGCCTGATCGGGATGGGTCCTAGTCCACGCGCAGGAGTAATTCGATCAGTCATCATCCTCTGCTGCCACTCCTGAGGAGTCTCCCCCGGAGCCAGATCGACATCCACCCTCCAGTCACGGAGCAACATCACCAGGAAACACGTCGCTTCCACCAACGAAAATTTACGCCCGATGCATGCGCGAGGACCGTGGCCGAACCCGGCGAACACTGCGTCGCTGCTGAGGGATTCATCGACCCATCTAGAGGGCTTGAACGAATCGGGGTCGGGAAAGTGGCGGGGGTTGTAGTCTGTTTCATGAATGAGAATACGTTCAAAAGGAATGGCCTGTGATAATGAAAGGTGTAAAGAAGACGGCGTACGTATACCGACAACGTTGACGAGGACGTGTGTCCCCTCTTTGACCACCACGTCGTGACTCTTTTCACCCGTGGCTCTCTTTGTGACACTCAGATGTACATCTCGCACTGCTTCCCTAAGCAACACGGACACAGGTGCTGAGAGGTGATATATTAACTTCACTCTCAAAGTGGGAAGACTGGTGCAACAAAAAGGACTTACGGTAGAGTCTCATGGTCTCTTGTATGCATTTCCGAAGATATGTGAAAGATTCAGAGTCTTCGAATTCCTATGTCGGGATAGACTTAGCCAATGTAGTCAATGCCAATGCAGTCTGTAAAAACCTACAGGATCTCGCCCGTTGGAGAGGACACGCTTGATCTCTTCGTAGACCTTTTCTTGCTCATCCTGGTACAGACCGAAGAGAGCTAAAATGCCATTCAACGTACGTGCTGTAGTCTCTATACATGTCAAACATGATCTCCTCCATGAGCACGGGGCCACTGGACAATAAACGAATAAACAACGTACCGTGCCCCGCAAAGAGCATGACAAACGTGTTGCTAATCACCTCATCTTCATCAAAGGCAAACTTCCCGCCTTCAATGTTAGCTCTCACAATGTTGCTGAAGATGGTGTTTTTCCCTGCTTTATCGTCACCAGTCATCTCCTCGCTCGCAATCTTCTCTCGCCGGAGGGCGACTTGGGCCCTCAGGAATGCGAAGAGCGTGGTAAACGCAGTGTCCACCCGCTTGAGACTGGGAAATTGAGCTGTCAGCGGATACAGTGCTCGGTATGCTAGCACAGGATACTCACACTTTAAGGGGAAGAAAGTAAGCCCACTTGGGAGCTAGCGCGCGTACGGGGGCATCCTCAATTACCACCTTTAGGCATTTGGAAAGGCTCATTCCTGTTCCAGCCGTGGAAATAGAATCCGACCAAGTGGAGCGGAAATCAAAGGCGCATGATGCCACAATGTTGAGAGTAAACTGATTTATCGAGAATCAGCCGCGAGAAATACCAGTCACTGGTGGGTAGTACGATGTATCTCACCTTTGCGGTCAGATCCCCCACCACAGGGATGGTCGCGCTCCCTGCTTTGTCCCATGCTTCTGTTTCGACCATGTCACGAAACATCCGCATGCTCTCTTTCCACACCAACGAGTACCTAGGGAAGCCCAAAACTTAGTACTTGGAAAGGCGAGCCACGAAATCATCAAGCTGTACGCGCAATTTCTTGGAGAACGCTGGATTAAGAACTCTCCGATGTTTCTTCCAGGGCTCCCTCTGCAAGGTAGCAACATTCAAACCAAATAATCTGTAAAGATCCGAGGTTATAGCAGGAGTAAAAAACGGAATTTCAGGCTCGAACATACGCGGCACCAGAGTCGTTCTTGAATTTGTCGAATTCATCTGAGTATCCAAGGACTTGCTGCATCATCTCCAGTGATGAGATGAGAATAGCAGGATCGCCGTGTAACCATGGAACGACCGAAATCGCGTCTGTGTCCCCCTCAACTAGATGAAAATGTTAGTGCTCGCTACAGAATCATCAGCGATTGCAGTCGGGACTTACAGCCGCCGGAACGTTTCATCTCCCATAAGAAATTCGGGCCAGGATTATAGAATAGAGCGCCGAGTCTTTTTGGGATGAGAAAGCCCAACAAGGATCTCGCGCCGAATGCGCATCGTATCCCAGGGGTGTAATCTACAGCCTACGCGCGCAGCGGTTCCAGATAGTACGATTCAAAAAGGCCAGGTTCCAACATACCTTGAGACCAGACCAGAATTTGTAAATACGTGAGGCGGCAAAGAGAGCCAGCAGACCGAGCGCAGCATTCAACATGATCTAGGTGGTGGGGTGTTTGAAGCAGAAATTTGCCGCAGCACCAGAGCTAAGTTCTCCTGTAAAGACGATTACTTGACCCTGGGCGAGGCTGAATTCCATCTAAATTGGAGTCCATCGGCCATGGCTGGAAATATCACGTGGTTTACTGGACGAAAGAGGACAAGGCTCTGCATGACCGGGTGACTCGGCAATGGCGTTCGACGACGAGTTTTTCATCCTGCGATGTGCTATAACGATAGGTTCATCAAGCTACGCGTTCCATATACACCGAGCCGCCAACCAGTAAAGCAGAAATTCCAGAATATTGGTTGGCAAGTAAGCAGCAGCTGCAAAACCCCCGTACCAATGCCATTCCGCGGACCGTACAGCCACAGATTGGTAACCTCGTGTGAAGCGACTTCGGACTGGTTACGAACCAGCACCTTTGGACGCGCAGCTATTGACGCGTGCCAGTACTTCACGCCACACGATGCGCACCGAGAGCATTCTTGTCACCAATCTTACCCAGTCAGCCGTCCTGGTGAAGCTTGGCGACAAGACTGAAGCAGTTGCGGCTGAGGCCACAGCCAGTCCTTTCAAGTATCCTTCAAAAGGAATAATAGAGCTCAGAGTCCCGGGGTCAATATCCCATGACGCTGGCACTGATGAAAATGGTGACCAGTGGCTTCTCGGGAAACTGAAAACATCGCGCGCTTTTCGGGTTATGGGATTGAAGGAGCGGGGCTCGCGTAAAGCCGTCATGGGTCTACCATTTAAAGCGTATATTTCCCAGGTGAGCGCGCCGCTCCTCATTTTATAGCATTCTGCGAGCTCCACTCAAGCACCGCGACTTGCAGAAGAGCAAGGGGGTCTGCTCCCTTTTGATTCTTCCCGCTCGTGATATGTCGTCCTTTTTGAAAGATATGCCGGACAGCATGCCACTTTCCACCATCGTCCTCCCAGGTAAGGCTTCGATCGGTTTCCCCGATGGCGATTACGGTTGTGCTGACGCGCTCACCGAAAACAAAGGCACTCACCAGAGGTATAGTATCTTTTGAGCCGCCAACGGCAGTCCTTCAATGGCTTATACCGCGTGATTCCTAGCCTCTCACTCTATTGGTTCCCATTCTCTCAATGTCAATCCCGCCGCTGTACACTCTATCACCAGCTTCACATGGGCATCCGGTTCTTCGATGTCCGGCTTTCTGTGATAGGCTCGGAGCTAATCGCTGCCCACGGGATACTCTCACAGCACCTGCCATTCGCAGACGCACTTGATACCATTGCATCGTTCCTCTCGTCCCATCCATCTGAGACTATGGTCATGTCGATCAAGCAGGAAGATTTTGAGACCGTCCCAGGCCTGACCTTCTCCGCTTTGGTCAAGCAATATGTTTACAAGGAGAAGAGCATGTGGTGGTTGGCGAATCGGATCCCAAATCTAGGGGAAGCGAGGGGCAAAGTAGTGTTATTCAGTCGCTTTGGCGGGGATGGATTCGGGTGGGACGACGGAACAGAGGGGATGGGTATCAAACCAACCATCTGGCCGGATAATAGGAAAGATGGCTTTGAGTGGTATTGCAAGGACACGCGAGTCGTTACGCACGATTGGTATGTTAGTATCAGCCGTCGCATGAACACATACTCACACCCTAATCAACTTGTTAGGTACGGCATTCCCTCGTTCCTCTCTATCCCCGAGAAGTTCGCATCAGCCTCAGCCATCCTACGAGTCCCGCTCGAGCCACAAAATGAGGACCTTCCCATCACATTCTTCTCCGCTTCATCCTTCCCATTCGCCTTCCCGCCCGTCGTGGCTCGCGGATTCGGATGGCCGCGGTATCGTCTTGGAATGGAGGGCGTGAACTCACGCGTGGGTCGGTGGCTTGCCGAGGTACTGACTGCTGAGGGATCCGAAAAGGACGCTCACGGGGCTGGAGGGGAGAAGATTCGGGGATGGGTGCTGATGGACTATTTCGACGAACCGGAGGGGATCACCCCGCTGCTTGTAGAATGCAATTACCGGTGGAGGGGAAAGTGACATTTTATAAGATAAGCTCTCATGGTCATCATTTCGATATTCTTTCTTGCCTTTTTGTAATTTTATACGTACTTATCTTCGGACTCACGACAAAGTGCCAAGCTTATTTATCGCAATGACCCCCACCCCGACGCTGTATACCACACCGGAGTATGATGCCACCCTCTCAATATACAAAGACGCCAACGCGTTGACGGGCCTCCCCGTCATCAGCGGAGGAACAATGAGTTAGCACCTAATCAAAGAGACAAGTACCAAAACGGCATTAATGGCAGCGTGCCCTTAGGTCCAATAGTGAATGTCCATTATAGTACCGGCTGGCTCTGATCAAGGGCGCAAATCTATGGCATATTCGATACAGAAATATGGACAGGCGAGAGATAGCACGAAGAGCGTACTAGTAGATCGCTCAGTGCGAGGTCCTTCTACTAAGCCTGACGGAAATCGGGCACAACCCGCGCATGATAGTGACCTGCTCTGTCATCACCCTCCGCTGCCATTGCTGAGGAGTCTCACCCGGAGCCAAGTCAACATCGACCCTCCAATCTCGGAGCAGCATCACCAGGAAACACGTCGCTTCGGCCAGCGAGAACTTGCGTCCTATGCAGGCACGAGGGCCGTGGCCAAAAGCAGCAAATCCCCCCACTTCGCTGGCGAGGGACTCGTCGGTCCATCGAGAGGGCTTGAACGCCTCGGAGTCGGGGAAGTGACGGGGATTGTAATCTGCCCACGTGAATGGTTGTATGGGTAAGAATGCATCCACAGTGGTGCACCAAGCGGACAAAATCACGTACGGATGCCAAGAGTATTGACGAGAACCTGCGTCCCCTTCTTGATAAGCACGTCGTGGCTTTTTTCGCCGGTAGCTCTCTTCGCAACGCTCAGGTGAACGTCTCGCATCGCTTCTCTGATCAGCCCAGGTGAAGGCGCTAGCACAGGGTGGCTAGATTGATATCTAGAGAAGACAGGGTAGGGCAGGCTACTGAGCTTACCGTAGAGTCGCATTGTTTCCTGGATGCATTTGCGGACATGCGTGAAAGACTCGAAGTCCTCAAATTCCTGCGCCCGACATGGTCAGTAGGTGCCGTATCTCATGGCTGCAAGGTAAAATGCACAGGATCGCGCCCATCAGGAAGAACTCGCTTGATCTCTTCGCAGACTTTGTCTTGCTCGTCTTGATACAAACCGAGGAGCGCCAAGGCGCCATTTAACGTGCGCGCCGTGGTTTCTGCAATGGTCACAGGTTACCCATGATGTAAACGTAGGCCCGGAGATGATAAGCGTATGAGCGACGTACCATGCCCCGCAAAAAGCATTACGAACGTGTTTCCGATCACTTCATCCTCATCAAAAGCAAATTTCCCATCATCAATGCTCGCTCTCACGATGTTATTGAAGATGTTGGTTTTCTCGGTGGTGCTGTTATCATTTGCATCGTCGTCCGCAAGCTTCTCTCTTCGAAGTGCGATCTGGGACCTCATAAATGAGAAGATCGTAGTGAATGCAGTGTCGACTCGCTTGAGCCTGTAGATTTGGTGTTTCAGCGGACAGGATGCGAGGCGACTTGCATGAATAATAATTCTACACTTCAAGAGGGAGAATATATGCCCATTTGGGGGCCAGCAACCGTACGGGGGCTTCCTCGATTACCACCTTGAGACATCTCGAAAGGGACATTTCCGTCCCGGCCGTGGAGATAGAGTCGGACCACGTAGAGCGGAAACCAAAGGCGCACGAAGCCACGATACTCAGGGTAAACTGACGCAACGAATACATATTGGGCGTCAGGATGATTCGGTCGGTGAGAACGTATCTTCTTACCTTTGCGGTCAGATCGCCCAAGGTTGGGATATCAACGCTCTCCTTTTTATCCCAGGCTTCCGTCTCAACCATGTCCCGGAATATCCGTATGCTCTCTTTCCATACCATAGCATACCTAGGTGGACTCGCGAAGTTCAGTATAGGGCCAAATCATCAAGGCATCAAATGCTTGCTCACAGCTTTCTAGAGAACGCTGGGTTGAGAACCCTTCTGTGTTTCTTCCAGGTCTCTTTCTGCAAGGTGGCAACGTTTGAACCGAACAATCTGTGGAAGTGAAAGTTGCTCCAGAGTACGGTAGTGAATTTCCACTCTTCAACGTACACAGGGCCTTTTTCTGTCGGCTTGTCAAAACCATCCGAGTATCCGGCAACCTGTTGCATCGTCTCCACGGAGGAGACCACAACGATGGGATCTCCGTGTAGCCACGGGACAATGGTCATAATGTCTGTATCCGTTTCGACTAGGCGTGAAAAGCAACGTTAGCCTAAACATCCTGCGCGTGGACAGACGCGCCAATCGATGACCCACAGCCGCCAGAACGAATCATTTCCCATAGGAAATTCGAGCCGGGATTGTAGAAGAGAGAGCTGAGTCTTTTTGGGATGAGCAAGCCTAAGATGGACGTTGCGCCAAATGCACATCGTATCCCAGGCGCATGGCCTACCACCTATGCAAGCAATGCAACGAGGCCATCAGTAATTTGGGCCAAAGAGATCAAATTCCAACGCGCCTTGAGACCAGACCAGAGCTTGTAAAGCCGGGAGATGGCAAAAAGAGCCGCCAGTCCAAGTGCAGCGCGTAGCATGATTTAAGCAGCACTGGTCCAGAGACGATGATATATGGCCAGAATGTTGAGCGAACCTGACCATGAGCTCCCTATATCAGCGTTTCCTCGTTACCACTAGTGCTCTACTGTGCGTGCAAAATGCTGCGGAGATGGGATTGGCCGAATTTGCGGCAGCAGGGATGATCTGCACAGCATTTCGGCAACAAAATATTCTGGTAGTTCAAACTTCAAAATGAGCTCAAACAACTCCAAGCCAATCAGAGCGCGGCATTTGCCCCGCCGCCTCATTTAATAGCGGGATCGGCCCAAATTATGGGGGACGACGGTATCTGAACCGCGGTCCTTGGCAGCAGAGATGATCGAATTTAAAAATACTGCGCAGTGAGCCAGTGACTCGTCGCTCCACGTCTTTCCTGGGCGCTGTAAACCAGAGCGATGCCATTCGCCGACTCGACTCTTCGGTCAATCGATCTGGACAGCATATTCTGCTGGAAAGAGGACGTGTTTAGTTCATAAAGCTAAAGTACAGCTTCAATCGATGTCGTTGTCTTCTCCACACGCGATAGCCATTTGAACCAGTGACGCTATTATGGTTGAAGTCCGGGTGTTGAATCGATCTCGTCGTACAGCCACCAAAGGCTAAGGCTTCAATCAGACTCAACACCAAATCCGTTATCGCCGAGATGCTGCATATACCTCCGTTCGCTTCACTCACTCGCTACAACCCTTCAAGTTTGGCTCCTTGCGTACTCACAAGGTTGAAAGGATACAGGGTCGGACATGTGAAGGTGGGGCAGGATACATACGGAATGCAAGCTATTGACACTTTTAACGAATCGGAGGAGATTACGCCGCTGCTTGTAGAATACAATGGCTGATGGGGGCTTTTGTACCGGGGCTGCTCCTGGCATGCAAAGATGCCAATTTTTCGGTGGACCTGTTCATCATCAAACCGAGTACGATGAATTAACAGCTGGCCGAAGGGACAAGCTTCAAGATGGCAATGCAATCGTGCCCTTAGATTCGGCAGTAAATAGCTGCCATGCCAAAGAAAGCTGTGACACTGGTTGGCCCCAGCGAAGAATGTAATTCCACACGATATCCAAGACCGAGGATACAAACAGACAAGGGATGAAGGGTGAATTGTGCTACGGATCGCTCAGTGTCTCCTGCTAAGCCTGATGGAAATCGGACCCAGCCCGCGCGACGTATTAATCTGCTCAGTCATCACCCTCTGCTGCCATTGCTGAGGGGTCTCTCCCGGAGCCAAGTCGACTTCGACCCTCCAATCTCGGAGCAGCATCACCAGGAAACACGTCGCCTCGGCCAACGAGAACTTGCGTCCTATGCAGGCACGGGGGCCGTGGCCAAAACCGGCGAATGCCGCTGCTTCGCTGGTAAGAGATTCATCGGTCCATCGGGAGGGCTTGAAGGCCTCGGGGTCGGGGAAGTGACGGGGATTGTAGTCTGCCCGGATGAATGATTGCGTGGGTAAGGGTACGTCCACAGCGGTGCATCGCATGTATGAAAATACGTACGGATGGGAAGAAAGTTGATGAGAACCTGCGTCCCCTTCTTGATGAACACGTCATGGCTTTTTTCACCCGTGGCCCTCCTCGCGACGCTCAGGTGAACATCCCGCATTGCTTCTCTGATCAGCCCAGCTGCAGGCGCTGATAGAGAATTGGTTTGATTATTGTCCAGAGAGAACAGGGTCGGTTACTGGACTTACGATAGAGTCGCATGGTCTCCTGGATGCATTTGCGGAGATACGTGAAAGACTCGGAATCCTCAAACTCCTGCGTTCGAGATTCATTAGGTACAATATCTCATGACCGTAGAAGAAAACGTACGGGATCACGCCCATCAGAAAGGACTCGCTTGATCTCTTCATAAACTTTGTCTTGCTCATCTTGATATAGACCGAGGAGCGCCAAGGCACCGTTTAGCGTGCGCGCCGTGGTTTCTACGGTGGGCGCGGGTTACTGCTCGTGAGAACGAAGATTCAGAGGAGACAACGCATAAGTAACATACCATGCCCCGCGAAAAGCATCACAAATGTGTTTCCAACTACTTCATCTTCACTGAAGGCAAATTTTCCACCCTCGATATTTGCTTTCACGATGTTGTTGAAGATGGTGATTTTCCCTGCGGTATTGTCATCGGTCACATCCTCGCTCATGATCTTCTCTCTTCGAAGCGCAATCTGAGACCTCATGAAGGAGAAGAGCGTAGTGAATGCAGTGTCTACTCGCTTGAGTCTGTGAACCCGGAATGTCAGCGGAGAGGATGCTAAGTGGCTTGCGGAAAACACCCACGCTTTGAAAGGGAGAACATATGCCCACTTGGGGGCCAGCAACCGTATGGGGATATCCTCAATTACCACCTTGAGGCATTTCTGAAGGGACATCTCCATCCCGGCCGCAGAGATGGAGTCGGACCATGCAGAACGGAAATCAAAGGCGCACGAGGCTACAATACTCAAGGTAAACTGGTGCATCGAGCACCGAGCGTCAGAGTGGTCCTATTATAGGATAATGTATCTTACCTTTGCGGTCAGATCGCCCAAAATTGGGATATCAACGCCTTCCTTCTTATCCCATGCTTCCGTTTCGACCATATCCCGGAACATCCGCATGCTTTCCTTCCACACCATGGCGTACCTGGTTAGTTTCGCGAGGTTCAGTATAGGGCCAAATCAGTAAGGTATCAAACGTTACCTACAGCTTCTTAGAGAACGCTGGGTTGAGAACCCTTCTGTGTTTCTTCCAGGTTTCTTTCTGCAAGGTGGCAACATTTGGGCCGAACAATCTGTAGAGATGAAGGTTCGATGAATCGAGTTAGAAACGGAATATAATAAGGTTCCAAGTGTGCCCTTCGACGTACATGGTGCCATTTTCCTCTGTCAGCTTGTCAAAGTCATCCGAATATCCAGCAACTTGTTGCATCGTCTCCATGGACGAGGTCACAACGACGGGATCCCCATGCAGCCACGGAACAACAGTCATGACATCCATTTCTGTTTCGACTGGGCATGAGTAGCGATGTCAGCACTGGCTCAACATTAAGAACACTGACAGACGCGTCAGATTGTGACCTACAGCCGCCAGAACGATGCATTTCCCATAAGAAATTCGAACCCGGGTTATAGAAGAAAGAGCTGAGTCTTTTCGGGATGAGCAGCCCCCAAGAGGATCTCGCGCCAAATGCACATCGTATCCCAGGGGCGTAGCCCACTCCCTACACAACGATCGCATCAATAACTTCTTGTAACCGAGACCAAATAAATCAAGTTCCTACGAACCTTGAGACCAGACCAGAGCTTGTAGATACGGGAGATGGCAAAAAGCGCCACCAATCCAAGTGCAGCGCTTAGCATGATTTGGGCAATATGAGTGCAAGTGAGGCTTTAGGTGGAGATGTGCGAACAGGGAGCTGAGCGAGCCCTATTTCAGTGTTTCCTCGTTACTGCGTAAAATGCTTGGAAACTACTGCGGAGAAAGGGATTGGCTCAAAGCAGCAGCTGGAATCTCTATCTAGAATGCGGTCCTTGGCCGCAGAGATGAGCGTTCGGGCGTTCAAGGCTGCCGGCTGTGGGCGCTCAATTGCGTGTTGCGCCAAGTATGGTCCAACAGAGTGACCAGATATATCGGCACGCAGGTCGAAAAAGCCAAGTCCAGAGCTCAGCGTGAGCTATTTCGATACCGGTAGCCAACATTAATATTAATAGTAATCTAGATGACACCACACGGCAAGAATGGTTAGAGTCATTGGAGAATCAGAAAGGAATGGAAAAGTCACGAGAGAATTCCCGCCCCAAAAAACTCATGAGAGAACCACAAAAGAGTCTTTGGTGATCACTCGCGTGCGGGCTCAAACACAGTGCACTGCAGCCTCGGCCTGTATGCATACGGCCGAGAACGTACAAGCCACCGCCTGGTCCCCGGACGCCGGCCGGACGCCGTTCTTTGTTCAGAATAACCCAGCCACTGAAGGGCTCGCGCCCCGGACACACGGCCGCGCGTCGGCAACAAACGTGTGTTGGTTATGTTTGGCCACATCCGTCATCGACTCAACGCCGACCCGGCCCAGCAGTGATCAACATCGCGAGCCACGACGATACGAGTCACAGCCCGCCACGCCGTCATCGTTAAGCCCCGGGAAGATTCACGAGATACAGGTATGTGACCCCTTCCCTTCTTTTTGGGATGGGATTTTTTTCTGATTTATTCAAGCTCGTTTATCTCTTTTCGAGTAGATATGCTCCACGCTCGAACCGCAATTCCCTTCCCCTCTCCCATACTCCCCTCCTCACCCTCACTGCCTCGCCCTTCTGCCGCGGTAGGATCTCGGGGTAGCAGGCCGCATGCCGACACACCACCGGGGAGGGAGAACGTGGAGCGCGTAAGCGCTCCACGTTCTCCCTCCGCAAGCCCAAGCTCGCCGCTAGGCGAGCTTGGGCTTGAATAACTAGTATATAGCATAGAAAGGTGTTGAAATACTGTAGGACAATGTATGTACAGAGGGGGAAAAAGCCATGAGGCTTCTCAAAAAGAATCCCATACGCGCGCGCGCGCATGGATCCCATTGTAAAAACGCAAGTCATACCTCTTTCTGGGGCCTGAATAATATGAGGGGCAAGACCTGCGCACCCCACAAAATCTCCCAAATGGAACATAGTATCACCGACAATACAGCCTTGAAGATATAAACATCATGTATAGTTTTATTATTTTCCAATTTATTTTCATTACATCTCAGGCCCTTGTAACCTTTGGATTTGGCCCCTCTCCTCACTCTCTAACGCCTCGTTTGTGCTGCACTGCCAACGAGGTCCTGAGCTGGCGTTGAGTGCGAGACGCGTCGTTGGCCTCGGAATTTGGTTCCGAGGCTCGGCATCCACGGCCAGACAACTGCCGTATGTACGGCGGGTATCTGGCGGCATACCCGCCGGGTATACCGGGGCCCCAACCCGCTCTCTCCGGCCTTCGGCAAGTTTATATACCTCAGCATACAGTAAACACCGAGATCATGTACGACTGCGGTTCCCTTACATGTACACAGGTTTACAAAATCATAGTATGACGAAGCTACGCAAGAAGCGATTGTCGCGCGACCAGATCACCGTTGTGGGTATCCGTAGAGGATTTTTGCAGCTCTCGAGCCTCTCCTATGGCTCGGGGACAGCCCAATCACCTATCCCTCCCCACTAAAACGATTTCTGACATGTTTTTTCGATCACAAAAAACGAATTACATAATCATTTCCAATTACTGTTGGTGGACTCGCTTCCCTTACATGTGCACAGGTCTTACATGATTACCAGTTTACAAGATCACGGTGTTTACTGTAGTAGTAAATCAACATGTATATAGCAACCTAAACAAATATATCAGTGCACCCCAAATCAAACGCGCGCGCCTAAATATTGCGCGCCATCTTATAAAATACTAATGCGCGCATCGGCCGCGGTGCTGTTAATGTGCGTGCTCAAATTCAAACACCGAACAAGCCACCAGGGATGTGCCGGAGCTCGGCGCTGTGCAAACAAAGGACGGCGTCCTGGACCTGGCGGTGACCCGTACATTCTGGACGGTAGTGGGTTGTGATGCAAACTTCAGAACACTAATTTATGAAGCTGGGCAGACGCACCTCGCAGTGGAGGTGTTGATGTATATCATGTAAAGAGGTTGAAGCTGAAGGTTGTTGAAGCTAGCATTGAGTGTTGTTGCCGTCAACTGTTGTGCGTGCCCATGTGGATACATATGATACCATCATTCAACATTCAACACTCAATATTCAATATCAATGTTCAACGCTGTCGCTGGGCTCAAGATCCAAGTGAAATAGCCTGGAAAACGCACTAGTGTGCACTAGTTTGTGGACACGCGCGCGTACGCTGTGTCAGTATTTGATCCAGCCCGGGGCCGCGGGTGTTACATCTTACGGCTTGCTGCCTGCGATCATGGCTTTGGCGGTGATAGTAGGTAGACTAATAGGCAGCGGTGATGATGGGTATTAATCAATTGCAATGCACTACTATTGTAGAAATGACATGCACGTTTATAGTGGGGTGTTCGTATACCTCGAAAGTGAAAGGCAGTCGTCCAGCAATTTGGTGTTTATATTCATACGGACTCTTTGTCCAGCTTCCCCTCCTCTTGAGCTCGTTCGAGGGCCCCGGGTTCCGACACGTCGATACCCATTTCTTCGGCTTTGAACCGACCACATCAGCGCGGGAGCTAGCACCCACAACAAACTTGTGACGTACCTTCGATTTGCTTGATCGGTCCAGTGTACCAATGCCGCGCACTGATGTACCAGAAGCCCAGGGAATAAGCGACCACGATCCCAACAGCAACCACTGAATAGTTTAATGTCTGACTAGTCACGGGGTTGATTTGAGGGAGGATGAAGACGATAGAAATGAAGACGATCCATAGGACGGCAGCGAACGCGATTGGGAGCGAAAGCTTTCCTAGGTGAAACGGCCTTTTGGCGAATGTTTTGTGTGAGAGCAGTCTGAGAGCAATCGGTATCCTAAACGCCAGCTTCTGGTTTAGCATAAATCTTCCCGAGCGAGTGTGCTGTGCAACTCACCCATACGAGATATATAGGCCAATTGTTGCGATACTTGTAGCCGCAGCAAAGGCAACATCACTGCCCAAACTGGGTAGACCAAGACAAAAGGCCAGAAAGGCGGCAAGCCAGACTTCAGAAGGGTGGGTGAGTTGGGTGGATCTTGTCGTGCGCTATGTAACATACCTGTCCGGACTGGCGACTTCCGTTTTCTATCCACTTTGTGCCAGAAAGACGAGCCGGGTATTCCTCCATCTCGAGAGAATGCATACATCATGCGGGAATTGGAAGTTATCGAGAATGTCCTATGAGCTATGCGATGAGCGTTGCATGTACGCTGAGGCAGACAAGTCACAGGAGGCTTACCCGCATAGGTACATAGAGACTATGATCACGACCTAGGTTCTAACGTTAGGATACGCGTGATAGTGCGCAAAGCTTCCATACGTACCATCAATGCGATGGCTCCCCCGGATCCTACACAGTCTAGGAATATTTGCGCCACGGGTTGTCCAGTCTCGCTATTGAGCGTGGCTTCATAGTCTTGAATTGAGAACAAGAGCCCTAAGACGAGGAAGAACCCAAGGACTGCGCTGACTGCAATAGCAGTGATGATACCAATGGAGCCTGACATCGCCGCGTTCCTCGTCTCCTCGGTCCTATAACGCACCGGAGCCAATCACGTCAATCCGATGTTTCGCTTTTGTGCAAAAAATTGCGTACATGTGAGCGCTTGCGTCAAAGCCTAAGATAGTTCGTCGTGAGTGACCAGTTTGCGATAGCCGATCCACTTACCTGTCAATGTGTACTGTGCCATCAAGACACCAATGACGACGACATAGGCTGGACTAGCCCGACTGGACCATCCTTCTGCCCCTTCCCCGGTGCCATCGTAGAAGTGGGTGAAGACAAAGCGGCCGGATTGATGCGTTGGCGCTTTCGCAAGGACCGCAATAATCAAACTTGTAGTCCCTAGAGCGTGCCACCAGATGCTTATGCTATTTAGTAGTCCGAGTAACTGAACTCCTGGAAGCAAACCATACTTGAGTTGCCGCGTTTATGAGTGCCATCCTTAAACAGGACCCACCGAAGGTATTGATAAGGCCTGGCGATGAGAATCGAATCAGTACAAGCGGCAAGTGAGAATAAGCGCAATATACGCTTTCCTTGCGAAACAAGAATGGCAGCGTATATCCCTATCGTTGAATTCTTGTTTGGTATGAAGCTTCCGCCTAGGCTGATCGTGGTCGCGAGAAAGTTGGCGCAAGCAAAACTATATGATATACTGAGTTAATTCATGTTTGGAGTGCCGGCAACGATCAGCCTACTTGATCCCAGTGGTCACGGCAACTTGGCCAAGCAAATTGAACCATCCCGTGATCTGCAACGGGAGAAGGCAGCGTCGCCGCGCGCTCAGTCGTAACATTCAGTTACAATTAAGGTGCTACATACCCAGGACGCGAGCGCTGCGTGCTCTTTCTTTGTAACGAGCTTGGCCGCCCAAAAATAAGGGCCGCCGCTAGTTGGAATGGCACTGCAGACCTCTTTGTATCAGTTTAGGAGGAGTTTTTGGTATCAGCTCAAACAGGAAATATAACCTGCCATAGCCAGTCCTATTGTCATCGTTGCAGCCGCTGTTGCCGCAGATAATCAGAACAACACCTGTATGATACTCGATCGCAAACTTGAAGAACTTACAGACAACTACCCATCCCCACACCATTACAGCTGGCCCTCCGGTTCTCTTGAGAAAGGGACCCAATAAAGTAAGCATACAGAAAGTTGTCGGGGATGACTACAGCATACCAGACCATACGCGAATAGACTTGATGTACCCGTAATCACGCTGATGATAGAAAAGGAAATACCGAAATTCTTTTATAAATGATATCTGTGAGTCAATAGATCTGTTCAAGGGGATTATAACCCAGGCCCTCACTTGGAGAACCCCCCAGCCTCTATCAAGTTCCTGCTTGTAGCCCATTCGTGCCAGATCCGCCTCATCTTTTACTATTCTCGAAGAGTCTGCCATACCAAAAATCGTAAAAAGGATCAAGCAGGCTTCTGTTTCAGCAGGGGAAGAGAGGGATGGTAAGATAAGGACGCAAAAACGCGTCCTTTTTAATGACAGCGCCGGTCGTCGGCTAAAAAATGCCCGATGAGGTGAGGCATATCAGTGATATCGCCTCGTGCCAAGCAATAGAGACGTGCCAAGAGTCGAGGGAGTATCATATCATATGCATGTGCAGGGAGCTCTAGCGTCTATGTCAAGAGTTGCGTAAACGGTGACGTTGATGCATAGATGAAGCGGACCCGAGCTGCGCCCATTGTCCAAGAAACATCGCTGCAGTTGGGAAACGCTTGGAGCGACGCGCTCTTCTATAGCACTTGTAGCCAGCCGCTATCAGTATGCAAACGTATATGATTCAGCTGTGGGAGCCATAGTACTTGTTGATATGGCCTCCGAATCTGCCGGGGAGCTCAGGAAGAGGAAGTCGACGTGCTTATGTAAAGTTGAAAGTGGCACACACGAGATAAGGACCTTACCCCCGCCTATCCCCGTCTATACCCGTTGGGCGTGCGCCGTGTATGATATGTATATGGACTCCTCGCAAACGCCCGTAAGGATGCACGTATACGCTAGTCTCGAGCCAGGCCACCTTTGCATCTAAATATGGCCTTTTCGCTTTGGGGACGACGTGAATCTCAGCCTCGGCGGCCAAATCTCCACCAGGAGGCCTGACGCGCTTCCGTACCCCTACCGCCTGATTCTGAAATCTGCCTGAGCAGCAAGGTGATACCTCTCCATTTGGGCCCACTAGCTTGCACCTGCGTTTTTCTCTCTGTTCCTATACTCCGAAGAGATAACTTGTATCTAGAAATCGAAAAATTCGAGCTTATAACCGAGGGGATACGAGATGGCCGAAAATGGCTATAAGCGTATATTTCTGCAAGTTTTTGGAAATATATTTTTGTCCGGTTTTCCTGGCGAAACTAAGCACCCGAGCGAGACGGTACTCGAATACAGCGAACAAGAGGAGAAAAATATAGCAAGAGCCCTCGAAAAAGCCAGCTTCTTAGACATATCACGGCACCCAGTTAACCTCCAAAGGAATCCTCCTCAACTCTGCTATGAAATCATCTTCGAACCCGTAGCAGCATGTGACGTCGATACGCAAAAGGCGAGACCGACGGGAATTGACAAATTCGACAAATGTACGGTTGGAGACGTACGATCGTCGGAGGCACAAAACCTGGAGTGAAGGGCAGAGTTGTGTCGTGGGTGTGATGATGAGCATGCTCAGGAATGAGCTGGCATTACATTCGTTCAGCGAGAGCACAACGAGGGTGGGAAAATTGCTGACGAGTCCGGCAAATGTAAGGCTGCTCAGCTGATCATCGTGGATTCGCAGGAGTGACAGCGTGTGCAATGGTAGACCTGGTACATGCCGTCCGAGCTCTGAGGCTACTTTTTCAAGAGTTTTTGACAAGGCGGGGCGATGGTGGAAGTTGAAGGTGGCTTCCAGTAAGTTATCATCCCCAGACGCTTTTCCGCTAAGCCGGACCTCATTAGGGCCCGGCTTCACCTCAACGAAAAGGGCCGTTACCGAAAGGAGGTTCGGGAGGCACTGCCCAAGAATTGCGGCCGGAGGAAGGACGTAGCTAGGTGTATGTGGTGTGTGAATACCCAATCTTAGGGTTGATGGAACGGTGATCGATGAAAGGATGCTACGGATCACTGTATGATCCATCCAAAAGAGCTCCATGCTCCTGAGATGCGACAGTGCGACGGACCCAGGATCTGAAAATACCACCTGCTGCGATGGTCCCGTAAAGCGAACATGGTCCATTTTGACCCTGCGTAGACGCGGACATGCCGCAAATATGCCGAGCAGGTCTTGGGCAGTGCCGCTGGGATATAGCAGGTTCTCGAGGTAAAGTTCCGCTAGGCCCACGAACATGGACGATGTGAACGGTAGAATAAACCGACACAAAGTCAAGCGGGAGAGGTTGGGTGGACGCTCGGCGAAAGGGGCATGCGTGCCTAGTCGCGTAGACGAACGAAGCGAGCCCACGGAGTTGAAGAGGTATAAGGAATGAAGGTTCGATGCGAGAGGGAGGTTCATCTCCCCAAACTCAGCAAATCGCAGGCCTCCCAGCGCTAATTTGCCCCAGCGCTCAACATGGGGGATGAAGGGCTCTAGCAAGGACCGGCGCGCTGGGAACTCATAGCGCTCTACATCATAAGCGGGATCGGATTCTTCTCCTGGTGACCAATAGTATCTATTCTTATGGGGCGGCACAATGATATCCATGAGACAGGGGTTGGATCTCTTAATGAAAGGATCCCGATGCGCCTCGGTTGCGCCAATTGTTGTCCACAGGGTGGGAAGATTGAGAGCGAGATCTCTCCAGCGTCTCGAGACCTGTGAGAGATTGATAGGATTTTTGGTTGATGATCGTTGCCACAGATCGCTCGCAGTAGATTCGGCGAGTTCGAATATAATCGATAGGACTTCGTTTGGGAGGCGGTAAACGGGGAGCGAGCTGTTACGGTGGGATTTGGTAGCCAATAGCAATTTTTGTGTATAAGAAGCGATAGCGCGAACTGCGTAATCGCACGCGAGCTCTACGATTTTGAGCTCTTTATCCGCATGTTCGGCAGGGTTGCAGGCATCTATATTGGGTATACTGAAAGTGGCCACTTGTTGAGTGGAGAATCTATGTCAAGGTTATGAACGTAAAGCTGCAGTAAAACTCGCAGTGCATCCAAATTAATTACGCACAACGAAGATAGGTCTGTCGTTGGTTTCTCCTTTCCTTCAACTTGGATGCTATATGCACATCCACAAAGTGTCTCGATGAAACGTGGAAGCGCGTCCATAGTAATGGCATCCATTTCCTTTGGACAAGAGACGTTGGCTGTTATGTAGCAAAAGTTGGAGCATGCAGCAATATGAGCCCGTTTACGTGGCTGGCGTACGACCGTGGAACTGAATGATGAATTGATGAAAGTATGGTTGCTGCAGCAATCAAAATGGTCCAGTGTTTGCATCCGGATCGATGATGCTGCCCGTCTCCAGCCGTCTCCCTGCCACTTCGCGCCCCCTTGCGCAGACTCTCCGTAGAAGCAGATCTCGCCCCCCTTGGCCATCCACTCGATATTTAGGAAAATAAGATGATAAAGACTCAAGCTTGAGAAAAAATTACAGAAGTATATCAACTACTGGGCCAGTTCTGACGCCTGCCCCTCAAAAGTAAACAGCGAGGCATAAGTGGGGGAACTTCTCACTGCACTACGAACCCCTGGCGCGGAATTGATCTCCCTTGTGCAATTCTCAGCAAATTTTCCCTGGACTTTCAGCTGTTCGTGTAGAAGAGGTCAAACTTCAAGGTTGTAATTAAAGAACGCTGTATCATAATTTGTTGTAGATACGTGCGCGTCGACGCAAATCATCGGCGTCTGGGTGCTCACAGCACCTGGGTCTGCGATAGTGTGTATGCCCCAAGGGGAAACGCGCCTGGGATCCCGAGGTTTGGATTCATGTCATCCTCGACGCGTAGACACCAAGTTCGGAGACAGGCAGACCCGGCTCGAGGATAGCAATAAGGTGGGAAGGACACATGCGCGTATGATATAGACATTAAATCAGGTATTACTCTAAGCCTCTATGACCCCTCGTCAAATGACTAATATTCCTCAGCCCTCATTAGTATTAAATCGCCTTATCGACACCGGCCGGCTTCTGGTATGAATGCGGAGCGTATCACCAAGGGAGAGATTCGTCGCCGCATATGGTGAGTGGGCATGCGGCGAATGGAACACCATTGATCGCCACTCAGTAGGCGTGGGCGCCTCCCAGTCTCGAGCGAGCGCTTCAGATACCCAGGACGACGTTCCAAACAGAGTTCGGGAAAGTGCCTCCAGAGCCTCCATGGATTCCGTGAGCTCCTCCATCGCCTCGTTTTCTGCCAAGGAAAAAACTTCGGAGAGGCTCAGCGCATGAGGGTCATCATCGTGTTCCACCTGCAAACGTGCTTCTTTTTCAGATACCAGTTGCACAAGCGCGTGCCGCGCTGATGGTAAGAATTGTGGGAGGCTTTGTCGAGACCGAAATGCATGCTCGCAAGCGTAAAGTGTCAGACATATAGCCGAAACCTAAAGAATGAAGAATCAAAAACGGCGTCAATGTGGAAGAATATGTGTTTGCTTACGAGGCTCTGTCTTTCAGGGAGTAGGTCTCTGATAGTCCCTCTTTTCGGGACATTTTCTCGGATACGCCGCAGTCCTGTTAGAATGTCGAGGATACGCTGAATGGTGTCGATCGTATTCCGATACACGCGCATGGGCTTGGGCAGCAGGCTTATCTCCAAGTCCATTGCTCGAAGGATTTCTTTTTGGCGGATCAAAGTACGCTGCCGTAAAAAGGTGTCAGGATCAAAGTCCGCGGACGGATAACAAGACGCTGCTCACGCGCATCTCGAGCTCTTTCCGTGCATGTTCTTTCCGCGAACGGGAAGGATACAGGAATCCATTTTGGAACATATGTCTGCGTACGCAAAATACCTCGTCAATGAGAGCCGCAAAGAGACGGGCGAAGATAACACACCGACTAAGGGATATGTAATGGTCGGTGATTTGGCCAAGCAGCTTTCCTGTCTGTAGAAGGAACAGCACGCGACTATGACGAGGGTATATGAAATGGTTGATTAAGCTGGCGAGGTAGAGATCAACACGCTGCTCCAAATCGATAAAAAGGAGGTGCTCACATTGCAGCCACAATTCCGATAGCTATGGTCGATGCACGATAAACGGCCAGTACTACGCAACGCACTTCGTCAAGGGCTATTCATTTGATGCGATCCAAGACATACCAGCAATGCTTGATACCTCGGTACCATAGTTGGTCAGAAGAATGGGCGGGAGTGTGATTGAGCTAAGCGGAAAATGCTTTGAATAATGTGTAAGAGTCCAAAAAAGGAGAACTCACAATACCACCCCGGCTACGGGGTTTTGAGCGTGGATGACGAGCCAGGAGATAGGTATCTCCGCGAGCTAGTAATAAGCTCGATTAGCAAACAGCAGCGACATCGAGCAAAATGATCGTACGGTCAACGCAGCCACGATTGCATACGGATTTTTCTGACAGATCACATACGCCTGGCATCCTGCCTGTGAGTCCGGAAAGTATAGCCTACACATTCGCAGGATACGCACCACCGAAGCGTAGATTACGCCCGCACATGTTGCAACCTAGAGCGTTCTCTGTTAATGCATGCATGCACGAGATGGCAGCTGTCATACTGACTAATCTCCAGAAGCCGATCCTCCAAGTAGCCCCGATGTTGGTTTCGAGTACCCAAAGATATGAAATGACCGCCTGTTATAGAAGCTCAGAAGAACGACACGAGGAATGGCTCCTTGCATGAGCTTACCCATTGACCATGGACCGTGTGGAACCAACGAGCGCCTATTAGGGGTCGGGTAAGAACGCAAGGAGTCAAGCAGCAGAGCCATCGAGAGCAACACACCAGACGAAGTGGGCGGGAGGTAAGCTGGTAGCGTCAGCAACGCAACCCCTAGCGCATTTTTAATCGCAAAGCGAAAACTGCTCGAGTTCCGCACGGATCGAACGATCTTGGAAAACCAGAGTCGAAATCGGAGAGTGGAAGAAGACGACCAAAAATGTTTCACTTTCTTCCTGAGATCCCAAGAATCTGATGAGCCAGTAAAAAGACCGCCGCCGTAAATGGGCAGTACAGGCTCCTGATCAAGCTCAGCCAGCCCCTGGCGCGTTTCAAACCATGAAATATCTTCTTGTCGTTCCTTTTCTGTGGAAATAAAGGGGGTCGGCGAGTGCCAGTATGGGAACGCAAGTTGATGAACAAACCTATTTCCTCATCGTCGAAAACTGGCTCCTCGGTCACGATGGAATCAAAAGGCAAACCAAGCCATGCTATGCTGATCCGCGGGTACCATAGTCGCGGAGATGATTTTTCGTACTCTTTGAGACTCTTCTCAGCAACGCTGAAGGCTATCTCTAGTTCTGCAGCGATCTATGAAGTCGTTGAGGCCTTAGTCGTGTATCAGTCGAAAGGTCATAGAGCTCTACCTGAAGCATTGAGATCATGGAATGAGATATCACAAATAGTGCCTTTTGGGAAATGGTGATGTCGTTTTCTTCGTTGAATTTTTGTCGCAACTCATCAAGGGTGCTATCCGTTAACTCTCCAAGGATGTGCTTCAATTCCTCCTTTGCTATGGTGACCGAGTGTGATAGTAGCTCTCTCTGGTCCAAGAAGCTGTCGAGTGGGGAGGCCCGCAGTGTTGTGCGATCATGGGCAGGGAGATCGTACGCAAAAACGATTGCTTTTTGGATAGCTGCCATACTTGAGTCGATCGCATTTGATAGCAACTGAGCAGGGTACTCAAAGCCGCCAAGGAATTCCCTATTGTAATCTGCAAGAGCGCCATCCATTTGTCGCGGTAGGGATGAGCCCCAGGACAATTCCGAACGTACGCGGTCCACAATCCCGACGAAGGGCTTCATATACTTGGGAGAGAGCCGACCGATCCGAAGCTCAAAGACAGATCGAGCATAAGAACCGTGCAAATCAACAGATCGGTCAAGGAGTTGAGCCTGGAGGGATCGCATAGAACCAGAGTCTTCGACTCTAGCGTCCGTGAAATATTGATGAATATGCATACGGAGGATCGACCGCGATACCTGGAACGCGTCAACGACTTGCTGCGGAAACGAATTGCATTTCCGGACGAAGAGGAGGCTTGGGATTAAGGATGTGGCAGCAGCAAGGAAAGTGGCCCATGCAAATTCCGTGAATTCCCGATAAGAGACCTGTGGACAGAGAGGAGATGTATAAATTAACGCACTTCGGCGTATGTAGCCCCGTCACACTGCACTCACAGAGGTTGCCCCAACATTGTTTGTCAAATTCCATATCGCAGTAAGGCAGACTATGCGAGCCGTGAGGTGCAATCGAGGAAGTCGACTCTTGATAAAACCGGCTGTTAAGTAGCAAGGAATCAGCAAGTTATTAGCAGAGTTATCGATATAAGAGGCACCTGCGAATGCTAGCGACACAAAAAACATGGCAAGGATCGCACGTGGTAACGGCGCACTAGCGCCATACCTTCGACCAGCCACCACAGCCAGAAAGCTCCCTAGGCACGACCATCCTACACCTAAAAGACAGCCAGTGATTCCCAGCACTGGTAAGGAAAAGAAGCATCGTTAGTGCCGAAAGTGGGGGAAAAGACCGTCGGCTAACTCGCCAGAGGCCTCGATTTGCGTGCTGATATGTGATCCCGGGAAAAACACATGCTCTTTCAGCGGGAGAGCAAGAAACGCGTACGGGCCCCCTATGTTACGAAGAGGTCCTACAGTAATGAGTATCGCGCACAACATCGTCCCCACCAACCGGGCGATGAATGGCTGTAAAGGGATGTGAACGCGCTGGACGACATCCGCCCAGGTGAAATTTTTCATGTCAGACGTGAGGGGGGCGTGAAGGACGGAGACAGGGATTTAGAGCTGTCGAAGATGAGCCGTATATCGCAGAACGGGTTCCGGGTTAGCCACTAGCGCAAGATTTCATCGAAGCGGCCTCCCGGCAGATATAAAGGGAGAAATCGACGGATGCTGCAAACTGAAAAATGAACTCATGACGCAAGGAAGACTATAATTATACACGACAGGGACATTTGCCTCGACCTCCTCCAGCGGATCCCGACGAATTTGCACAAGTCGGTATCACGGGGCTGCAGGGGAGTCAGGAGGACAGGGCGGCGCCGTCGTGAATGAAGGGTCGGCGACTATGATGGCTGGATTCAAACTCCGCCCAAAGGCTAAAACTGTAAAGTTTAAAGCTAGTCCGCTCGTCCGGGCTTTCAAGTGCTCTTCACCACCCTGGGTCCAGCTGGTTTCTATGCGGGCTCATGTGAGCCAAATTGCAAGTCTGTTTCGCGAGACCTCTGGCGAAAACAAAATTCGGTCGCTGGGGCACGAACGTATGAACCTTGTCGAAATAGCGCACGCTCGTGTCTATCTATTGCGCCCGAAGCTTGCCAGCTCGCAGGGTCGGGGGCGCGTTTCTCAACCTGACATTCGCGCAAAAACTCGGGCCATCATTGTAGTCTGCAGGCGATGTGCTTCGGTGCCTATGTAACTCAGCTGCTATAACGGCACGTTCTGCATTACCACATTCACCGCTTCGATCGATAAGGGCCGATACGTATCGCTCGAAGTTCATCTTCTAGGGATACGTTTACACGTTGTATACTGTACGATCAACGTTCAACCCCATCTGGACCCAACGGCCCTACGCAATATATCTGAAAAATATTTCCAGCACACATGGGAACGTGGGACGTCTAAAAAAGACTTACAGCACTTCTATCAGAACCAAGTCTTTATCCCTTCGCAGCTTCGCTCATCACAAACGAGAGTGCCCCAGAAATAGAGCCACACACAGTGCAGAGGCGTTTCTCCCGTGTGCCTGTTGGGGATCTTGTTCCTTCTCCACCACGAGTTCTATTCAACCGAAATACGGGAGAAAGTCCGGCCTCGTCTGGAATGTGGAGGGCGCCATCGAGGAAACCCGTACAATGAAAAGAAGGGGCCGGTCGCAGACGAAGGAATGATTCCCAGCGCGATTTTTCAGTTATTTCTCCTCGAAACGTCACCGGAGATGTACTTCCGTACACTCGTGGAAAACATGTGGGCTACCTGCGCACTTCTAGTCGGACCAAACTCCCGGTTGGTCACCAGGCAAAGAGTCAGGCGCACGGCTCGCTTGCATTGGCAATCTAGGCTACATGTATTTTGTCAATATTTCATAGCAACCTCGGTTCAGGCTTACCGGCGAAAGAAAAATAAGTCCAATGCGATAGGCGAGCCGGCAACCAATCACTTCATAACCTCAGGCGGCTGACTTTGGCCGTGGCGTGCCAGTGAAGCAAACGTAGCCTAGCATGAAATCGAGTCCAAGCACGTGCGGTCGGCGCTATCTTCCGCATGCTGGTATACCGACGATCGAAGTGTACCTGCTCAAGGAGGAGCATGGCCCCGTTGGAGTACTATAGATCAAGCAGAGGCGGGCTATCATTATTTTCGATCCTAGTCTCCCCATCGCAAGTTCAAGGTAACTCACTAAGCAGTACTGGTAAAGGGCGTCAAGTGAAACCCGGGGCATTTTCAGTAACCAGAAAGGGTCACGTCGAGAGGCAAGTGGACTTGGGCTCAGGACATCCGAAAATCGCAGCACCTCAAAAGTCCAATTTAGTCATGCCAACATTCAAGCTGCCAGTCAAGGTGGCGGCGGCGTTGGGGATGTGTGAATGTCTACAATGAAGGGTGGCATCAACGGGGGCTGGCATCATATGCGATCTAGCATACCTATCGATCGCCCGACGCCGGAGTTTCCATGTTTGAAACAATGCATGGGGTGACCGGTGCCACAACTCGCGTTTAAACCTGAGATCTCAAATCTGGGCATTCGACATCGAGGCCACGGGGACATCGATTTTATCCCAATTACATACTCTAAGAGCAAGCGTCCTGAAGGATACTTGCGATAGATGGGGTATGTTGAGGGTAGTGTGAAAAATGTTCGAGTGGGTATATAGAGCTCCAATTCAAACACTAGATCAGGTGGTACTAGTAGTCGCCAAGGATATGGGGTATGCTTGAATGCGTGCGAAGCTTGATGATAAAGTGCGATAGAGTGCGGTGGGTCCCCAGAATCGCTCGCCAGGGTGACGAGGAGGACGGGGGAATATTGCAACGTTGATATTGTGTGCTGATATTTCCGAGAGAGAGCGAAGCGTGCATGTGCAATCCACCGTTGCGTCCCTGGCGCTAGTACCTACTGCCGCACCGAGGCTCCTGGCCGTGGGGTCGAGTTCTCGAGCATCAGCACGAGCCGGCGGAGAAATGGAGCAATTCAAAGAGATCATGCTAAGTGTGTGAACATCGCGCATGCGCCTTCTAATAGACAAGTATAAGGCGTAACGCGTAAAGGCTTACGATGACTCGACTACGATGGTTGCCGTACCGCCAGTAGTAATTGCTACGCCCGCGCACGTACTAAAGTTCGTCTCCCCGGGCGGATAAGGCGATGGACAACAAGGCCCTTCATACTTGCGGTCCAGAGGGCCTGACGAGAAGCAGACTTGCACACAGCGCGGACTCTGTTCGATGAGACTCGACGATGTTCCCGGAGAAACTACTAGGATAGGTAAAATGACAGTTACGGATAGTAGCACAATTTACATATAGGAGATATCCAAGTTTGACAGTAAAACGATATTCTTACTGGCCATCAACACTCATGTTTTCAGCCGTAGCCTCGGCCGGCACCTCTGCGACCTCTTCCTCTTTCTTTTTCTCCGCCTTCTGGTCGACTGCCTCCTCCTCTTTCTTCTCACCATTGGCCTCCTCCTTTTCGGCTTCCTCTGCGGCACCAGAATCCTCCTCATTGGGATCATCCTTGGCAGCTTTGCTGCCCAGGACGGTTGCATTGATGTTGATCATGACCTGCACCTTTTCTTTTTCTTCCCCCTCGGCAGCGGGAAGCTCGATGGTGAGGCGGCGCTGCCCTTTCCAGCCGTATGAGCCCGTGGCGAAGTCGGTGGGGACGAGGCTGAAGGTGGCAATGTGGCCTGGGTCGTTGGGGTGTGAAGAGGGAGCATCCTCGGATTGAGCTGCAAGCTCGGCCGAGGGTTCAGTGTGGGTCAGGTTAAGATGGAGCGGTTGAGCGCGGGTCTTGAATTTCGAGGGCGCGAGGACAGCCTGGAGAAGGATGGATTTAATTGGTGGAGCCGGGGGAACGAGGAGGGGAGGCAAGTACCTTTCCGCGCCTCTTTGTGGGCGACTTGGAGGGGGACGCAGCGACCTTGGCGGCCTTGGAGGCGCGGGTGGTGCGGGGCGTGTCGGTGGACGGGCGGCGCTTATTGGTCATGGTGTGCGGGGGATGAGGGGGAGACGGGCGAATTGGCGCTGGCGAGGGATTTGGGAGGGATTAAGAAGCAAAATGGGTGTATGCCCCAAGTGGGCCGCAAATATAGCAGCCAATTCAGCCAACCCTGCCGTGGTCACCAACGCGTCATGGCCCTTGAATCTCCGCTCTAATCTCCGCAAGCAACAACAACAAATAAACAGCGCGTGCCTCAGGGACGCGTCGCAGGGTCACGGGACCTGCTGTCCCGTTACAACCTCCACCCACATGGATCTCACCGATAGCGATATCACGGACCCAACCGACTTCCCTGCCTCCTTGCCGTCGCTAGTAGCCCTCGACGCCGCCCTCAGATGTGCCGTGTGCAAGGACTTCTTCAAAGGTCCCGTCTTGCTCACCTGCGGGCACACCTTCTGCAGTTTTGTGAGTGGCGAACCCGAGCACGACTTTCATCACGTCCAAAGATAGATGTCCATCCTCCAAAAGTGCATCAGAGAAGCTCTCTCCGAACACAAAGAATGTCCGTCATGTAGAAAGCCCGTCTCAGACCAATCATTGCACCGAAACACCACATTGGAGGAGGTCGTCCTCGCCTTCCTAAGAGCAAGGTATGTGCCGGTCCTTCGTTGTGATCCAAGTCGAGGCGGCTCACACTGTTAAAGACCAGAAATTCTCACGGCCGTGAAGCCACCAGAGCTGAAACGAAAGCGTGCGCGGTCCGACTCAAGCGCGGTGGCGGGTCCTTCAGTGCACAGACAAGATGAGGACGTCGAGGAGGCTTCAGATGACGAGGTGGTTGAATACTCGCCCTCGGAAGGCGAGAGACAGCGGAGCATTAGTCCACGGAAAAGCAAAGAATCTACTCCGGGATCTGCAGGTATGGGCCAATTCCGCATCGACTCTCGCTTTCGAAACCCAAGTTTGAGCCGCCGCATAGCTCCAACGTCCTTCGTGTCCTGTCCTATCTGCATTGAATACATGCCCATGATCGAGCTCAATGAACATCTCGATCGCAATTGCGCAGCGCCACGCAAGAAATTCAAAGCGGATGAGGGTAAACTTGCTTGGCAGAGCCTCCTGAACGGCAAGGGCAAGGCGAAAGAGAAGCCACGGTTCGTCCTGTCCCTCTCGGGTCTATTTGTTGAACCCAAGCTGAAGTGGCCTGATGAAGTTTAAAGAATGGCACGAAGAAACGATCACCATCGCCACCGCCCACACGCATGGTCAAGCACAACTACCATATAATGTCTGAGAAAGACATACGAGCGCTCCTAACCGTGCGTCTTGCGTCTTCTCGCTTCCTTCAAGCCCAACTCTTAGCAAGTAGCCTGCTTCCTAGGATGCGTCTCTATCAACGGACGGCAGCAAAAAGGCCATGGTCGCACGGCACTCGCACTTTGTCACACTATTCAACGCGAATTTGGACACTATGCGACCAAAGTCGCGAAAGGAGCTGATAAAGGAGCTCGAAGCTTGGGAGGCGGGAAAGGAGATGGACGATCGACAGAAGAAGAAACGCAAGGAAAAGGTTGAGGACACGAAACAGTACGAGGTACGCAATGCCCATCTCCTTCCGACTATTCCTTAGCACTGACGGGGTATGAATTGATGCGATAGGCGGCCAACCAAGACCAATTCAAGAGTATGATAAACTCTATCAAGTCGCGTCCTAAACCCTCTTCGTCAGCGCTGACGACGACGTCTGCTAAATTCGCTCTGACAGCGACGGATGAGACGAAGGGGTTCTTTGATAGCTCGCCTGCCCCGAGTCCCCCAAAGAACTTGAAGCGAGATGGAGAGAACGAGGTGATTGTTCTGTGCGACTCTTCCGATGTTGAGGCATTGTAGCCCAGAGGCTCAAGTCAGGCTTATTGGCGTTCTCCTGGTCATCACCTTTTGGTAAATTGCTGACACCTCTCGGTGGTGACCAGTCTGTTTGCAATATTCATGAGCGACACTTGCTATGTAGCTCTTGGGCCTTGGTGTTACGTATAGTCGCCGTGTTTACCAGTACTTACTTTATCGTTTTGCCTTCATCCTGTCATTCGAGGTGTTGGAGTACTTAATCTATTTTGAAGTACGTCAGTATGTTTTGATATTGTCGAGCGTCGCAAGTACCCAAGTTCCATGGCCACGCATACTCGTTACCCGAATCCCGACAAGAATTGGTCACGTGGGTGGTCCGAGCGCTGGCTCATAACGCGTCAACAAGGACAAGCAAAGTAGCACGCTTTATATATCCGAACGCGGGCTACCGCTCTCCTTTACGCGTCCATGTATTCATCCTTGCCGAGGCACCTCAAGCGATTTTGCAAGGCTCCGCGCCATCGTGTTCGTCTCGTGGATCAACGGCCCTCCTCGCCACCACCTGTTGTTTTTGTCCGCCCAGTCTTTCGTGCCCTTCAATGACCTCCATCGTCCTGGGTCTCCCCTTTACCGAACCCACCTTGACTTGCCCACTCGCGCGTGCCAACTCCAGCCCATTATTATCCTGGCGGCTCACGCTGCTGGGATCGAACACCAACATCATGCTTGCATTTTACGGTGTGCGTCTTCCACTATTTGCTCGGGGCAACTCACTTGCGCTTTGTTCTACGGTCTGGCGTGATTGCTGGCTAGGTCGTTTCACCTGTGACTTCTCAAGCATTTGGCCTTTCGGTCTCTTTCCCTGTTGACTCTTCGCGTCCAATTTGCTTGCATATTCCTCTAGGTGGCGCGTGCACACCTCTCCGGCACGTATCGCTCTTCACATCACTAGATCACGTCTGCGAATAGGCCACGTACAGATCTCCATTGCAATGTCTCGATGCTCCACGCGGCTGGGTGCACCACGTACAGGGAGCCGCGCCATGCGCCCTTGCCCATCCTGCGCCGGAAGCGCGGGTCCGGTTGGAAGTGGTGATGGTTGTGCGTTTCCTTGGTCTCCCAGTGGCGCTGATGTAGCACAGAGGCCTGCGCGAAGATGCGAGATTCTGCCCGTCAGCAGACTTGACTGTGCCAAGGCATACTAGAGAGGTGTTGGTCGGGTTGCCGAAAGTCCGCCTAGGGGAGCAAGTCACACACAGACCGAGAGCAATGGGGGTGTCAACCCCACTGGCTTTACCGACTGGCATCGCTTCATTGTCGTGCCCATCTTGGCCAGGAGTTGTTCACGAGGTCGTATTAGGGTCAATGTGTCCAGGCCTGAACACCAAATGCCAGCCACAAATTTCCGCGACAAGCGCAATGCCTACTGCTCTTCTGGGGCAGAACGAGCTTCCGTACAAGAATACGCACATCAGGCCTCCGGGCCACCCTCCCGAGAGCTGCCTCCGGGCACTCTCCAACCCGGCGATTTTTACCCATCCTTCTGCTCGCCGTGAGCTGCTCTTGTATTACCCGCCACCACGAGCTTGGTGTGCTGGACGATCTTGAGTTCGGAGCTCTGAAGCGCCGGCGTGCGCCGCAGAAGCTTGTTTGGCGTTTTGGCTGCGCGAACTGGGCTTACGGCATGGTGTGGACACTTGGTATTGTGGGTACGAACATGAAGGTGTAACTGTATTGGGCGGGCACGAGCTGCAGCGCAGAGGACCTTGGCGCAACCCACGATTTCGGCGACACTTTGACAACGATGTCCTTGCGGCGCTTGGTATGGTAATTCGGGTTATGCCTTGTGTATTGTTGGCAATGCCAGAGGATGTCTAACGGGGCGCTTTTGGATCTGTCTAACCGCCGTAATGGCATTGATATTTTCCCTATTCTAGAACCTCTTCGATCGACCTGCTGATGACTGCCTTTGCGTTTTCTCGTCGTTGGCGCCCCTCTACCCAATCCTTGCCCTTTCGTAAAGAAAGGCGAGGCTACGAATGCTTTGGAATGCGTCTGACCCTGGTCTCCGCTTCGTTAACATTGCCCCCGTTCGGCCGTCGTCCATTTGCTTGGTTCTTTGACACGCGCTAGGCGACGCGGGCTGCTTTCGTGTTTCTTTCATCTTCCGTTCCGCAGCGCTGCCGAGATCCGATCGTGGTTCTCTTGTCGTCGGGCTTGCGTGCTCTTCCTACCAAGTCGATGTGCTCATCTCAACTTGGCATCTTGTTGCGGCAGAGTTCCCGATGAACCTTTGTTTCGCTGAAGCCTCCTCGCTCTTAGTTGTATGTGGTGACCATCTTGATGGTCTGCCTGCGCCATGTTGCCGCCGGCCTTATCCTTTCGAGAATGCAACTCCTTCGGAAAAAGACTAGCCCTCGCGGGCCGGTTGTTGCATTAGAGATTCGTTCTCGGACCTCGTTTGTGATTTGGTTTGGACGTGCGCTGGGCGGGTTGATCACGACGGATGAGCGATCCCGTACGATGGAAGTGCTTGGGGATTCGTTTGCGCGGCATTGAGTGAGGGGCTTTTTTGCTCGAGTGTCGTTTTGGGTGTCGGCTTGGTTACGCGCGGAAGATGTGTATCGCCCGGCGGTCAAGATGTGCTGCGGGAGGGGAGCAGAGCCGGAGTCCGGTCTCCTGGAAACGGGAGGCAGGATGTGAAGTGCAGAGGACTTGAAGGTGGAACCACCTGCGCTCGCTGATCATTAGATAGAGTATGGCGCGCGCGGCCTCGGATACACGGGCTTTCCCTTGACGGAGTGGCGGAAACCTCGACCTGCCTTCGGGTGGGACGGGGAAGTATGGATGGGCAGGGACCGCCGGGTCGGACCGTCCAGCTTGCAGGCGTAGTGGGAAAGTCGTGAGACGACTTCGAGAGTGTTGGGGAGCCAGTGGGGCTGTGGATGGCCTCGTCTGGGCGGGAGCGTGCATGCGTCGTTGGCAGGTTCTGGTCGTCGTGTGGTGATAGCGTGGGGAGGTGTCGTTTGTGCCTCGGTGGGAAGGCAGGCGGGGGAGGACGTGACCGTCCTGTGATCCTGCGATATCCACAATTTTTCAAACTCGTTGCTTTCGTGGCGACTCTTTCTTTCTTTCTAGACTCCTTTCTATAAGCCTTTTTGGGGGAAAAGGTGGGCGGTTATGTATAAATCAAGCCGTTGTTTCATTCACTCATGACGAGCTCGAGAGGACCATATAGCTTTCACGCGCAAATGCACCGTACTCGCTGTAGTATGTATGTACGCAGAGAACCTGGTTGGATCTCGTACTGTCGACCTTGTTCGCATCATGTAGTATACCCAAAATGTTGTAAGAAAGCCGGGATATGCTGCCCTCATCCACCGCTCTGAAAGCTTGAGCTTGAACCTCAGGCCTGGTATGTACTTGATATCTCGCGAGCGTCGGGACAGAGAAACTCGGAAAGATATTTGAGTCGGACTTTGAAAGGCGCAGCGTGAGGCAGTGGCGGTGCCGGCTGTCTGCTCTCGATGTCGTCCTCGTCGTTGTCGGGGGCGCGGCTGTCTGCGCGGACGCTGACGACGCTGCCCGAGCTGCTCCGGTCCCTCTCCGAGCTCCAGTCGCTCGAGTCCGCACTCTCCGAGAGCCTCGGCGCCCTCCTCGCCTCGCACGAGCCCATCGACGCCGCCGTCCTCCGCCTCAACGCGCTCTCCTCCCACATCGACGAACTTCATCTCGATGCGTCGCTGCTCTCCAACAAGGTCCAGCTTACGGCCAAGACTGCGGAGAGAGTCGGCGGCAGGGTCCGCACGCTCGACGAAGAGATGCGGCGCGTGAAGGAGGCTGGTGAACGAGTGGGCCTTGTCATGGAACTCAAAGTACGCTTGGCTACAATCAAGACAATTCCTGGTGACTGTGCTGATCTCTAGTTAGTCTTCCTTGGCTTCCCTCCACGACGCTATGGAATCTCAAGACTGGGAGTCGGCGACGCGGCACTGCGCGCGCGCAATGTCAATGCCGCCCGAGGTCCTCTCAGGGCCGTTTGCCGAAACTGCTGTCGTGCGTTCCTTGCCCTAAACGCTCGAACCTATTACTGAGCTTGACGCATATTCACGCGAACACGTTAAGCGCAGCCCTCCGCCGAATTTCCCTTACCACCTGCCCAAGCTCTCGAGGAAGCACGGCAGCATCTCCTCAAAGTTTTCCTAGCCCAGTTCGAAAAGGCATCAACATCGCGCGACTCTGTTGCTACAAGCCGATTCTTCAAGCTTTTCCCCGTTATAGGCTGGGAGGAACAAGGACTACAGGCGTACGCCGACTTCGTGGTGGATTTAGTAAGAGGCAGGGCCCCTGTTACCGGAAAAAGTGAGTATTGGGCCGAAATGTTAAACTCCAGATTTGAAGCTGAATTGGCTTCAAATTTGACTCAGCCTCCTCACCTCTCTATTATATTACTACTCTCACCTCCCTATTCGAGAGCATCGCACTAATAGTAGACCAGCACCAACCCATAGTTGAGAAATACTATGGAGCTGGGAAGATGCTGAATGTCGTGCGGCGTTTGCTCGAAGAGTGCGATCGGGTCGTGAAAGGTTTATTGGACGGCTGGAAAGAGGAGAGAGGGATGGAGCGCAAGGTATCTGTTTTGGTATCGTCACCGTGAATGACTCTACTCACTTATGTTCATTGAAAACGACAGCTCCAAGACGCATCAAATCCGACTTTCTACACCCTCACCACTTCGAGTTTGCCCAGGAAACCCGGTGGATTTGAAGAGGAGACATTGGATCCTCGCGATGTTGAAAAGGTATTGTCGGAGATGGCTGGGATGGCGGGCCGATGGGGCCTATTCCGACGGTTCTTATGGGAAAGGCTTAGAGTGCGTCCTTCTCACAAAAAACCAGATATGCTGACAGCTTACTGGTATCAAGGATGACCAAAGCAGTGACTCCTCCGCAACCCCAGATCGTATAGACTCGCCTCGCCCAGGCACCAACCCAACCCCAAAACCGAGCGCTACCGACCAACCCCCAGAGCCAGACTCCAAACCTGAGCCCGAGCCCGAATCACCAGAGAAACAGCTCCTCGAATCGTGCGCGTGCCGCGAGATCATCGAGAACCTGCTCTCAACCTATTACATCCCACTCGAGACGTGGTACCTGCGCACCATTATCGACAAAGCGCACCGACTCTCTGTGCCCGATGCGTCGGCGCAGCCCGCGCCGCAAACCACGACGCCCGATGATGTGTTCTACATCCTCAAGCTAGTGCTCGCGCGCCTCGTCTCGGCAGGGTCGCTCGGTGCGCTCGAGAAGACGTGCGCGGCAACGAGGGAGATCATGGAACGGGACTATGCGGGCGTGATAGCGCGAAAGATGGAGGATGTGTATGCGGGGAAGTCCCAGATGAGCGGGCCCAGGGCGGAGAAGGTGGAGAGGGAGAACAGGGCTGCTTTCACGGTCGGTCCTCCATTCTTAAATTTCAACTGACCGGTGCTAATGCGCACTTGGTGGATTTTGGTCCTCAGATTCTTTTGAATGATCTGGATCTGTCGTCATCGCATATGGAGACGCTCGTGAGTTCGATAACGGCGTCGTCCCACCTTTCTCAGAATTTTCTCGAGATCGAGGTGGAACCCGCGCGCGCATGTCTTTCGTCCCTTCTCACACTCGTACCCAAGTTTAAATCTATAATCAAGGTACTCCCATTCTCCTCTCTGGAGCTCTCCTCCCATGACCCGAAGTCCGGAGGATTCGTGTAATAACGTTTGACTTTTTGGTTTTGTTATGTAGCTCGGCATCGAACAGATATTCAATCAGCTCATTCGCCCTCGGATGCGATCGCTCATGGCGGAAGTGTACAAGGATATCACGTACGTGATCGATGATGAGCAGTACCAATCTGCGGAATACCACGATCTAGTGAGGAAGCGGTTCGTCAAGGCGTGGAATTTACTCATGGATGGGTTCAAAGTGCGTCTTTGGTCTTCCTTTAGTCTCCCCCTTTTTTCTACTCGATTCCGAGGAAAGTGAATGGAGCTGATGTTGAAATGGCTGTTTGTCTACAGGAGGCACTCACGGAAGCCAATTTTCGTGCGTTTTTCGCACTGGCGATCGACGTGCTCGTTCGGCCTTGGGAAAAACATGTCATGGGCATGCGGTTTACAGAGGTTCGTTCGCCCATCCTCCTATCCCTACAGGCACCGTTAATCTAGTTTTTCATGCTGACGCGCGTTACTTTCTCCATCCAGCTCGGTGGGATCAGATTTGACAAGGATTTGCGCGCGATGACGGCTTTCCTGTCATCACAGACTACCTTTGGAGATATCAGGGAGAAATTCCAGAGGCTGCAGCAGATATCTACGCTGTTGAACCTCGATGAAGTACGTGGTGCCCCCTCAGTGTTACATCTAGAGGCCGGTTTTTCTGACCTTACTTGGATAGGAGGAAGACCCGGAAGAATTTTACAATGGGTCTGGGATCGCGTGGAGGCTGTCAGCCGCCGAGGTAAGGGCGGTTATAAATTTGAGGGTATAGGCGCGTCTTTCATTTGGGGGAGGCACGGTCATCACGGGGGTTATAACTTTTGCCTTATGGCTTGTGAATATAATACAACAATTTCGTCTTTCTTTTCCAAAGTTACATTTCAATCACGTTCTTAGAGACCCGACCAAGTGAACGCCCGCTCCAGCGTAAACTTATCATCAAGCTTGAGATCCACGCTCGAGGAGCCGATGACAACGCGATAGACGCCCTTCTCGCCCCTCCACACAGAGCGAGGCGTGTCCCAGAACGACACGGCGTACTTGTCCAGGCGGAGCTTAACGGTCTCACTGGCGCCGGGGGCGAGGTCGCGCACCTTGGCGAACGCGCGGAGCTGAAGCTCTGGGTGGGTGACACCGGATTTGGGGAGGCCAACGTAGAGCTGGACGGACTCGGATCCGCGGACGGAGCCGGTGTTCTTGATTGTGAGAGAGACGTCGACGGCGAAGGCTGATGCGTCACCGTCAGCTACGGCGGTCGGAGAGACTTTCAAGTCGGAGTACTCGAAAGTCGTGTACGACAAGCCGAACCTTGAAAAAAAAATCAACACCCATCACGAGCGTTGGCGAGACGAAAAGCACATACCCGAATGGGAACAACGGCTTGACGCCCCTCGCCTGATAGTGCTTATACCCCACATAGATATCCTCCCGATAATGGATCTTCCCGTTTTCACTCGTCATATTGAGATACGCCGGGATGTCTTGCTCGCGCTGGGGGAATGTTAGCGGGAGTTTGCCACCGGGGTTGACCTTGCCAAAGAGGACGTCCGCGATGGCGTTCCCGACCTCGTTGCCAGAGTACCATGCATGGACCAGACCCGCGACGGAGTCGATCCACGGCATGCTGATCGCAGAGCCCTGTCATGGCGTATCAAGCTTGTATCAGTATTCTATTGCGCGAGAGCAATAGGGTAGATGCGGGGGCTTACGGCTTGCAAAACAACCACGGTGTTTGGGTTGGCTTCTGCGACCTTTGCAATCAGCTCGTCCTGGCGGCCGGGGAGGGAGAGCGTGGGGCGATCGGCGCCCTCTGCCTCCCATTCATGAGTCAATCCGACGACCAAGATCGCGACGTCAGAGTCCTTGGCCAATGCGACGGCATCTTTGATGGCTTGCTCTGGCTCTATTTTCTCGCAGCCGCCAAGTCGCTGTGTGATAAGGGTCCGGGCGATTAGCCTGGAGATTTGATACCAAAGGGGTGGAGGCTTACCACTCCGCGCATCAAAGCTGGCTGTGAGTTGTCTCGGTCTTCGGCATTGGGGGGAAGAGTGTTCGTGTATTCAACAAGGATGTTCACCCCTTGGTTGGCTGTGAGGTCAACCGTCGCCTTCTCTTCAGCGCTTCCTTGCCTATAATTAATATATCGCCAATTAATGGAGACGGATCAGCGTCATGAGACCATTTACCCACCCATAGAAGAACTCCCCCGGCCTTTGCTTCGTCCAATTGTCGATGGTGAGCTTCTCGTTGACATAGAGATTGGCCCGGCCAGAGACCGTCAAGCCGAACTCGAATGGTGCTGTGCGATCGACTGTCAAGACACCCTTGAGCCGGATTGTCCAGTTAGGGGTGAGGCCCTCGGGAAGGAAGTCGTTGAGCTTGACGCGAGTATCCTGCAGGACGAATTGGGCCACCGGCTCCTCTATAACTTTATCGTTTTCGTCGTGGTTGTAGAAAGTGCATTCCCAGCCAGATTCTCCGGATGCAGTAGTGAGCTTGTCTTCGAGGGTCGGAAGGAACTTGTGCGCTGGGGGTTTGATAGCAAAGTTATTGCCTAGTAGTCTTTCAAATAGACATAAGGCGAACACATACCGTAGACGCCGACGCTGTGTTTGACTTCGACGCCTTTGGGAGCTCCTTCCACAATGCCTGTCCAAGGTGAAACGATATAGCTCGCCCTCAGGTATGCCGATCCGCCTCCCGAAATCACGCGCCCTTGGGCATTCGGACCGATAACGGCAACTTTTCCTTTGGATCCCAGCGGAAGGACATCTCCCTTGTTCTTGAGAAGAACCATTCCCTCGGCTGCTACCCGCCTGTTGAATGTCCTCGACTCGGGGCTGTCCCTGGTACGTTCCTTTCCGTCGCCGTACACGACATCGGGCGATGCTTTCGCGAGCTTCTGAACGAATTTAAGCACGCTACGCGCACGATCGTCAATAGCAGCAGGCAGGATCTTTTGCGCGCCAAGGAGGTGGTTCACGAGGAGCGGTGTGCGCCATTTCGGTGGGCCGGGCATCTCGAGGTCAAGTCCGGCGTTAATTGCAATGTCCACACTGTATGTCCCGAACCTAAGAGAGGCACGTGTAAATCTCCGGTCTAGGAGCTAGGACATAGAGTGCGATGTTTACCAATCGCTCACAACGAGCCCGTCGAACCCCCATTCTCCGCGCAAGATGCCTTGCAAAAGGTCACGATTCTCTGCGCAGTGGATGCCGCCAATTCGGCCGTAGCTTTGAGTAATAGTGACCATGTCAGCGCTCCCGTCCAATACGATTGAACCGAGAAAATTCTGACCTCGTCATGTAAGCCCACGGGCCAGCATCTCGCTGCGCAAGCATGAACGGGTAGAGATAGACTTCCCGAAGGGCGCGATCAGAAACAACCGACTCCGCCGCCGTGCGTTCGTGTTCTTGGTCGTTGGCGACGAAGTGCTTTATAGTCGCAGCGACGCCGTGAGACTGCAAACCGTTCACATATGCCGCAGCCATGAACCCGGAGAGATGGGGGTCCTCCGAGAATGACTCAAAGGCTCGGCCGCCGAGCGGGCTGCGCTGGATGTTACATGTCGGAGCGAGCAAGACGGTGGAGGACTTGGTTTTGGCCTCCTCTGCCAGGAACTCGCCAACGTTTTTGACAAGCTCCGTGTCGAAAGTAGCTGCGAGGGACGTAGCGCACTACGCAATCCCTTAGCTCGGAAAGTATAGGAAAAGGGCGGGCGAAGCTTACGGGAACACATTGAGCAGGGATCGACAAGAAATGGGACGATCCTCGAGCGCCGTTCGGGCCGTCGCTCATGCGCACGCTGGGCACATGAAGCCTCTCGATTTTGGTCGTGTTCCACCAGTTGGGTGCGCCGAGAAGAGAGATTTTTTCGGCAGAGGTCAATTTTTCTATCACAGCATCGATAGACTGGTCGATAAATGCGCGGCTCATTTTTCAGAGAGAAAGAGAGAGGATGGGGAGACTGGGTATGCACCAACATCAAGAAATCCCACTCTTTTTATGGGCGCGTCGGCTGGCCAGGTGATATACCCCACATCAGCAGGTGATACCCCACGAGCCGCCACGGTGGGTTCTCAAACCCCCATCTCCACCAGCTCGCGGAATATCTGCGGATGTGCCATTTGAATCTCCTCCCATTCGGTATGGTTGCGGTTCGGAGAGCGTTGAATTACATCCGGTCTACGCTCAATCGCCGATATTTTCCCGGCGCCTTCCGATCCTACTTACATCATCCCATTTACTTTTCCATCCACTTTGCAGGCGTTTCCTTGAATATCCTTGCCAAAATCCTTCACACCGATAATCAGTACACCAGGAGGAAACCTTCCAATGGCAGACCAAGAAGACCCCCTCACGAACCTCACAAAACCCCTCACCTCCGCCACCATCACCGTCCGCATCATCAAGTCATTCGAATACCGCACCGAGCGCAGCCTCGTCCTGCACGATGTCAACCTCGAACAAGTGACGGTTGGGCGGCTGAAGAAGATGGCCCAAGAAGGTCCGAATCGATGCACAATTCTCTATCACTTTTCTCCCGTAAAAAGATTGCTGCGCTTGTAGCGATCTAACGTTCCAGGCCTGGGTATCTCATCCCTTTCCGTGTTCTTCAGCGATCTTGACGAAGCCGGGGTGGAAGCCGTATCGGACGGCTGTCTTTGGTATGGCCTTGTGACACCCTTTTTTCGCCTTGCGTCGTTTCAATCTTCCGACATTTGAGCGTGCTTTTCAAGATACTCTGAAGCTTTACACTAAAGCACACGGAGCCAAGGCAAGTCTTTTTCTCAGCGAATACGAGCGGCCCATTAAATCAAACCATCAATCCGCAGACGACCAACTTGATCATCAATCTCGATCACGATGAATGGATAATGAACGATGACGAACAAACCTTGGCTTCGCTTGGGCTTGGTTTGTGTCCACCTCCATCGTTTCTTAGTGTTCTTCTGTCCATTTATACCCCACTTTCATAGAAAACGAGTCCGAGGTCAGTTTCTTCAACCGCGAAGCGTACGAGCAATTCAAACGAAATCCAGAGGTTTGTCCTACGCCCTACGTATTTTGACGCCCATTTCGCTTACTTGAAACTCTCAGGTAAAGTGGACGTGAATAGCCATCGATGGAGCTAGTAATGCGGGGGTTGCGAAATGATTGACTGTATTCACGCATGAGAATGCAGGTTCAGATCTAAATATCGTGCAGCTAAAGAGATGAAGAACATGGAAAATGTCGTAGAAAAAAACAATGCAGAACAACAAGGTCTAACGATAAGAAAGCGATTACTGGTTGGCGCATTGCACCCGCGGTTCGCCTGCCTCGTCCTCATCCATACCATCATCGTGCCTCGCCTGCTCTCGCTGCTGTCTGGCATCAAGCGGGCTCAGCGCCACCTCCTCCAGCAAGATGTTCTTTGGGAATGTAGCAAGGGGCTTGCGTGGCGGGAGGGCGGCTTCCAAGTGAGGGATAAGGGCGGGGTCGATGGATTCAGGGAATGCCACTTGCAGGCGAACAAAAAGGTCTCCCGGTTCGTGGTGGCGGTACGAAGGCATACCTTGCCCAGGGATCACCTTAAGGTCGCCTATCAAGATGACGCGTCAGGCTCGCGCTAGCAAATGCAGCAGGAAAATAAAAACATACCAGATTTCACGATTTCGCCAGGAGGGATGTTGACTACCAACGCCCGCTCGTCGAGGTGAAGGATGGTAAACGAACCACCAGCGATAGCGGTCAATAGGTCGATTTCGACGTCAACCCACAAATCGTTGCCATCACGCTTGAAGCGCTCGTGCTGCTTCTCCTCGACCACAATTACAACATCTCCAGGGACAACATCCGGTGCCTGATCACTCTCGCCTGCGAATGTGATGGTCTGGCCAGCCTTCATGCCCTTGTCGATATGAACCTCGAGGAATTTGCGTTCCGACACAACCTTCTTTCCTACGCAGACCTTGCATCGATCTCGCTGGTTGATCACCTCGCCGGCGCCCTCGCATTCGTTACACGGTTGTTGAATTTGTTGGAGCATGGGGCCGATTTGGCGGAGCGTGACCTTGACGCCGCGGCCGCTGCAAGACGAGCACTGGCGGACAGCGCCCTCTTTGCCACCCTTGCCGTTACACTTATTGCAGATGACATGTCGGGTGAGCGCGAGTTTGGTGGTCTTGCCCTTGTAAAGATCTTCGAGGGTGACGTTGACACGATGGACCAGGTCTTTCCCTTTGCGTGGCCCTGCTTGTCGCGAAGGGCCACCGCCACCGAAGAAGCCGCCGCCCCCGCCGCCGAATAGCTGGGAGAAAAGATCCTGGGGATCCATTCCGCCCATGCCGCCAGACTCTGATAAACCAGCTTCACCAAGCCGGTCGTACCTAGCCAGACAGGAATATGTTAGCGGCTTGAAACTACGCGTATACTGACAAAAAAGGATCGCATACAAGCTGCGCTTCTGTGGGTCAGACAGGATTTCATAGCTGCGAGCGGAAAACGTCAGTCAAACGGTTCATGTGGGGCTAAAAGCAGAGGTACTACTCACGCATGGGTAACTTCCTTGAACAGTTCAGGATCGCCACCTTTGTCGGGGTGCAACCGCAGTGCCCTGGAGAGTTGGTGTTAGGACCAGCGCGGAGAGAAACCTGGAGAAGACTGGAACAGACTTTTTCCGGTAGGCCTTTTTCAGATCAGAATCAGAAGCATCGACTGGGACGTCGAGAAGGTCGTAAAATTTTCTGCGGTACGAGTGCGCTGTGAGCTGCGATCTGGCGACTGCATACACGGTACCCGCTCACTTTTCTTTGACCATTGTTCGTCGTGGGCGGTGGCGAGGAGCGGGATGGTGTGGATGAGGACAGGGAGGGGGAGATGAGGGTAGGAACGAGGCGTGCAGAGACGAATAAGTACGGCGGCTGATCTCAAAAATCCAAAGAACGCTGAGGAACGTCCTAGAACAATGTTTTGCATCCGCAATCAGCCGATCGGCCGTACTGCCACAATGCTTCCTGCTGCTTCCACATCCGGCAGTGTTACAAACGCGCGCCCGACGCAGACGCAGTAAATAGTAATATTTCAGTCCTCGCTCACGTCCCGATATACATCGAACCGCCGCTGCGCAGTCACCGGAATCCCCGCCCGCGTCGCCCTTACAAACTCCGGGTCTTGTTCACCACCAAGCACTGAATCAGCGTCTGCGCAGTGGAAGCTGGGAGAAAACGCAGGGAAGCTCACCGAGGTCTGCGTACACGATCGACTCTTTCTCGTCAGTCGTCCCGATGACCGCACCCCTATGCCAGGCTCGGTCAGCGGCAAATAGAAGGACTTGTTGCGTGGCGACTTACGACGGGTCCACTACGGATGAGTGACCCCACTGCCGGCGTAAGAGACGCGCGAGTTAGCCGCTCAGCTCCCTAAAGCTATGAAAGAACACGAACAGCGTGGTATCCTGCTGTCATATCGCGCGCCGGGCTGCACATCGCCACATAGATGTGGTTATCGACCGCTCTGGCCCATCATGAACGCGCTGTCAGTCCTTTACAGACCCGATTAGGCACAAGGAGATCTCACCTCGCTCGTTGCAAGAGTTCCCAGTGCAGTGGCCCAGTGGTCAAGTTGAACGCCCCCGGATATATCATGGCAATGCATCCTGTGGACATGGTCCATGCTTCACTTATTCAATCGAGTGCGGTGCTCATTTGGATGATACCTTTTCGAGCTGCGTGCATGGCCATCTCTGGGAACCGAACATCATAGCATATTCCCAGCCCGACTCGTCCAAAATCTTTGCTCGCGAATATCGTGAGCATCAAAGTGAGCCCTCGTTTTGATAAGCACTTGAGTCGGGCATACCTGTGTCGACCTCGGTTAACGATGACCCCCCAGACAGGGTCTCGCTTTCCTGGTCAGAAAAACGCGTGTAAGCAGTTGAGCGCCGAGCGACAGTCGTTCTCTCATAGATACGAGCGACAGTGCACCTTGAATCTGATCTTTCCTGGAATCTCAATGTCAAAGAGGTGAACTTTACGGTGGATTGCAACCAAATCGCCTGGTGAGAATAGCTTCACATCAGCATCCATGACGCCCAGTAAGTCTGGAACAGTTTGCCTTGAGGATTGTACACCATCGAAGTGTTATAAATTTTCCCTTCTTTCGGGTCCCGCTCGGGAATAGAGCCTAGAAAAAGCCTCTAAAATCAGCAGGAGCGAGTCAAGGTACGATATATCGCTGCTCACCACCGATGAGCCATAGTCCCGTTTCCTTTGCAACTCCCGAAAGCATCTTCACACTTACGCTCTCGCTCTTCTCCACATTGTACGCCTCCCCGGGAACATATCCAATCGTCTCTGCGTACTGTGAGAATTGTTGAACGTCGTATGGTGAATTGAAGCATTCCTAAATAGACGCCCGATGCAGTGTAAACGATATGATTAGCTATTCGCATGCCCGTAGCCAGGTATATTGCTCAATAATTACAGGAAGAACGATCATGTTCGGTTTCTTGCTATCCGCAGAGCCTTTCCCAGACGCGGCTTCAAGTACCATCTTCCGCGCATGCTGAAGGTTATGCTCCTTGACCGCCGTGAGATTTCCGAGTTGCACGAGCGCGAGCCGGAATGGACGGGCGTTGATTAGGGTAGACATGGTCCGTGCACGGAAGGGGTAAAGCCTTGCGATGGAAGTGGTCCGATGCAACATGCTGAACGTTATCTTGAAAGTTCAAATCCACAAGCATCTTATCTTATCTCATCTCATCTGCAATATGCTTACGCCCAAATATGGAAACCACCCCCCTCCTCAAACGACTTCACGACCGAACAGATAGCCCTCCCGCCACCCGGGATTTTCACAAGAGTTCCATCGGCACAAACCAGAACGCCTGCCGATCCCGGGGTCTTTAAAATTACAATTTACTTAGCTGGCTAAATCTCCGAGAAGAGCAGATCATCGCTCACCGGCTCCCAGATCCATTTGGCGCATCTATAATACTCTGCGACTGGCTGAAGAGCCGGGTCCTCTTTGATATTACCCTCAGAGTCATATCCAATCCCAAGGTGCGCCCCGTTTTGGAATGCGCCCCTCAGCACGGGGACGATCTTCTCCACAAACTTCTTCCTCCCCTCCGGGGTATCGCCCTCGAATGACGGATCCCGTGTGGGTCGCACCAAGATCACCTCCATGACACCAGGAGATGGTGGATCCGTCGCCGCCAACGGCGTAATAACGAACGTGGGTTCGAGGCGGTCGACGTTCACCGTCGAGAGAAAGTAGGAATAGGGTCCCTCTAGCTCCGTCATTCCCTCCAGCTCAACGAATTTGTTTGCAGATGGATCGTATCTCTGCACGGGCGCCGAATCGAAATCGGAGTCGGAAGGGAGGAGTTGGACGTGGCTTCCATACCACATATGGATGTTCCTCTCCGCAGCGACGCTGAATCGCGCGACACCCGGCACCTCCGCGCGCAGCTCTTCGGCTGTGTCGAGGATGGACGCGTGTAAAGACGTCGAGGTTACGACCGCAGAGAGAATGCTCGACCCGGAAACTGGCGCGAGGTCCCCGTTCTTATCGAGAACCCGGGTGTGCGTGAGGACGAGCGGTCGGCGGCGACCCGCGTTATCGAGGTAGCTGAGCAGGGACTGGAGTTTGTATGCCGTTTGGGCGTCTGTGCCAGCAGGTAGTTTCGCAGATAATTTTGGGTAAGGCCCTCCGTCGGGGGAAGGGGGGAAGAGAGTTGAATACAATGCGTTCGCAGTGCCGCAGGGGAGGATCACGATAACAACCCGCTGGATCTGTTCGCTATTCTCGACGGCTGAGAGGCCGACGGCGTTGACAACTTCGTGCAAAGTGCCATCTCCGCCAGCCAGTATTAGCACGGGGGAATCTTTAGGGGCGCTCTCCTTGTCCTCGGCGCAACGACCTTGAAGAAAAGATAACGCGAGAGAGCCTGCGTGTCCCGGTTCCGTGGTCGATTGAATTGTATGCGAGATCGAGTGAGAGTCTAGAAGAGGGATAACTGAGTTTTTGATAAGATCCACGGCCGTTCCTTCCCCGCTAACTGGGTTCTGGATAATTAGCACGGACATGCTTGGTGGTGGTCAAGAGTAAAAGTACTATGACTAGTACTCTTGCCGTGAAGCAGCGATCCCGATCACGTCATTAGATTCTACCACGTGATCAAAATTCACTGCAGTGGCTATAATCGGATTCTCGCGGATTCTCATCCATTGGTGAGAAAAGGAGCTTATGGCCAACGTTGATATCCACTTTAGTACCCATGACAGATATATTATTATGAGCTGCACATGTTAACCACTACTTCTCACACGCAAAGGTCACAGTCCAACAAGTCGCAGCGGGAAGGGGAGTAGCCTATAGATGTACTTATGTCAGGAATGACTATTCGCCGCCTCACTTTCCAACAGCCCTCCCCACCAACCAATCTGTTAAGCCAATCTGCCTTGGCGCCCCAATGATCCATATCAGGTGGTGTAGGTACCTCCAACACCAGTCCATGAGGCACCATACGGGCCGCCAATTTGAGCTGTCTCAAGCCTCTCAGGCCTCCGTGTCCGCATGTGGGCCGTAAGATAATGCGGTGGAGCAAAGAGAGGCCAGAACACGAATGCTCGCCTTCCCATGATAGGCTAAACGGAACCCCTAAGGCTTGCCCTAGCCAAGGGATGACTGTGGGGTGATCCGGATAGATGCCCGTGATCTTTAGATGCGTCAACCGAGGACATACAACACCGAGATTTTTGAGGGCAGGTATGGATAATATAGCGTTGGGCATGTAGAGATGGAAACGATCAAGGGATGGGAGTGGTGCATCGAGAATTATGTTATAGCCGCATTTGACCGTCAGCTCGTGTAGGTGGGGGAAGGTGATGGAGAAGATATTCGGTAATTTCATGGTGTGCGTCTGATATATAGTGTAGTCAAAATAGCAGAGTGATTCGAGGTAAGGAGAAACGAGAGTGGCAATTTGGTATGAAACCCCGACGATAGGGCCAACCCTTGGGTGGTCAAGGGTGTGGGGGGTGTGGGGACCAGCGTGGGGGGTTGAGGGCCAATCTCCAAAGTAACGCAGTGCTTGCTCTGAGAGGAATAGGTGCCTCAGAGTAGGGGCAGCAGATGGATCCTCTTTGAGTCGACGAAGGAGTACTCGTGCTTGGTCGTCGCCACATATGACGACGGAATGGAAGTAGAACGGTTTAGCAAGTGCGCGAAAACGCTTTGAGACGAGGCTTAGGGTGCGTGTGGTTTCGCCCCCGTCCAGGTACGGCGTTTCCGAAATTACCATGATGATGATCTCCGCAGGAAGAGGCGGAAATGGCACGAGAGCCTCCAACAGACACGTTGGAGAGAAAGGAAGTTCACGGTCAAAATCCATGGCGTCGGAATATGATCGGATGGTGGTCGAACGTTGGCCCGAGCGTCGAAACGTTGAAGGTTGAGTGCTACTTATAAATTCCGGCGGCGATTCAATTGGTGCATCCATCTGTTATGCAAGGGCAACAGGAACTTGAAGCTAGCTAGTAGTACTACTTAGTACTAGTTGATTGAGCGCAACTTCAAGGGGTATCAAGCCCATCCGAGAGTGCAGAATTAATCCTTCTTCAGACCAAATAGAGGCTCTAATGTCTCCTTGACCTTTGCGTGGACTTCCTCGACGGAAGACGTAGCATCGACCTTCACATTTTGCATGCGTAAGAAAGAAGGAACGGGGCCAATAGGAGCTTACTTACCTCTCGGACTTTATCTTGCTTACGATAATGCTCGATCACGGGCATGGTCACTTCTTGATACGTTCCTATCGATAAAGCGCTGTTGAGTGAGTATGGTATGTATAGGCGAAGAAGCACAGTTGTGCACGCACTGAATCGTTTCTTAATGCTTTCAGCATTGTCATCTTCGCGTCCGCTGGTCTTTCCGCGCTCGAGAAGCCGATCCAGCATTACCTCTTCGGTGCAAGTGAAGAACAGCACAAAGCGGGATACGCAGACCTGGAAGAAATTCCTTTAAATGGCAAGCCTATAGCGTATACCGCGACCTACTCACCTCATTCTCGAATTTCAGTCCCTGGTCCATCTCCCGAGGGAACCCATCGACAAGGAATCGGCCACGACCATCGCCCCAGCCATTGGCAGTGCGGTTCTCGGCAATGATAGCGGCCATGGCGTTCTCGAGGAGTTTGACAGTGACTTCCATCGGGACAATCCGGCCCTCCCGAATGTGGGTGCGAATGAGCTCGCCATAGGGTGAGCCTTCACGCGCTTGCTCCGCGCGGAGGAGGTCACCAGCTGAGGAATCCAATAACTCAGTTATAGATATGGAGCGCTCGAATTTCTTGCACAAAGCAACGGACCGGACAAGTGAGCAAAGTCGAAGTCTTGTACGATCTTTGCGCATTGTGTCCCCTTGCCTTTGATATCCAGAATCTTAATCAGTCGTCTCGAGGGTTCGCGCAGGAGCGGTGGACGTACCAGCGCCTGGTCCCCCAAGTACGAAGATGACATCGACTTTGCTCTGATCGAAAACGGGGCCAGCAGGGGCGGCTGTAGCGGCAGTCGTGGCAGATTCCTGGGCAGGCTCCTTCGTGGTGTCCTTGGTAGAATCCTTAGTAGAGTCCTTCTGGAGATGCAGTTTCTCCTTGATCTTATCCAAGATAGGCATGTTTACGCTTGACGGGGTGGGATGAGCGGATTGGGGTGTTGTTTCGGTTGCTTGGAGGCAGGATATTCAACGACGCGTCGGTTGACGAGCCAGTAGAACGATGCAAAGGCGACGAGAGGGAGGGAGAGGAGGAGGAGGGGGTTGGGCGCGCGCGACGATGGCCTGGAGGAGTACGAGCGGATAGGAGCGCTGGTGGATGTCCAGCTCCTCAACTTGGACAACATGGATGGCCAGAATCAGATTCTGCCACAATCAGCTTGTGCGCTCATCTGCATCCGAGCAAGCCATGGCATCCACTTGATTCGAGTCGCTGCTCATGTCCTGGTCCATCCATCTCTCCGAGTGTCGTTAGCCATGAACGTCCTAGTAAGCACGCACAGTCTCTCGGCGACATGCTGCTCTGTAAATTTACGGGTACATCAAGGAAATACTCTTCGGGCGCACCGTCACCCCTGCAGAACGACTGCGCCAGCACCAGCGGACACTCAACAAAGCGCAGCGGGAGCTTGACCGCGAGCGAACCAAGCTCGAGCAGCAGGAGAAGAAGCTTATAATGGATATAAAGAAGAGTGCAAAGTCGGGCCAAATGGTACCCTCCCTCCCTTCGTTTGACACTAAAATCGAATTTATTCGACCATCGACACATTAGGGAGCTTGTAAAGTCATGGCGAAGGATCTCGTTCGCACGCGGCGCTATGTTCAAAAGTTCTACCAGATGCGCACGCAACTCCAGGCCGTAGGGCTGCGAATTCAGACTCTGCGTAGCAATCAGCAGATGGCCGAAGCTATGCGTGGCGCCACACGAGTGCGTGCTCTCCGTTTTCGTCTGTTGCTAATACTTATATTCCGGATGTATGGTAGGCGATGGCATCGATGAACCGCGGTCTCAATCTCCCCGCTATCTCCCGGATCATGAACGAATTCGAGCGGGAGAGCACAACTATGGATATGAAAGAGGAGATGATGTCCGATGCTGTGGATGATGCGATGAACGATGAGGCGGAGGATGAGGAGGAAGAGAGTGATAAGATTCTCCAGGAAGTACTCGATGAAATCGGCGTTGGGCTAAAGCAAACTGTTGAGTTGACCCTTTGTCTTCTCATCATTACCAACTTTGCTAATAATGGATGGGGATGGAACAAAAATAGCTTACCGAAACACCAACCGGACTGCTAAGCGAACCAGTAGCAAATCCTCGACAAGCGGTGGCTATCGGGGAAGCGGAGGGTCCTGCAATCCCCTCGCGCGGCCCTACCGGTGGAGGTGCTCTAGGTGGAAGCACCAGCAACCTCGGAGGGGCAAGCAAACCAGGCATATCCGACGAGGATGCCCTCCAAGCGAGGTTGGATAACTTACGGCGGCCATAACTCTATCGTTTTTCTTACACACACCATGTAAACGATATTCTCCCCCTGTCTTTCGTTGTGCCAAATGACTATTCTTTGAGGAAAACCGTATGGTGGCGAGATATACTAGTTGATACATAGTGTACGATAATGTGGGGTTGGGGTTGTGCAAGGCCTCGCAAGGCTTAGCAAAAGCGATCGCTAGGGGAGGGACTAGTCAGACAGCAAATGGTTGGGGGATATCTGGTGAACATACCTCTTCAGCTTGGCTCGGCGATCCAGCATGGCCTCGGTCAAGCGGCCTTCCTTTCGTGCTTTTTTAAGCTATAGGGAGGAACCATGGTGTGAGACAAACACGGGAACTAAAGGAGATAACGAAACTTACGTCGCGTTTATCTTGGGTGGAGACTACCGAGCGTCCAGCGCCCCATGCCTGGAATTTATGACTGATCGCCCAAGGACATTAGCAGGTTCCTCGGTAGAAGTACACTACACGAGTTGCTTACTTGGTGCCGACTTCGTCAATCGTCTGGTTTTCAACAATGCCTTCCTTCTTCCTCTCCTCCTCGCCAGCCTTCTTCTTGTATTCGCTTTGGACTTTGACCCAAAAACGCTCCCCGAATCCAATATTCTCGGCGTCCCCGCGAAGCTGCATCGATCCGCCAGCGACCTCGTCTATCCCAAGATACTTTTCGTAGACATTTTGGAACGCAACCATCCCATCGGGTAAAATGACCGGCGTCCATTCCTCCTGCGGCCCACGCGCCTCGCGATCTGCGCTCACGACGCCGTGTGCATCGCACGAGAGGAACTTTCCCTCTGCGGTGCGCAAGTTGATGGTGAGCGAGCCTGCGACGCGGGTGGTCACCCACACATGGGAGACTTCGTTCGGAGTGAGGGAGAGGACGGGCTCGGTTGTGGAGAGGGCGGGGAAGGTGATGCGGGAGCGGGTGGAGTCGTATGCAATGCACGTGGGCGGATCTGCGGGGTGGACCAAGAACGTTGGGCCAAGTACTTGCGTCGGATTCTCCGGTTGCACCCAGGCTACAGAGAGGCGAGTGTCCAGGTCACAGATTAATGCAGAGTATTCAGGCCTCGTACCTTGAGGATCATTATCTTCGTCTCGCGAACCTCCGCCTTCATCGCGATCTTTTCTCTTTCTCTTCTTCGGCTTATCCCCCTTGAACTTGAGTTTTGTCGAGCGCACCTTCTCCGTCGACGACGACATGATGAGCGTCGAATGCAAGCGGACGTTTGCTTCCGAGTCCCGCTCGGACTCGAGTCTCGGAGCGCTCGGAATATTACGTAACCTTTACCCAGTTTGTTTGGCGCCTCTCAGGTGGTGGCCCCGACTGAACGCCAGAGCACCCGGCATCATCAAGCACCTCCTCAAGACATGAAGTTCAACACCGGCAAGTATCAAACTACTGTCCCTACTCCCTCCATCATGCTCGTGAAGGCCAGACCTATGTTTTCGTGAAGTTTGGGACCGAACGGACCATGGGAACTGGGTGGATTGCTGGCTCGATACACGGATGTCGTACTTGGAGAGACATCGAACCTATGTGTCGCACTTGATCGACCGCAAATGCTGATGCTCGAAACGCGTATCTGCTCTGCATAGACGTCTCCTCTTCCCGCCGGAAAAGCCGCAAGGCGCACTTCTCTGCGCCTTCTTCCGTGCGCCGCAAAATCATGTCTGCTTCGCTTGCAAAGGATCTCCGCGGCAAGCACAATGTGCGTCTCGTACCTTACCTCAGTACACAAACCATAGAAATCCATCTCCTGATCACTTTCATTACTCTTTAAAACCATGTTTCTAGGCTCGCTCCATTCCCATCCGCAAAGACGACGAGGTGCTGATTGTACGCGGGAAGTACAAGGGTCGGGAGGGCAAGGTCACCCAGGTGTACCGCAAGAAGTGGGTCATCCACGTTGACCGTGTACACCGGGACAAGGTCAACGGTGCTTCCGCCCCCGTCGGCATCCACCCATCAAATGTGGTGATCACCACCCTTAAGCTCGACAAGGATCGGTTCGTGAAGAAACCTCCTCTGGGATCGCAATGAATGACTTATTGTTTTTCCTCCATAGTCGGGCAATTTTGGAGCGCAAGGACAGGAAGAAGAGCGGTCAGATCGGGGAGAAGGATGTGGAGATGGCCGAGGTTTGTTGTTCTCTTGTTTAGATTGATCTCGATCCTTGAACTGACGTGACTCTGCCTGGACAGTAAATTTTCTCCTCTCCTCTACGTCTCGATTCGCACACCCTTTGCGCACGCACAAAACCTTATGTATCTATGCGACGCTGCGCAGATGATATGCATTCATGCCCATTCCATGCATCCATTATGTGGTCTTCCATTTATCATTATCATGAAAACTTGCCAGTAGGATCGTCGGTCGTGTGATGAAAGCGTAAAGTAAAGCAACACGGATAAATGCGAAGGAAGCCTAAAAGATTACATCCTGGTCTTTGACGTTTAGTAGATCTGTTGATTCTTCGTCAGGAAGTGGCACGGCCGCTGCCTCTGCTTTCTTAGACCCGTCTTCAGTCTCCTTCTCTGCGTTGTTCGCAGCCTCTTCCGCTGCTGCCGCTTCGCCAGATTCAACAGTTGGACCAGCGTTGGCAGCTGATTCTGCTGCAATCTGAGATTTTGCGTCTGCCGCCGCTTTGGCATCCGCCGCTTCCTCCGCCGCAATCAAGGCGCGTTTCTTCGTATCTGCTATCTCGGTGTCCCTCTTCTTCTTCCCTTGTACTTTCTTCAGTCTATAGAGCACCGTTATTTAGACGCTCCCCTCCGAAACCATCGAGTACATACCTGAAGAACTCCTCTCGATCCATCTCATCCAACTCGGAAAGGATATATTTGATGGTATTGTCAAGTTTGGGGATAATGACGTGCTCGATCGCGTTAACGCGGCGGTTTGTTGCCTTGATGACTTCGTCGAGAATCATGAATGCTGTTTGTAATGATGCGAGCTCGACGAGCGTTTCGACAGCCTTGGCGTAGACTTCTTTTGCTTTTTGAACTTGTTGGCCACCACGTCCGAGACCGGTGAGGTTGAAATCTGAAGGTCGGTATTCGATTACTCCCATCCACGATATTCGTATAAAGCTGCAAGGAGGCGCACCTGTTCCGCCGTGCCTTTCGACATCGAAAGCAGGAAGTATAACGCCCGAGACGTTATCCTGCCTTGCCTTTACTCTGAAACTAGCGTTCTTTGCCTGCTCCTGGACGAGGTACGATATATCTCCGGTCGCATATGTGACCTCTGCGAGCGAGAACGATGCGAGCTGCATCACGCGACCCATCTTACGTTTTGCCTAGGGAATTAGGCAGCATGCTTGGTTAAATCTAATAAATCTGCCGGTGGTGTCACCCCAGATTCGTACCTCGTCTACCTTCCGCAATATCGCCCGGAATCGAGTGGTCAGAGCATCGCGCTTCTTGGCAAGGAGCGAATGGCCCGTCTGTGCACCCTTGAGGCGGAGCTTGGTGTTCGTGAGCGCCATGCGCGTCGGAAAGACATTTTCTCGGGCCCCAGTGCCAGACATGATTGCGCTGGAGATGAGCGAGTCGACGTCGACGGTCAATCTCAATCTCGGATAGGGACATCCTTTGCTTGTGTCTGTGATGGCGTATTGACCATCTCATCACAAAAATTCGCGGTAATTTTTGCTTCCGTCTTCGCGTCCTGGAGGTCTTGAATATTGTCAGTCAAAATTCATCTTTTCTCGGGTCGCCAAAAATGAACGGCGACGCTGCTTCTCGCCCGCACAAACGCGCACGAAAGTCAAAGAAATCTAAAGCTAGCACCTCTGGCGGTATAGTCGAGAAAGTGGTGCACAAGACCGCACCTCCACAGCGGCTTTTTGCGCCTTTTAGGGCGCTTGGATTCGTGACCAACCATGTCCCGCTGGTGCTTCAGACGTGGTCGAGTAAGGGATCGGCGGAGAGCCCTAGGATCGAGATTCTTACATGTCTCGGGAAGGCATGGGCTATGTGGGAAGGAGGAAAAATGGGGCTGTTGTTCGTCGGTCAGTGCAATATTTAGCTGGATTACTTGACTTGTGACCCGACGCGAATATTTGTCTCCAGGATCGAATACCGAGCACCACATCTCTTCTCTTGCATTTGAAGGGCATCATGTTTGGGCAGCGACTGGCGACTGTGTCATAAAATATGTTCGCGGGAAGGAGGTATGAGCAGACCTCATGCATGACCCGGCTCTTTAGCTCATCTCCTTACGACTTTTGTCGCATTGGCAGACCTCGCGTGTTACGAACCCCCTTGGATCGGCGATCTCTAAAATTATTACGTTTGGATCTCAACTTTTGGCCTTGACTGAAGATGGACGACGCCTTTTGGTTTGGGATGTATCCACAGGAGGTGCCTGGCTTTGCTCATTTCTTATCTCGCGACAGCAAGCTAAAACGCCCGTTATAGAACTAAGTGCTACAATACTGTTTGATAATGGATTCACCGCGACCCAGGTATTACACCCAGCCACGTATCTGAATAAGGTCCTCGTTGCCAGTGCAGAGGGAGGCCTTCAACTTTGGAACATTCGTACACAGTAATTAATACCGTTTGTTACATCATCTCCCAAGCAGTTCGCTAATTGAACGCTACTGCAGAACCTGTATCTACACCTTCGACTCACCCCGCCTACAAGATTCCGCCAGTGGACCGTGCGCAATCACTACGCTTGTGCAGTCACCTGCAATTGATGTTGTAGGGATCGGTTTCTCCTCTGGAGAAGTCTCCGTATACGACATCCGTGCTGATGAGCGACTCATGCGAATGCATATGGACGGCGGAGGCATTCGCGCCATTGGATTCCGATCAGGTGCGGGTTTTGGGCTTTAGTATCAAAAGCCTCAATGCTCACAATGAGACTCTCTTGCATAGACGGACACCCTGTATTAGCAACAGCATCTGCCAGCGGTAATTTGGCACTCTGGGACCTTAACGAGGGTGGACGACTTTTGCACCTCGCACGCGGAGCGCATGACGGTGCTATCACTGCTGTGGAATGGATCCCTGGACAGCCACTATTGATCACTTCTGGAGAAGACAATAGCGTCAAGGTACCTTAGGATTTGCTTAGCTTTCAGAACCATACTGATAGAATGATATCCACTGATAGCAATGGTTATTCGACTCCCCCACCGCGCCACCACGGCTACTAAAATACAGATCGGGTCATCACTCGCCGCCACACTTCATACGATACTATGGAGATGACGGAAAACAGCTGCTGACGGCAGCGCGAGATCGGAGTCTGAGGTGTACCTCCGTCGTGCGAGATTCTAGGAGCTTTGAGCTATCACAAGGTGAGGCACCGTACCCGCTCGTTTCAAGATAGCAAATTCAAACATGCTATGGATTTCACAGGCTCGCTAACAAAGAAAGCGACTGCGCTTTCCGTTCCATTGGCACATCTCAAGTTTCCACCCATAACCGCGCTATCTTTCTCAAGCGCTCGATCGAAGGATTGGGAGGATGTTCTTACTGCGCACATGGATGAAACAATATCCCGTACATGGACTGTGCAGAACAAGAAGGTTGGACGATGGAGTCTTGGCGTTCCTCTCAAAGAGAAAAGCCGTGCTGCGCCTGGTGTTGTAAAGGTATGTTGCTTAGACCTGATTACCATTTCACATCGAACCATTATAAACCAAAGTCTATGATAGGCTGTCTGTGTGACAGCATGTGGAAACTTTGGCGTGTCGAGCACAACTACGGGCTCAATACGGATGTGGAACATGCAGTCTGGAATACAGCGCAAGACCTTTGATGTGGGACCTGTGCCTTTGAGCTTAAAGCATGGTACTTTCGCAACGAAGGAGAGGTCTGTCACCGGGCTGGCGACTGATGCACTGAACCGAGTGCTGATCGCGAGCACGCTGGACGGCACACTGAACGTAAAGCTGTTTTCTCTCGTGCTCAAGCTACCAGGAGGCCTACACTACTGACTATGCGCACTATGCAGTTTTTCGACTTTCATTCCACGAAGTTAGACCACGTCCTTATCCTCCCTTCGCCGGCTGTCCAGATTGTTTTACAGCGGGATAGCGGACTACTGGCTGTTCTGTGCGATGATCTATGTGTTCGGATCGTCGACATCGAGACTCAGAGGATTGTTCGAGAAATGAATGGCTTCCGAGGGCGGATCCTCGATGTTGTGAGCGCCCTTTCCTCCTCTAATCTGTTCGTCTTCTTTGATATTAGCTCAACTCGGCGCACAATATAGGCGTTCTCTCCAGACTCTCGGTGGTTAATAACGACCTCCCTCGATTCGATCATCAGAACCTTTGATATTCCTTCAGGTCGACTTATTGATGCCTTCAAGACGACCAGCGTCGCAGCGAGTATCGCTTTCTCGCCGACTGGCGATTTCCTCGCGACGGCACACGTGGACAGCGTAGGAGTATATCTTTGGTATAAATAATATGATCCCTGCGTTGTATGGCTACAAATTGATGGTTTATACCTCAAAGGGCGAACAAGGCGCAGTATAGCGAAGTCTCGCTACAGACCGTCGTGGATGACGATGTCACGGACACTGTGATGCCCTCTATCCAAGGTCTGTCCGATGACGATGGTAAGACATTTTTTCATGTTTAAGGGCGTTGGGTTGCTGACTTGACGCCGTTTCGAAGTTATTGAAGGTCTTTCAGAGATGCAGCTTGGCGATTCAAGGGGCGTATACACCACGCCAGATCAGCTCGATGGCGAGCTGGTTACACTCACCCTACTTCCACGGTCACGCTGGCAGACTCTACTCAACCTTGAGACTATCCATGTTTGTCTTAACGGTCATACGTACTGTCCATTATCCAGACTGATATAGCTTCTCCCCCTCACCGTATCAGCTACGCAACAAACCCAAGGAACCCCCGAAGGCGCCGGAGAAGGCTCCATTCTTCCTTCCCACACTTCCTGGGACGGCCCCTGATCCCAAGTTCGATCTTTCATCCAAGGGCTCGGCTAGTCACCAAAAGTCTAAATCAAGACGAATGGTGGATGGTGTAGCTCAAGTCGAGAGCGAGTTCTACAAGAAACTCGTCGAGGATGACGTAGATGGGGAGTGTAAGCCTTTTCTATCAATATCTCTCCTGCATTCCTTAATTAATATGAGCAATATCGTGGTCTGTTCGTATAGTTGAATCGTTCTTCTCGTATATGAAATCTCTTTCCCCAGCCGCTATCGACGCAGCCATGCACTCCCTCCCGACGCTCCCTTCCGCACCTCAGCCTCCGCTGGCACTCTTCCTCGGGGCACTCACTCAACGCTTGCGCGCACACCGCGACTTTGAAGCCGTCCAAACATTCATAAGCGTCTTCCTTCGAATACACGGGGAGGCGCTCGTCGGAGAAAGCGACGAGGACGCAGAGGAGGTTCGCAGACGGATGGTTGTATTACGAGAGGTGCAAAAAGCGGAGAGTAGCCGTGTAATGGAGTTGATACAGGCGTCTTTAGGGACCTTGGCATTTGTCAGGGATACGCTGTGATTGAATCAAATTAACAGCTAGAGCTTTTCCTCTGCAATATATTTATGACACATAAGTAACACTATCCACGGTCGCGCACAGCAAGTGTCCCTGCCTCGAACCTATTCTATTCATCTATGCAAAGGCAGCTAGAGCCTAGGTTTGGCTAAAGAATGTGCGCTGCTAGGAGCAATAATCAAGACACGATTGAAGCGAGCAGATAAATGCACACAACGATTTATTAGGGGGAAAGAGTGGTAGAAGGAGAGATCAGCCATGCTCACAGTTCGACTTCTGCTAAGCTCAAACTCCAACACCTCCCGTCCATCTAGTCTCGCCCACAAGGTGAATTCCTTCCGATTCAAAGTCGAAATCTAAGTCTTCGGGCTCGGTGCCTGCGCCTTTAGGTAAAGACGTGCGTAAGTATATGCTGCCTCCAGTGCTCTCTAAGCAGAGAATCCAAGGGTCGCTTGTGGGAATCGCAGTAATTGACACTGATTATTTTTCATCGCGAGGAGAGTCCAAAGTCGTACTACACGTAAAACAGAGAAGCTGATGTGTCTTTGGACAACATCAGGATCAACGGCCATCATGTAAACTGCGCTAGGAAGGTCAGCCCGCAAAAGCATACCGTTTTGCGCGCTGTTGATTTTCTTGTGGTTGGCTGATGGATGATCGTCTTAAACTTGGCCAGCATACTACACGCCAAGCGGGAGGACCGAAGCATCAGTTTGCCATACTCATTGAACATAGCAAGTATTTGAGCAAGTACTTCACTGCGCGTACTGGTGATTTTTAGGAAAACAAATCACCGGCAAGAAGCTCCCCAGATGGGCCAGAGAGAACATTAACGCTGCGCGTATGCCCTTTAGTTTGTTGTCTGGATCACGGGCAGAACCACAAAACGAATGCGCGCTACAACTTCAAGTACTGTCTTTCCGACGGAGCAATTCATTTATGTAAGCAACATTCGGAGCTTAAGTACTATGTACTTGAAGGGTATCGCTACAGAAACACTTTCCAGGTTGCTAACGTCCGATGTATATGGCTCTACAAGTTAGTTGCCAGGCGACGACGAAGCTCAACTTCCAGCATCTCTTTTCCAGTCCCACCGCCCCATTTAGTCTCATCTTCAAGATCAACATCCCCCGTACCAAAGTCAAAATCAAATTCTTCGGGCTTTGCTCCCGCACCTTTGACGTGCGTAAGTATACACTGCCTCCAGTGTTCTCTAAGCAGGGAATCCAAGGGCCTTTCGTGGGGCTTGCAGTGGTTGAAGCTAATTACTCCGCCTTCGGGGACGCCCCTCGCAGTAGTCATTGTAAAATAGAGAATCTGGTATGTCTTGAAAAGCAGTCAGAGGTTACATAGATATATCTAATGAAGGTTCGACTGACACCGGGATGGATAGCGCACAAATAGGAGCTCCACAGAGAAGCGATATCACTTGACAAGAGCATGCCATTCTGTATGCTGTTTATCCTATTTTCCCCGGCTGACGGATGGTGATCTTGAATTTGACTAGCAAACTCTAGCTCCATCCACTATTGCGATCCATCGGTAGATTAGGTGAGCGAGAGAGGGATTGGAATTGCGGAGAGACTCACAGAAATCTGATGAGCAACCGGGAATATGTGCGTGGCAATGAAAGCGTCATATCGACCCCTTCGAACAGGCTCTCCGCTCACAACACAGCGCTTGTCGCGCTCACGGATCCGTGTCTTAAAGCTCACGCGAGGAGTGATAGATGAGCTGTTTTTGCTTCTGGTCCTCTTACGATATTGTTCGTCGGTGAGGGCAACGTCACACGGCGTGCCGTCTGATTTAGATGCAAGATCGGGGCACTTTAGTAGAGAGTAGCGTATGCGAGATCACTCACGTACCCGCGCGATTGATGCGATAAACGCCAAGCGGTAGGGGGGTGGCATCGGACTGGCGAAGGCGCTCTCCGCAATCGTTGAACAGTGCCCACCCAACCTCGGCCAACTCATAGGGATCGAATATGAGTATAAAAGTGAGCATGTCGTAAAATATTTTAATTGTAACAGCTCCGTGCTGCCAAAAACCTATTGTCTCAAGTCGTACTAGTAAGTAGTACGCCGCACGTACATGTGTTTGAGAGAAATCAATCACCAGCAAGTAGCTCCCCAGAGCCCCCAGAAAAAACAGTAACATTTCGATCTTCCTCGAGGCCATCGCACGAATCTTCATGCTTCTCTTGGTCAGTTCTCATCGTGGCGCGCTCTTTGAAGATGAGAGTATTTAGTATGATTTCTTTCCGCCGAACTAAATTGACTTATGTAAGTGGAGTCCGCATCCGGGTTGAACACGGAGCATTTATCGGACTCCGCCACCCAACCGCCACTCTGGACTCACGCAACATCTAATATGTCGTACTACGAATATTCCCAGGCGACGTACCCGGGAAAAAAACGCCATATTACCGTTTTCTCTGGGAACACTGAGGAGCTACTTGCAGGTGGTCAATTCATATAAACATACTTGTTCATAACATTTACTAACTAACCCACTTGCCGCATTGTTGATAGGTTTCTGGTAGCGTGGGGTTATCACCGTCAAGACTTTCTATGAAATGCTTCAGCCTATACACATTCAACCACCAAGAACTGGCTGAACTCGGCTGGGCGCTGTTTAACACGCGCAAAGAACGCTTTCACCGGTCCGACGTTTCAGTTCTACCAATTGGGGTCTATTATATTAATCGTTCGGGTACGTGAATGGTTATGCGACTTTCGCAAAAACGCTTACAATCAGATGGAACGTCGTGCAGCGTTACCCTCACTGACGAGAAATATTGCAAGAGGACCAAAAGCGGGAACAGCCCGCTGGTCGTTCCTCCGAAACATGTGAGTTTTCTTGCACGCTCCTGGGGCTGTCCTGCAGACGTAAAATATAGGACGAAAATTTCAAAACTCGAATACGCGCGCGGGACTCGGCTTGTCTTATGAGCGGGCAACCTGTTGAAGAAGGAGGGTTTTGTTGCCACACACATATTCCCTATCGCCCATCAAACTTCGGTGTGCCTCCTATCAACCCCCCGCCTATCACACCCGATTTACTCATCATTCAACATAGTGGGAGAAGCTGGGCTTTGCCAACCAAACTCAAGACTATCATCCGTCCTCCGGCAAAAACAATATTAACAGCGTGCAAAACGGTATGCTTTTGGCTGCCGATGTTGCTGCCGCGTGGGATTGTTATGTATCTGCCATCCATCCCGATGTCAGCCACATCTTCATGACATCGAATTATTCATCCTCTAACTTTGCTTCAAGACACATCAGGTTTTCTACTTTGCATCGTGCACTTTGAGAGGCGTCCCCAAAGGCAAATCGATTAGCTTCGATCATCGCACGCCCGACAAGCGATCCTTGGACTCTCTGCTTAGAGGACACTGGAGACAGTGCATTCTTGCGCGCGCAAAAGGTTCAGGTGCCAAATTCTAAGATTTTGATTTCGACTTTGGAGCAGGAGAAGTCAATCTTGAAGATGAAGCTAGATGGGGCGGCGGGATTGGGCGGGAAATGCTGGAAATCGAGCTTCATCGTCGCCTGGCAGCTGATTGCTAGAGCAGAGGCGTTTCTCTGTGTTCATTAATGCTATTATTTTATCTTGCTCTGTATTTTCGGACCATAAGGCTACACGTCAATTATGCGCCCATTTCTGTCATGCCTTTATACAATGCACATGTCCCCTTGGGGATGCTAGGTGGCCACTTTGATGATCCTCGCCGGGTTTCTCATCCTTTCACTCATCTCGTTCTCTCCGCTTTTGGAGAACCGACTCCCTTGTCTTCTTTCTCCCTTCACCTTCCCTCCACAGCTCGGGCAGCCTCTTTCTTCCGGTACACGAACCTCCGCCCTGGCGAGCATGAGGATAAACGGCATTCTAAGCATCTATGTAGTTTAGCAAGGCGGAGATAATCTGTACGGCATGTCGAAACGCACATCTGCTTGTTATTCATTTACCCACTTCCATTCATAGTAGTTTGCAAGCTCCTTTCCCTCTTCCCCAGATATTTCAACGAAGGGAAGGGGACATCACTGCCAACCTCATCTTCTCCAGCTGCCGCCCCCCGCCAATATACAGGTTCATATGGCTGTGAAAAGGGTATTCTACGCAGAGAGATAAGTCAGCTGAGTGATCCCTTTCATTTTTGTCAGGGGACCAAGAGACTCGCTGCTTCCGATGGCGCAAAATATCTATCTGGCGCACACTTAAGTGATAAGGACGGAAAAATTAGGGCGGGAGTAATCTCGCTGGGCAATTCGAAATAGCTTGCGTGCGTGTGAGAACGTTGGAGATCGAATTGGAGACTGCGAAGTCTTGGGGACATAAGGTCGCGGAATCCATCTAAAGTGGTGATGAAGTTGATTGCCATGCAGCGCAAGGTTGCGCCTGCGGCAAGAGCAAGCCTCAAATAACCAACCTGCCCCTCCGTGGACTCGAGTTGAGAAAGGAAAGGCTGGCTGAAGGGCTCTTTTAGCAGCGGCTCTGCACAACCACGAGCTACAAAGGGGCGCGCAGGTGGAAAGAGTGACTACTTGAGATCGAGGCCGCGATGAGATTCTAGTGATCCAAGAGAAAAGCCGCGAACGTGCGGCCATATAGGGCCCTCGTCAATTGATACGGCTGGAACTGAGGGCCGGAAATCCCACTGTATGCAGTGCGGGAGAGTCAACTCGAGCGTGTCCTGTGAGTTCAGCAATATGACCCCAAAGTCCGATTCGGCTGAGATGACGACGTCATTGGCATTGGCATCGGATATGATATGGAAGCTGCAAAGTGAATTGATATCCCTCAAGTCCCCGAATGAAGGGAGGTCGGGCGAGGGGAAGGTACAATCCGAAGGATATTCGAGTGTGAGATCGCGCAAACCGGCCTGCGAGACCAAGGCTTTGTAGATACGCGGTGTCCTGGGGAGCAGGTCCCAGTAGAGGGTGAGTTTGACGCTCCGAAGCTGGTTCATCCGCTCCAGCATCTCGACGAGCATATCCGCAACTTCCAGAGATGGAAGCTTGTCGGTGGAAAATTCGAAGTGCCGTACGATGCATTCAACCGTCGGACCCCCCAGAAGGAGACGACGGTAAAACAATCTAGCTGACGATTCAGAGCCAATGCGCACACGGGCATACAGGAATCGCGGAACAATGATGTCGTGCACAGAGCGTGTGGTGATGGCCAACGACAGCAATGACCGAGTGCCGAGCATCGAGCATATCGCCGAGAGTGTGTCGAAGTCGAGCTGGGTCGTTAAAGACATAATTGACCACTGCACGCCGGTGCTTAAGTGAAACGGTTATGTTCTTCCGGCTGGGATTACGAATGAGACGTTATACGCACCAGGTTATAGCTCCAAGTCAGCGCGTTACGCCGGGACGTGTTCAAAGTACTTCGATAAAGAATGAGATGATGACTGAAGATAGCTGGGTGATAGCTGGACCAGGAGATCTAGATTACACTGCTTCCGTACTGGGGAAGTCGATTGGGGGGAAAGACCCCTTGGCCTTGGGTTCGTACATACATATATTTAAGAAGCTCGTGTTAGCCAAAGTGTACAGTGTAGATTTGGAGGGGTGAATAGGTGCTAGTATTCCAAAGTTAACAATATTTCGTTACGAAGCGTGGAAAGAGCTATTCGCGAGTAATGTCGGGGTGTGCTGGGCCTGCGGGAAATACTCTCCAAATTCCCACTTATAGCAGTCAACACAGGCGATCTCCTCCCGCGCCTCGGGGGGATCCCAGTCCTCGGCCAGGACTTTCTTAATGAGGACGGCTATGCGATGATTAGCGAGGGATACGCTGAGGCCGAGCTGCGATACCGCATCGTACACGATGGACTTGCCAAGATGGCAGTGAGTCTCCATCGCGTAGCCGCCCTTTGCGCAGAGACTGCGGATGCCGGTACACGTCCCCAGTGGAATGGGATCCGCATTGTGATATATGTGGGTAACGGGAACAAGGGTGGGCGACTGTGGGAGATGGAGCCGCGTGGCCGCGAGTCGTTCGCCGGGAGCCTCAAAGGCAACCGTCGGAACCGCAAATGTTGCGCCGAGCAGCGAGGCGATGGCTCCGCCCAAAGAATGTCCAACTAACCAGATGTCGGCATCGGGGTAGATGTATGTAAGGTTGTTGTATAGATTCTATACTCCCGATCAGGTCTTTCAGTCTTGGGTGGATTGGGTTTGAGGAAAGAAGGCACGCACTACGCCAACTGAGTAAAATAGGCTGTCTTCGACGAGGGATTTGGAGAGACATGTGTTATCGCACTTCATGCCACCTGCCCAGCAGTCGCAGACTTTCTCCCAGGTCCAGCTCCAGTCGACGCGTGCACAGCAGCAACTGAACAGGAGGTTATCATTCAGCTTGTCCTTTTTCGCAGTGGGACCGTTCATGCTCCAGAGGGATGTGCCTTTGATGCTGAGGACAACGGTGGAGTTGTCGGCATTGGCAAAGACATGACCACGGAATCCATCGTCGTCGGGTTCCCAGCCAATGGGGAAGCTCTATGGTATAGTATCAGCAGAGACGTGAGCACCAAGTAGACTACAGATGATGTGAGGAAAGGCACAGACCGTATTCCACTCAGGGTCAAGATCGTACCAATTGCTGTGACCTGGCTGAGCGTATGCGTTTCCCGTCATCTTGGCGAGCTCAAGGATAGTGTTTCGATCGGTGAGATCAGGTGCGAGGACGGGTATGTCGTCCCACTCCAGCAGCTCGCTCTGGTCATGGCGCATCGAGCGAAGCCTGGCCGCCTGGAACGCCTGCGGCGAAGCGGGTCGAGAGACGACCATGGGTGTAGTAGAGAGAGATATGGGCGGGACGAAGCCAGTGGCCGGGTGTTCGTCGCGAAAGAGGATACGAGGGTGGGAGGACGAGTGATCAAAGAAGGTGGAGTGCGACTGCCTGAGCTCAAAGGAGAGTTTCCTGGTCCGCGGCGCAGTAAACGGGGTTTGCGCGCGCGGGTAGGCAGTGGCGGTCAGCGACAGCACAGAGAGCGCGAGCGTGCAGGGCAGGATCATCGTCGGCGTCGAGAGCAGGCTTAGGGGCGGTGAGCGCGGGAGCTGGCAGCTGCGATAAATCTCGGCAGTGGGCGCGGCGCGGAAGCGGATGTCGATGCCGGCGGTCCGACAGGAGACGACGAGGCTGCATCGGGCCACCGTTTAGGAGGCGCGTTGTCGCGTCTCCCAGCGTCCAGCGTCCACCACGTCGACGCCGTCCACAGCCATGCAGATGCCCCGTGCGCGTCCATGGTCGCCCGAGCCGTTCAATCCAAACGACGTCGGCCAGGGAAACATCGAGTCCTATCTTGAGACCCGCCATCTTCGTCCGCAAGACCACCGCCTCAGACGACGCGAGCCTTCGGACGAAGCTTACGAGGAGCCTCTCGATATCGTGGACTACGCCGGCTTCCGCGCGCGGGACGACATTTCTGCGCGAAGGCAGCTCTTGCAATCGCCCGCACCCATATCTGGACATACGCGCAGCCAGGCAGCTCATCCCGAGTCACTACGGTCGTTCTCTCCTCCTGCACACTCGCCTCATTATGGCGCTAGTAGTCAAGAGCTCCCCTCCTTTTTCGCCCCAAAAAACAACTCTTCATACAGCTCACATCGACCTGATGCACCCGGTACACCGACAATTGACAGACTCCCTGTTCACGACGAAAGCCACGACCTGGGTGCCGACGCAGAACTAAGCCACTTTCCTGCTTGGTCTCGAGGGTGGTACGACACCGAACGCAAGAGGGCCAAAAGGGCTGCTTCTGGCCGGGACTTCAACGCCGTCCTGCCCACACACCCTTGGCACGACGACGACGGTGTGGATCCGGATCTTCCTCCCTCGGTAAAAGCGGAGCGTCTACGAATGCTCGAGCAGGAATTTGGATCGGGGCCTGCGAATCGCGCAAAAGGAGGCGAGGGTGGGACGCAAGCCAGCCCCGCAGGTCCTACGGCTGTCGGGGCTGTCGACGGACAAGGATACCTCATCACTGCCGGACCGCGAAAGCGACTTGCCCTGAGAGTTGCGCAAGGTTCTCTTGCCCTGATCTCTGCCATCTCTTCTATCTATGCCGCAGTGGTACGATTCCTCCACCAACCGATCCCCTTTAACTCCTCCCTTACCATCTCCACATGCGCCCACATAGGGAATTCATACACCCACACCCCCGCCTCCATCGTCCAAAGCACCCGCCATTGTCCTATACGCCCTTTCTGTTCTCTCTTTCCTCCTCACACTCTACCTCTTCCTTTTCCGCCGCTACTGTTGCACCGGAAGGCGTAATAAATCCAACAATGGGGGGTTGCCCTCGGGTATGATGGTGCTTCCGGTGATGCAAGGGAAAGACGGCAAGAAGAAAAAGAAGGGGAAGGGGGGCCCGGGCCAGGATGTCCACGTCAATCTCATCGTCGATCCTGCCATGTTTGGCGGACGGGGAAACCCTGCGGGCGACAACGAATCCGAACGTGGCAGACCGAACGCAGGCCTGGGCGACGGACGCTTGTCTGCGTTTGCTGCTATTGCAAACGAGGACGCATGGCGCGCCGCCCGCTCGTACATCAAGCGTATATTATTCGTTGATATTCTTTGTATGATATTATGGGGCGGTGAGTTTATCTTGATTGTTATTGGCAAGAAATGTCCGGCAGGAGGGTTCAATGGATGGTACGTCTTAACCCTATGTACACTTGCCCGCGCCGCTGACGTTCTGACCACTCTAGGTGCAATGCGTACAACCTTGCAACGGCGTGCGCATGTTTTCTGTTCTTCGCCTTCGCAGGGAGTGTGTTTTTCAACATTCGCGATCTCATGATGTCTCGGGTCAACCCAAGGACGCGTACATAACGCCATGTATACCTGCGCCGGGCTGCAAAGCCCTATAATCCCTTCGTTTCTCTTTGTGCTTGGGTACTCGGTTCCTTTTCTACGGACGGTATACATATACCCCTTGTTATGTATTTTGGATGCCACGAATTTTATGTCTTACGATAGCCTTAAGCTTGCTTATTTCTCGCTTTGGTTTTTCTCTGATTTCTGCCAATATTCCCAATTAAGTACCGAATTCGAAGGTAGTTGCTGTGATATGTAGCACTGTTTCATATATGTATTGGTTTAATGGTTATGGATATAGACGCGCATCCAAGGACCCTATAGTCGGAAATATTGTCTCGTCCATGAAACGCGCTTGCTCGTCAGTCGCGATCACGGATCGAGCTACTCGCGATGCCTCCCGCTCCTCCCGCTCGTCGCTGCGCCACTAGTACTAACACTGCTAGTCCAGATCGTCCAGCACCCTACCCCCAGACGTCGTCCGCCCAAACCAAGGCGCGTCACGGCACCAGCGACACGCTCCGCAACGGCAGAAAGGTCCTTGCAGAGATAGAATGGTGGAGAATTGTCGCGGGGCAAGTCGAAACGCCTGAAGAAGAAGAAGAAGAAGAAGAAGAGGGCGAAGAAGAGGACCTTGGGATCGATGATGCTGTCCCTCTCAACGACACCCAAACTCAAACACCCACACACGAACATATCCTACGTTCATCTGTCCTCCCTTTCCCCGGCTCCGCTAGCGCGTCTCCAGGCCCCCGGCGGGGTCGCTCTGCAAAGCCCAGTCTTGCTGGGCAGATTTCTCCGCAGCGCCTCTGCCACGCGCAATCTTTCGTACTCCGAGTCGGGCGCCCAGCAACCAAGAGAGATGAGACCCCCCCGATCGCCATTGATTCTCTGAGACACGAAATCGGTGTCAACATCCGAATCTAGCCCATTGAGTCTCAGAGGGTGCATGCGTACACTTTCTGCGGCCGCGCGCGTCGTGTTATGATCTTATTCTTGCCCCGCCGCAGCTCTCGATAGTATCTGGAAACCACAGTGCACCACGCTTTTCCAGCTTCTTATCCCCATCCATCCCGGTATTCACGATCTAGTAGTCACCACATCTTTCGTTTCTGGCATACTTTGAATTTCACCTTTGTTCTTCGCGTGTACATTGTTGTACGATTAGATAGCCTCGATCCAGGACTAGCTAGCGCCGGCGTCCCCTCTTCGAGCTCTCGAGAACGAGAGCCAAGCATTGCCAGCGGTGGAGGTAGACATTAATATGCGTTCAAGATCAATTCCAAGATGCAGAAGGCTGAGAAGTCATGCCACATAAAAATACAATCAAAGGCGGCGGAAGACAGCGAGGTGGGAAGCCAAAAGATGTGCGAGATCGCAAATGCAAAAGAAAGCCCGTCCTGGCTACCGGTTCATACCGCCAAAGACCGTGGGACCGCTGACTTTGCTGAATCCAGGGCCAGAGGGGGGTGGTTTGAATGTTGTCGGCTGAGGTGCGTTGGCTGGATGGGCAGGTTGGCCAGGGTGAGTCTGGTGAGTAGGGCGAAGCGGTTGAGAGGGATGAGGTGGGTGGGCAGGATTGGAGGGGTGAGTGTTTGGCGGAAGAGGCGGGTGCGAAGGACGTGGAGGATGTCCTTGATGTGGTGGTGGGCGCTGTGTGTGCGGTGGTGGACCCGCTGCAATTCGACTCTCCCGGGCCTTCCAAGCTTCCCTAATCGCCCCCGACTGTGCGATGAGCTGGGTGAGAAAGGACACATCAAATAAACATACAGTTTGCACTTGTAATAGGAAATAGACGAGGCAGAAGAAAAAGATATTCACCACGTCCACCTCCACGCCATCCTGGATACTTTGGAGGATCTTCTCAACGACAGTCTCGTGATTCCCGTTGTTTTTATCATTTCGAAATCGAAGGAAATGCCAATTTTGTTTGGCTTTATCCCAAGCCGCTTCGACTATCCGATCGTCGTACTGCTCTCCCGATTCTTTCATCCTGAATACAAAAAGAAAATGATGTCAACAAAAGAGAAAGACTGAACCAGCTGTCGTGCACACGTACTGTTCCCACTCCATGTCATCTATGTGCATATAGTCAAAGTACTTGTATAAGGCCTCTCTGTGCCCTCCGGGACCTTGAGAGTCGCCGTGCCAGACGTTAAGTAAAAACGCAGGTTTCGCGAAGAAATCGGGCTCCTGCAGCCGTTCACGCGACGGCGGAAAGCGCAGCTCAAGCTTGAAATCGATGCTGTTCTCCGATGGGGGTTTCCATTTCAATCTATGAAGCCGCAGGGTTACATATGGGCGAGGCGTAAGTAAGCAAGAGTAGGATCAATATGAATGAGATAGAATGCTGACATCCGTTCGTCGGTCCCAACGACATAAGGAGTCTCAGCACACGTATAAATAAGACCGTCGTTGCCGTGCTGCAGTTTCGGTAGGTCCTCCTTGAGCACCTTTTCGATCGCATACGCACGCTCCATGGTCTTTAATCGGATACTGTGTACATTCCGTTTTGTTGTGAGCGTGAGTAGAAACCCTTGTAGCAGGTACAGGCGGCGTACTCACTCAAACGGTCGCAGGGCGGCCGCATTCGGAAATTGGGCCACCATCCTCAGCTGAGGCTTGCATACCCACTCTTGTAATCTCTGGAGACCGAAAGACATGGATCGCTACTGAGTAACCTTACGGTTAACCCAGGGCAATAGATTAAAATGCTCACACCGTATCTTTTATTGAGGGGCTTGGACATGAGATTCTGGTTATCAACGACAATACAGTCGAATAGCAGCAGGCGTGTTGTTTCCTTGGTGCGAGATGCAAGCGTGTTAACCCCGCAGCGAAATGGGACATGGAATGAGCTGCACCTTTCCCGTTCGAGGATCGATATCGGTAACCAGCTCTCCATCCAGAAGAGTATGTCCCAGGGGTCGTTGTGGATTTTCGTAATGTGGGAAGAAGAGACCTTGGAGAGCTCTGTATTCGTTCTTTCTGTCAATCTGTTGAAGGGTGGCGAAGTGAGCGCGCCGGGCGTTAGCGTGTGAATGCGGCCAAGAGAGACGTACGAGGTAGACTTCTTGTTCACTAGGAGGGATCCCGACGATGAAAATAAGGACACGGACACCGTCTGACTTTTCGCACACCCAGTAACTGCGCCAGGTCGTCAGACTCAATCGAACTGGGGAGGAAAAGGGAGCGCACGCACTCCATCTCTTCTAGCTTCCTCAAATCCATGCGAGTAAAACTAACAGGCTGGCTGCCTATGAACCTGCAGTGGGCGACCAGGGCATGAATACCTCCCGTCGTCCGTTTAGCACGCGCCACGCACGAACCGGTGGTGGTCGAGCCCACATATCTGCGCGACGAGGGCCTTGAGCCGGGCCGCCTGCTCGGGGGGCACAAGAAGGCCGGGGAGGTCTGGTGTTCGCGAAACTGGCATCGTCGTTAACGCTGGGCGGCAACTTGCTCAAGATGAGCGCAAGGACATGCACGCGTTACATAATACCGGCGTTGATCGAGATATGTCTTATGTAATCACAAGTCTCAAGAAAGTTTAGGGGAGGGTCTTGATTAGCCTGCGACAGCGACGGGCGGCGACCCTGCTGCTGCAACATCAAACACGCCGCTCGTTGCAGGAATCGACGACAGCCAAGAACAAGAGGATGGGACAGCGAGTAATATTTGTTGGAATGCTACAAGAGATATGCGATAACAGGAAGGATCTAGAGTGAAGTCATTCAACGATCCTCGGCCCATTCCTATCATCAAAGTGAAATCAGCATCGTTACGAGCCAAAAGGGTCAAATTGAAACTCACGTTCTCCTTCTTGATTTGAGCCTGCGACGGAGACAAGCAACGTCAGCCAATGCGGTAGTGGAGCGAAAAGAGACACGTACCTCCTCCTCCGGGGTGAAATCGTTGACGATGTTGAACAACTTCCTGATCTCCTCAGGCGTCTTGCCCTTGATCATGTTGGCCACGGTCTTGCACCCCACATCGCTGCGGCACATCGGCGTTAGATCGAGACTCGAAACCAGGCCGCTACGCGTAGAAAATAAACGAATGGCTCACAGCAGTGGCTTGATATCGAGGTAGTTGGCAGCGAGTATGATCTCAAAAAGCATCTCCTGGTCGACCTGGATGAACTTTTGATCCCACTCGCCGATGTCGGTGGTGCGTTTGCGCGTGTCCTCAGCTGCCAGATCTTCGGAAGTCGGCATGGGCTCGTTTTTGTGGTGATCGCAGTACTCGAGGACCTAAATCGCCGCATGAATCATGATTATTACGTTTCTTTTCGAATGAGACATGGCGACGGGGAGAAATTGGAATATATGCTACCCACCTTCTTCAACACGCTCGCAGTAACGTTGGGGAGGGGGATGGGCTGATCGCTCTCACCGACATCTGGGAGAAACACATTGTAAATCGATGGGGACGGCAAGGTGGCAAAGATAATGAAAATGCGCACCCTCGAGCATGTTCTTAATGAGAACGCTGCGGCTTGCGACGGCCTTCTCGACGGTGAAGGACTCGTTGTCAGAGGTGACGAGATTGACCATCGTGGAGAACGGGCGGAGGAGTGAGGCGAGGTGGTGGGTACTAGTAGGTGGGTGGTGGTGGCGGACAGAAAGCAGCGCGACCTGCAAGTGATATATGGCGCTGTGAAAGGGCCGTGCGCCTTCGTCCTATCCGACCTTTGCTTCCGCCGGCCGGCCTTGTCCACAAACTCAAACTCACCGCCGCGCGACTCGTCCAGAGCAGACATGCAGACCACAAAATTCTTTGGCACAATACGCGCCGCGCTGCAGCCGCGATCCATCGTCCCCTCGTCTTTCTCTGCTTTACTACCAGGTGCGCCGTGGCGAGAATGGACCGGCAACGACGCGCCTTTGTCTGAACCAGCGCTTCCCAGGTCTGCTACAGGTCCGAACAGCAACAAAGCGTGGTGGAGGGACAACCAAGAACCATGGCTCCTCGCCCGGCCAGCGACTTGGATTAAAAAAGTTCTCTGGTCAGCCGGATTTACTCCCTATAAACGCGCGTTCCTCCTTTGTAACCGTCCATCCATTGCTGTGGCTCAGACCAGTACGTTATCCCTGGTAACATTATTATCCGCCAGCGAGGCACGCAGTTCCACCCCGGTCAACATGTTTGTGTCCTTTTGTTTTTCACGCTTTTTGTAAAGCTGAAAGAGAGCTGTCACAGGTCCGAATGGGCCGGGACCACACAATCTATGCAGACGTTCCTGGATTCGTGCGCTTTTATCGTATGAAGCAGGGTAGAAAAGAGCGCCGGTTTGTCGGTGTCGTGTTAGAGAGAGGTGAGAAACTCCCTCGAGACGAAGCCACCCTTGGAAGAAGTCGGTACTTTGGGCACGTAGAACTTAATGGCGTAGACACCGCTGCTCCATCACCACTATAGAGTCACGGACATCGTTGTATTATTTCGAGAGCTTTCTGTGCTCAGCCCATTTCTACGCAGCTCAAGAGACGGAGACGGCTACACGAGTTCCAAGTATCGCTCAACTGAGGAAATCAAATTATCAGCACTTATAGCCCCGAGAGAAACGAGCAAACTCACGTTCCCAATTCGTCACAGCCGCATTCCACTTCTTCACCTCGTGCATCCTCGTCCCACCGAAATGCTCAACGAAATCGTCCCCAAACACCTCCCTGGCAATACTCCCCTCGCGCATCATAGTCCTCGTCGCGTCTTCCAGGTTCTTCGCGAGCATCCTCACCCCACTCCGGTCATCGCCGAGCTCTGTCACAGGCGCACATGGAGGTGAAATCTTCTGTTCAATCCCACGAATGCCCAAAAAGAATATCGCGGAGAGCGCTAAATGAGGGAGAACGTCTGACCCGGGTGTGCGAATTTCGAACCGAGTTGCGGAGGGCGGTACGGAGGGAGGCGATATGATCCGCACGCTTGATGTACGGGAGTCGTATCCATACGTAGCGGATGTACTCCCGAAGACCCACTAGCAGTGTGAAGTGAGTAAAGAAAGAAATTATATAGGACGGCAAGAGGGTTTACCTCATTCGCAATCAGTCGCTTGTACCCGTTGATCGTCGGAACAAGCTGGAAATGCTCGCGTATATCAGACAGCATTTTCAATGGACCTATAGTGCTGATATCTTTACCATGGGCATAACTGGTGTTTGAAGTTCAAGGGTGTCATCAGCATTCGTCGTTGACAAAGATAATTGTGATACTATGAGATGAAACTCACTATCTGGCAGCCCCTCGAGGACGCCGCCCAAAAACCATTCGGCCTCCTGACTGATCATCCTAAGGTCTTTGTATTTCGCATCCGCCCTCCCACCCGCAGCCACCTCATCCTCACTGAGCGCGAATACGTTCCTGCCGTTGGAATCGCGGAGAGACACATGTATGTGGCTAGCGGCATGAAAAACATCGTGGTCAGTATCCGTATCAGCTTCCCACAAGGAGAGCGTGGTAAGAGTGTTACCCTCCACAAGCTGGGGCCTAGTTTGAACGAAAGGCTAAGATAATGTCCGAAAATCAATAGTATTGAGGCTCACATTGCCCCACGGTTTGGCCATAAAGCTTGGGATTATGCCATACTTCATGCCAACGCTCTTGGCAACAAATTTAAAGAGGGTTGCATTATCTGCCATGCGGAAAGCCTGCGTATGAGCCTTAAGGGGATGGGGGGGCTCAACCTTTGATCGCGATCAGTGTTTTAGACAGGCTCACTAGCGCGCTCTCGTATACCCCTTCGCATGGTAGCGAGTAAGTAATGTAAGTAAGTAGGTGCGGCGTCGGCATTAACATACCAGGGCCAGTTTCCGTGTCTGAGAATCAGGATCATTAAGCTCGAGATGTGTGCGTACAGTGGCGATAAGACTGATGACATACGGTGGCTTTCAATCTCGATACCCATGTTCAAACTCTGATCGAAGATTTCATGAAAGTAGTCTTGATTGAGGGTTGTCCTTAGGAGCGAATATCCGTGCACTTGTGCAGGGTGCTAAGTGCTTGGGTATATCATTGAGCGATATCATGCTGGGACATACAGCCGGGTGTAAGAGCCTCGAGGTTAGAGAAGTTCTTCTTGGATATCGAGTGCGGAGTTTCTGCATATATCCCATTAACCACCGCTGCCGTAGTGTGTGTACGATGCGGCCTACCTTTGAACTGAAAGTACTACATAAAACCAGGCCAACGTTCAAGTGGTGAGTGATCAATATACGGGTCAAGCTCCGCAGGCGACAACCCCTGGCGCATGGCATACCTCATACTCCACACCCGCAATACACTCCCACCCAAATTCTTTGACCTTGATTGAAGCTTTCAACAGCGCGCCACGAGGACACGCGCATATCGGCTCCCGAGTATCAGGATCTAAGAACGAGACAAGGAAGAACGGGATGTTGCTTTCCCAGGGGATACGGCGATATGTCGAAAGGTCGATTTGCGCGACAAGGTCTCCGTACCCTTTCTTTCTATTGGATATCAAGAGCTCCTTGGTGTAAACTCCGTCTTGGATATCCCAGCCGCTTTAACGTCGCAACCATAATGAATATCCGAGGAACTAAGCACGGACGCGATATGAGTAAAGAGAGCGCTTTCGACGCACAATATGATGGAGCAAAATCCAAAACCGCTTTTGGCAGCGCCGATGAACTTGTCTTTTGACTATAAGCATTGTAAATACTTAGCTGAGCCCCTTACTTCGATACGTCGAAAGCAACGCACCATTATCTTTCCGCGAAGGACACCGTCGACTGCGCAGATGACCTTCAGCACCGTGATTAATTCGCACAGCTTGGAAAGTCTTCCTCACTGTCAATTCCTAAAAATATCAGGTACCGTGTTAAGCGCGTTTATTGAGCCAGCTTCAAGCTCTCCTACACTAATCCAGGAGCTACGTACCCGCAACTTTCACCTTGGTGTCATTCTTCAAGATATCTTTGAGCTCATCCAGATTCTTCGGGGCGTCTGCAGTGGGGAAAATCATGGTTGTGATCAACGTTCACGTCGCCGCTGTCCACCGCCTTCATGATGGGCGGTACGAAGGCTTTGCTTCCGGGACAGATCGAGCTGTGATTACATAAACCAATACAAAAAGCTCAGAGTAGAACTCATAGAACCCAGAACGGGAGAACGCGGGGAGAACAGGCCCATTCTACACGAGAGGACAAAGGATATCGAGATAGTGACCATCTCTCCTCCGAAAACCCTGATCATCGCAATCAGAGAAAGCCTTTCGGTTAGCTGCATGAGCAAGGAGGGTACGGGAAGCGCCGTGTTGCCCAAAGTCCCCGAGGTTCAAAGCTTTAGTGGGCGAGGGGGTAACCTGGGACAATCGGCAGGTGAGCTTCGCCAGTCGAGGCGGCGAAGGGGTTTGTCCAGTAGGGAAGCCTTTCAAAAACCGGAGGGACTGGGTGCTCGTCGGATATGCTAATGGACTTCAGGCCAAGCGTCCAAGTACACAGTGCACAGCGCACGGGTCTTGCTCATTCGGAATCAGCAATAGTATCTTAAATAAGCTCCATGTAGCGTTCCACTAGAAATGAAATGCTCAATACTAAGGCAGTTCAAAAGGGAGGGCGCGTGGACTCACACTCCCAATTTGTAACGGCAGCGTTCCACTTCTTTACCTCATGCATCCTTGTGCCACCAAAATGATCAACAAACTCATCCCCAAGTGTTTGCCTAGCAATACTCTCTTCCCTCATCATGGTCGCAGTGGCTTCTTCCAGGCTTGTCGCGAGCATCTTGACGCCACTCCTATCTTCGCCAAGCTCCGAAATAGGCTCTGAGGAGGGAGTGATTTTGTTTTCGATACCCCGGAGCCCCAAGAAAAATATGGTCGAAAGTGCCAAATGAGGCTGGACGTCAGCTCCAGGAACGCGAATTTCGAAGCGCGTCGCTGAAGGCGGGACAGAAGGAGGAGAGAGAATGCGAATGGAAGCAGCGCGAGAGTCGTAGCCGTATGTGATGGCGTTGGGCGCCCAAAACGACTGCAGCGGAGTTTTAGAGAGGATATAGTATCAAAACGCGGAAAGCTTACCTCCCCAGCAACAAGACGTTTGTATCCATTGATTGTCGGAACAAGCTGGGTGCCGTATCACATCAGCGACTAAGCTAAAGATGAGCGTCTAGGTATATAAAAAAACTCACCATGGGCATCACTGCAGGGGGGTGTCAAGTGCGTAAGTGGGCATGGATGTAAACACCTCATTAGCATGAAAGAGTTTACCATCTGTCAGCCCTTCCAGAATACCGCCCAAGAACCATTCCGCCTCTTGACTAATCCATTTGAGATCGCTGTATTTTGCATTAGCTCGTCCACCTGCCGCAACCTCATCACCACTTAGGGCAAATACATTAAAGCCCTTGGAGTCGCGAAGGGATACATGTAGATGCCTGGGAATAAAGTAAAGATAAATCGTGAGTGACACTTGGAGAAATGTATTCAACACATCTTACCCGCTACATCCTGGAAGCTAGTCCCGTGGGTTAGTTGTTTACCATGGTCGTTGAGGAAGGAATGTACACACTTCGCCCCATGGTTTCGCCATAAAGCTGGGCATGACGCCGTACTTCATCCCGAGACTTTTTGCAACAAACTTGAAGAGAGTGGCGTTATCCGCAATACGCAGAGCTTGGGTATAAGCCTAGATAGGGCGACCTCATTTAAGACGGAGTAGATGGCATTGCAAGGCGCGGTCAAAATTACCAGCGCTGTCTCAAATACACCTGGTCATGCAAATTTGTAAGTATGAGGTAGGGCGCTTGTGGGTGGGAGGAAACCTTACCGGGCCCGGTCTCCGTATCTGTTACACAGCAACGATCAGCATCAATTGCAAGGTGTGGGATATCAACTTACGGTGCGACTCGATCTCGATACCCATCTTTAAACTCTCATCAAAAAGAGCATGGAAGTAGTCTTGATTGAGTGTTGTCCGCAAAAGTGAGTATCCGTGCACTACCGCCGCGTAGTTTAGTCAAATGAATGAATACGTAGTATATGAGCATTGCATACTCCCGGGAGTGAGCGCCTCAAGTCCAGTAAAATTCTTTTGAATTAAGGTGTTTGGGGTCTCTAAATGGGAGCTCGTTAGCTCGATAATCTTCTGCTCAAGTTTTTTGACATACCATTGAATTGAAAATACTACGCAACACCAAGTCCCAATCAGGCGATTCGAAAATTAGCGATGGATGTTGTGTATCACATACCTCGAGCTCTACGCCCGCAATGCACTCCCATCCGAATTCTTTGGCTTTTTCAGAGGCTCTCTTCAGTGTACCCCGGGGGCAAGCACATATGGGCTTCTGGGTATCGGGGTCCAAGAAAGTTATGAGGAAAAATGGAATGTTGTCTTCCCACGGGATGCGACGATAGGTCGAAAGATCAATTTGGGCCAAAAGATCTCGATAGCCATTCTTCCTGTTGGATATGAGGAGTTCCTTTGGGTAAACTCCGTCCTGAATATCCCAGCCGCTATCGAGAGGTGTGTCAATTATAGATGCGTAAATGAAGATAGCATTGTACCGACAAAACGACTGAGCAAAATCCAAAGCCGCTTTTCGCCGCACTGACGAACTTGTCTTTTGACTATAGCATCATATTCAGCTCCACCGGCGCTCGGCTCAGGCGCGTAGGGAACAAAGACACCGCACCATAATTTTCCCTCGAAGGACACCATCAACTGAGCAGAAGCACGGATTACTTTGAGATCTATTTTTCCACGAAAATCCGAAATGTCTCCTCTCACCATCGATACCTAAGCACCATATAGATAAGTAATCTGAGGGCAAGTTGCAACTCGATGATGCTTTTGCTCACCAGCCACTTTCACTTTCGTATCGCCTTTCAATAGATCCTTCAGCTCCTCTAGGCTCTTTGGAGCGTTCTCCGTAGGCAAAATCATGACTTCGGGCTTTGAAAGCAGCAGAACCGTCGTTGAGAGAACAAAAGGGACACCAACGATATCCTCAAATCGAGAATTTGCTTCCGAGGACGATCATGACCTCATTGGGTACGCCCGATATGGAAACCGAAGCTTTTGGCCTCAAGTTCAAGTTCTTTGCGCTGCCGCCTCGACGAGATGTCGGAAATCACCACCGCCAGCAATGTCGATGCTGGCCGATCACCACGCACCGAGCCCGAGCTGCCACTTCTAACGCTTGAAGCCTCTTCGCCAATAACATCACTGGCGACAGCGCACCCCTCATATCTCGCCGCAGGCTCAGGTATCCCGGTTCTTATTTTAACCAGAAGTAAACCGTGCTGCTCACGGAGCCTGTGCCCATCAAGAGGACGGAACAGTGCGAATTTACGCCCCGCCGCAGCCAAAAGTTGTAAAAGCTATTCGGCGGCTCGGTGGAGAGGTCTCGAGCCTTGTATTCTGTACGAAAGGAAAGCAAGATGGACGACCTCCCTCGACGCTCTGGGTAGTCTGTGAAAATAGCGTCAGTTGGGCACTCTGCCATGATTGGGCCACTTTATGGAACTTGGCTCATCAGGATCGTGGATAGGCGTTATGCTTTAACCTTGAATCAGATTCCCTGATATTGGACAAGGGAGGTGCCATGGTGAACCTAAGGTTGCTTGAGCCATCTACGGAAGATGACGTGGTGAACAAGGTACCAGCCCCTTGTTTCAGTTTGGCCCGGAGTTAACACCGACGTGCTCGCGGATAATTTTAGCTTGCCATCAACCCAGCCCAAACTCATCTCGCCTATTCGTGCGACTCTGGAATCGTTGGTATTGTCGAGCTGAAATCCAAATCTAATACGCGAATGAAGGCTGGCCATGCAAACGTATGCTCCGAGCCCCCCTTGAGAAGCAGCGAATGATGTAGCTCCCATTCGCACGCAGGTATGCGATACGCTGTCGTTCATCCCCGACAGGCCCAGGGAACGTAAGTCTTTCCCCTATGGCTATACTTCTTGACTCTTGAGCCATTCATTTTTTGCCCACTGACGGTATCGCATCTACGGGAAGTTGTGTCAGGGGGATACGACAAGGCCCTACTTCATTTCGACTATCTCCAAGGGGTCAAATTATCCCAGTTTGACCTCACCGATGGTATGAATCCATTGGTTAACTCTATCTCAAGTTGATATAACTGTTTGCTAAGTGCGACAATGTATGGTCATTTTATAGTTCCAGCATCGAACGATGAAGATCCGCAATCAAATGTTTCACTTTCCCCGCCATTGTGCCATGCGTTGGCGGTATCTCCGGCTGGCATAATTGCGGCGGCCACGGCCAGCGGTCACCTGTGGGTTGGGCTAGGTGGAAAGAAAGGTGGGAAGAAGAAGGCGAGGAAATGGGAAGGTTTAAAGCCAGATGAAGCCAAGTCATTCAAAATCGCAGAAGGACCAGTTGTAGCGGTGTAAGATTTCATATCTCTTGGCGTTTTACCGGCGGGTAAGTTGATGGAGACACCATTTCGCGACAACTACAGGGCGTTTCGAGCACCGGAAGCTGTGCTAACAGTGACTCTTTCTGGGAGTCTTGCTCTCCACACCCTCAACTCTTCCGACGACTATTCCCTTCAGAAAGTTTGGTCCACCGCGACGAAGAAGGTTGTTAAAGCGAATGCGGTTGCGAGCGGAGGTGACACCGGCTGGGTTGCTGTAGGAGGCGCTGGTAGCGCGAACAAGGGCTACGTCGAGGTTTGGACTGGACCGGGGTAGATATTGAAATGATCAACACCTTAGCTTCAAACGTGGATGACGGGGTGGTGATCTGCCAAGGTCCACGCAGGCGTCAATCTGCGCTGATAATGCGGTTCAACCCATCAAACCAAAAACGGTATTGTTAGACGTTATGAACGACGGTGATTTGTCTCTTCCCACTCCTTTAATCCATCCCCCACTTCGTGCAGTCGCTTATCTACCTCGATTTTCTTTTTCTCCATCATCTGGAGATATTCCTCATCCGAGAGTCTTCTAATGGGGGCGACGTGACTTAAGACATCCATTATCTTTTGAGAAGATGATGGCGCAGGGTCTCGAGAAAGCAGGGGCGCTGGCACCACCTGCGGAGCTTGGACCTGTTGGGCCTGCTGCTTCGACACGAGTTTAATTCGGGCGAGAGACAATTCGTTCGACGCGTATTGGATGAGGGTGCAAATGAGGGACGCGGTTACTATTCCGGGAACCAGCCCGACGCGTCCGCCTGTGATAAAATGGAATCCAGAGGTCGAGTAAGTGCAAGAGAGCATCTATTTAGACGGACGTACGCTTCCAGGCGTTCAATGCTCCGCCCGCCAAACCGCTTGCGATCGCGGTATCGATTAACTTTTCTGATCTTATTTCGCCCCATGTTATAGGCGCACGGGGAGTAAGACCGGCGAATTGGTCTCTCCTGCGGACATACTGCTGCGTGGAAAGAGTGGAGACCAAAACTGGACTGACGATGTATTCTCTGAGCCCTGTGTGACATCGTGCGAAGGGAAAGGGATAATAAACGGAGCGGTCATTTCAGAGGAAATTGATGCTAACCAAAGAACGTCAGTCCAGCTATGCCACAATTCACTGTTGAAGCCATGGCCATCAAGGCAGGGGACTGCCGTTTCAGGAATCCATAACAAGCCCCAGACACAGCGCCTGCAGCAGCTACAAAGTGAAAATGGTCAGCTTTCTTGGAGATACGGTAGAACGAGCGACTTGCAGACGGCGAGGACGCCTTGGACGACGGTGAGCGGAGCGGATGGGTCCATGGTGGGAGACGCTTGGCGCGTCGCGGCGATTAGATAAGCGTGGTTGCTATTTCCGATTACGTAATGCCGCGCGACGCGTACCTGGGTCCCTGTCCGCCAAGACTTTGTTTGCTTTCATTGACACTGACATTAGCGCTGTATGCGGTATCGCGCATTCCTGGTTAGTCGGATATTGGCGTGCTTGCTTTATATACCGCGGGCCACGCCCAGCTGCTCACCCCCTCCCGCTCGCCCCACCATGTCGTTCGACAAGAAAGATGTCGAAAAGGACTCCGAGAAGGACTCCGCCTCCTCCGGCGTCATGGCCAAGCAGACCGGCGCCGACGTCGCGCAGATCCTGGACGAGCAGGACGAGTTCGGGACCACCCTTCTGTACACGGAGAAGGAGGAACGGGCGCTCGTACGAAAGATAGGTATGCATTCTGCCTGCAGCGCCGCTCAACTACTACCGGCCATTGGCTGAGCATCGAGCTTTCTTAAAAGACTGGCGCATCATGCCTGCCGTCACGCTTCTGTACATGTCCAACTTCATCGAGTGCGCTTTTTCTTTGCTTGCCTGCTGCGCGCGCCGCTGTTACTCACTACAGTATTCATGACCTTTGTAAAGTCGGACAAACATCGGCAACGCCAAGTGAGCTCTCCTGCGTATTGCGATGCCTCTAAAAGCTTCTAAACCCGGCCTTCCCTGACCCTAGTGTCGCAGGTCTATCGAAGGATCTCAAACTTGTGGGGTATCAGTGTACGCAGCAAGATCTATCGCACCCCTGGCAGAGCTTTTACATAACCATGTTACGTCTGCAGATAACATTGGGCTATCCGTCTTTTACATATTCTACGCGTTATCGGAGGGTGTGTTTCCACTCCTTTGGAGGTCCTGCAACAATCGTTCTGAAGCTTGCTTCGGAATCCAGTTCCTTCGAACTTGCTCTTGAAGCGACTTGGTGCAAACATATGGAGTTCGTTTCCTTCATCTCGGTTCAATACCTTTTGCTCATTCTGGCGATCTCTCTCCTAGTTCCTGTGATAGTTCTTGTATTCGGGTTTGTGACTATGATGACTGCGTGGGTACGCAATTTCGGTAAGGTGCCATCACTTCTGAAGAAGCGTGAATGCTGATCAGAATCTTCTTCAAGGTGGTTTCATTGTGATTCGAACTATCCTTGGGCTCGCCGAGGGCGGAATGGTGAGACCCATTCATGCTCATTAGCACGGCTCATCTCTGATTCATTGAGAATAGATGCCCGGTGTGACATACTATCTTTCCACTTGGTCGGGCACAGCGTTTTTATCCGGTTTTCCTTGGAGCTCACAGTATTTCTGCAGGTACAAACGGGACGAGTTGACATTACGCATCGGCATCTTCGGTAAGTCCTTGCGCCCCATTTCATAATGATATATTCTAAAACAACCGTAAATTCCCCTTTCAGTTTCTGCTTCCTCCATGGCCGGAGCGTTCGGGGGACTCCTTGCTACAGCCCTTCTCAAAATCCCGCAGCTACATGGGCTGTGAGTATCCTCCAGCACGTGAGCGGTGCTATATATTTACGTGTTACGTCCGCAGTCCGCACGGCCAATGGCGGAACATCTGTGAGCAGGCAATTCCTCTTTGGCATTGACCATCTATGCTTAAACCTTAAATCATTTTTCAGTCTTAATTGAGGGCGCTCTTACCGTCGCGCTGGGAATCCTGGGATTCTTTATGCTCCCCAATGCACCAGAGAAGACGCCAATGCTTACGGAACGAGAGCGCTTAGTGGCGATGGAGCGGTTACGCGCTGGAGCGGCTGGATTTGTGCGTTTTTGTATCACCTATCTGAATTACCACGTTCGCACTAATCCTTGATATTTTTATAGAGTGCAGCTGAGGGTACGGAGTGGCCGTTGATCAAACGAGCCCTGACGAGCATACATAACTGGGGTTGCGCGGTAAGTACCGGATTGCTTTACCCTGCAAGTAACTCTGGCTAAAGCTATGAAAACAGATTTGTTTCCTACTCGTCAATATCTGTGTAAGCTTTACATGCTGACATATCAGCCCTCTTGGTTAGCTAACGCCGCATCTAAATACCAGATCCAAGGCACCTCCCTCTTCATGCCCACTCTTCTTCTAGGCATGGGCTATTCTCCGATTCAAGCCCAATTACATTCAGTGCCACCATACGTTCGTGGTCCTTTTCCGCGATGTAGCTTCCTCACAAGTGAGGTTGATGCTGACACTGGCTATCGCTGTTTAGGTTGTCTCTGCGGCGTGGTCCGTTTTTATCGCATGGGCGTCCGATAGATCAGGAAAACGAGGAATATGGCTTCTAATCACAACGCCCATCGCAGCGATGGGTTCTGCCATACTCATCGGGAATAAACGCAGCAGCATAGATTATCTTGGAATATTTTTCTTGACCGCTGGGGGTACGTCTGTTCCTTTTTTGGCGGGGAGCTACTCTTTACTCAGCGTTGCTTTAAAGTTTTCCCCATTGGTCCGATTTATCTCAGTTGGGTGAGTGTTATCCTATGCGCCTTAGGTGTATCATAGATGAAGCTCATCATTCTCATGCAGGTGACCAACAATGCTGCACCTTATACCACGCGTGCCGTGAGCACGGCTATGATCGTATCTATTGGGTCTTTTGGGCCTCTCATATCTGCTTGGGTCTACCTACCGACGGATGGGTGCGTGTGCCTCCCGCTCTTGTATTTTTTTTTTTTCAGTTTTTAACCCCATTTTTACGCCCTCCTGCAGCCCCGAATACATCAAAGTAAGCGACTCTCTTTCCTCGCCTGCCCAAGCTCTACTAACTCTGGGGTTCCACTATCAGGGGAACAGCATCCAGCTTGGCGCGCAATGTCTATTATTCATCATCACGGTAATTCGTTCCTCCATCCCCTAGCAAATAAATCCTTACCTTTCTTTATTCCAGGCCCTTCTCATATGGTATAACGCTTGGGAAAATAAGGCTCGCCAGGCAGGAAAGCGGGATTATCGCTTGAACGCCGACGAGGAGACCGTCTCTAAACTGGGAAATTTGCATCCCAGATTCCACCTAACGACATGATTCCCTCTTTCCCTCTATTCATGTTTCCTCTTTTTCTGTTGGCTCTGTGGTGTGCATTTGCTATCGTTCCCCATTTGTACTCGTTGTACCTAGGTTCAAGCTGGCCCTACCTTTTCGATTGTGGAAGGAGTAAAACAAATTCACGACTAGATCACGGATTACACAATACTTTACCAAGGAATCTGCGCTCTACAAAGGGATCTCAAAAGCTGGCGGAGTTGCGCATCAAGATTTATGTATGATTACTAAGCCGTGACAAGGTCTTTGTTTGAAGCTGTGTATGCGGTTTGTTTACTGGTGCCACACACCGACGTTTTGCTAGCGACCTCTACTCATAACGCTCACCTGCCTGGCTTATATTTCCCGTCATGGTACGAATTATCATCAAAGGCGGCGTCTGGAAGGTCAGTCGCTTTATTGCGCGTGAAATTACCCTTAGGGCGAAGTACTTATACCAGTTATATCCAGAATACCGAAGACGAGGTACTCAAGGCGGCAATAGCCAAGTACGGGAAGAATCAATGGTACACGCTTTCTTGTATGTTGATTCGTTTGTCGAGGACATCTCTCACCGGCAGAATTTACAGGGCGCGTATCTCCTCATTGCTCGTTCGAAAGACGCCAAAACAATGCAAGGCTCGCTGGTACGAGTGGCTCGACCCCTCCATCAAGAAGACGGAGTGGTCAAAGGTCGGTTCCTCGCACGCTTCACCATCCATTAAACACCAATTTGACACCTCCTGTATAGACGGAAGATGAAAAGCTTCTCCACCTCGCAAAGCTCATGCCGACGCAGTGGCGGACTATCGCGCCGATTGTAGGCCGAACTGCCACGCAGTGTTTGGAGCGGTATCAGAAGCTGCTGGACGAGGCTGAGGCGAAGGAGAATGAGGAGTTGGGTCTTGGTGGTCCAGAGGGTGGCGAGGCGGGTCCCAGCGTCGATGATATTCGGCGACTGCGTCCGGGAGAAATCGATCCCGACCCCGAGACCAAGCCTGCGCGCCCGGATCCCATTGACATGGACGAGGACGGTGCGTCTCCTATTGCCGACTGCTTTCTACTTTTTGAGCTACTTCTCATTCGTGCGCCGTTTACAGAGAAGGAGATGTTATCCGAAGCTCGTGCCAGATTGGCAAACACGCAAGGTAAAAAAGCCAAGCGTAAAGCCAGAGAACGCCAGTTGGAGGAGGCTCGACGACTTGCTGTGCTTCAAAAGAAGCGCGAGCTCAAGGCTGCAGGCATAATGTACGCCATTCACTTCACTTTCATGCCACGATCAAAATCCTGACTTTTGTTCCAATAGAATGAGGCACAAGTCGAAGAAAAAGGGAATGGATGTGAGAATCTCTCATATGCATGGCATTAGCCTCTCCGCTGACGCGCTCTGTTACAGTATAATGCCGATATTCCTTTTGAAAAGAAGCCCGCCCCTGGATTCTACGACGTCGCTGACGAAAACGCGCGCGCCCAGGCTGCCCCAGTGGGCCAAACGTTGCGTCGGCTAGACGGGAAGCGAAAGCCCGAAGAGGAGGAAGCGGAGCGCAAGAAGCGTCAACGGAAGAGCGGCAAAGATGCTGAGCCTCACTCCACCAAGTTTATTGCTGCACGCGACGCGCAAATCCAAAAGCTCAAGGAGGCTGATCAAATTAGCAAGCGCAGATCACTGGTCTTGCCTAACGCTCAAGTCGGGGAGATGGAGCTGGAGGAGATTGTGAAGATCGGGTTAGCAGGACAGAATGCGAGAGCGCTTGTGAGCGATGATGGCGAAGGAAAGGGGGCTAGTGGGAAACTTCTCGACGAGTATGAGGACCTGAGCAAGGCTCGCATGGCAAGGACTCCCAGGACGGCGCCGCAAGGTAAGATTACATCGTCGCTAGTTTCTCGTGGACTATTATTAACTCCTTGATACAGAGGATAATATTATGAACGAGGCTCGCAACCTCCGAAACATGTTTAATGCTCAAACCCCATTACTCGGCGATGAGAACACGCCTCTCCATGCATCTGCCGATGGAGGCACTGGGTTCGGGGGTGCGACACCGCGTCATCAAGTGGCGTTTACGCCGAATCCCTTGGCGACACCAATGCACCGCGCCAACGGGGACATTTCTGCGACACCACGGACCGACGCCGGGAGTATGGTTGGCGGGACCCCTCTACGGACGCCTATGCGTGACAACCTTAGCATCAACGAGGACGATGGTGCTTCATATGTCGGAGATACACCCAGAGACCAGCGTCTCCGGGTCTCGGCGGCAAAGCGCGCGCTGAAACTTGGCTTTGAGAGCCTACCGGCGCCCCGAAATGAGTTCGAGATCATGATGCCTGACGACGAAGAGGGAGACGAAGAAGAGGGGGAGGCGAACGGGGTATTATCAGAAGAAGACGCAGCAGAGCGAGATGCCAGGATACAACGTAGGAGGGAGGAAGAGGAAAGGAAAGCGCTGGCGAGGCGCTCAACTGCCGTTCAGCGGGGATTACCTCGGCCGGTCAACGTCGACATTGAGCGCCTCCTTGCAGAGCTATCGCTGGTATCGGAGGACGACTCGGAGCTTGACCGCGCGCAGAAGCTCGTAGATATCGAGGTGGCCCGGATCATGGAACATGATTCAATCGCGCATCCGCTCCCGGGTACATCTCGACCCGGCTCGACAACATCCCCATACGAGATGCCGGACGACGAGGCTGTGGCGGCTGCGAGATCACTGATCCATTCGGAGCTCGCAATCACGCTAGGATTCCCTGACGCGAACGAAGAGCAGATCCGGCGCGGACTGGATCTCATGGTGAAGGAGGAGGACGTGGACGCTGGCAGTCTCGGCTGGGCCAAGGTGCGGGAGAGTCTGCTGTACGACGCGGGGTCCAAGTCGTGGGTAGAACCGTCTGCCCTGGCACCGGCCGCGCGCATCGCGGGGTATGCCGCCCTTTTGGACGAAGACAGGGAGGCGATGTCGGCCGCTGCAGCCAAAGCGTCGAAGCTGGAGAAGAAGCTCGGGATCACACTCGGTGGGTACCAGGCGCGTTCCAAGGCCCTGACGAAACGCATCACGGAGTCGTTTGAGGAGATGCACAAGACCAAACTCGACTTGGAGTGTTTCAATAAGCTGAGCGTCACAGAGGGCGCGACTGCCCCGCGGAGGCTGGAGGCGCTCCGGGAAGAGGTAGAGAAGCTGGAGCGGCGGGAGCGGGAGCTGCAGGAGAAGTACCAGAGTCTGGACGAGGACCGACGGGAGACGACGGCGAGATTGGCGGCGCGGGAGGAGCAGATGATGGCGGAGGCGGAGGCATTGAACGAAGCTGCGCTAGCGGCCGCGGAGGCGGAAGAAGACGAGTCCTGAGATCTATCTTGAATCTTCCGCTATACACTCCGTCTGCACATTCAAAATACACAGCACTTTTCTTGTACGTCTAATCTGGAGATATATTCCTGTGCGAGTTATTCGTAGACCTGCCCAACTCCCGAGCTCAAAGTCAGAAGGTACTTGCTCTTGAGCCTCTGACCATGAATATCTATCGGTCACTCAGCGCTCCGTCGGCGGTAATCTTGAGATGATTGCTTGGAAACGGCACTACGGATAGGGACACACCGCACTATCCCCACCTTACATAACGTTCGCGCGCACCGCCTGTCGCCACGACGTGCATATGGTGATTCGGAGAGGGCGAGGCTGTCCGTGCACATGCGGATGATGCAGTGAAGTCGGAAACGTGTGAATGCGCAAGGCGCGCCTCGCCTGTTTCGTGCTGCCCGTGGCCCCTCCTCTTATAATCCCCCCGCCGGGACCCAGCCCCCATCAAATCCAGACTCCCGCGGCCATCCCCATCAGCTAACTTACTTACCTTACACTTTACTTATAGCGAGCATGGCTGCCGAACTCTCGCTCAGGAGCAACGATCTCGTCATCCCAGCCATGAACGGTGCACACCCGTACCCCTCGCCCAGCGCACTCTCCCCTTCATCTTCTACCCCTACTCCTACTCCTATTTCTACTTCGACCGTCATCCAGAAGTCCACCGGATTCCAACTCAGCAGGCTGTTGGACAACACGTCGACCTACATAATGTCGTCGCCGCTCGTGGCATGTATATACGCGAGCGCGCTCCTGGTCGTGGACCTGCTGGCGGGGTTGGTGCCGTGGAAGCAGCAGACCACAAAGTCTGAAGAGGAAATGGCGGTGAGTACCCGGTGGCGAACAACACTTTTTTTCTTATACTACCTCGAGGTGTGTGTGCCCGATGCTAATCGATCTCGATACACAATCTAGCCTTACTTTGTCACCCGTTCCGCCTCGTCCTCGTCCTTGTCCACACCCGCAACGTCGGGAGAATCAGAGACACGCGGGCGGTCGAGGTCCCCTCATCCCAATCCTAATCCCAATACCACTAGTACCACCTCGCTCCCCGTCCCCACCCCCACCAGGTCCAGCTCCCTTCCCGAGCTAACCCTCCCCTCCCAACAGCAACAGCAAAGCCAGCAAGTCCCGAAACTTAGCACACCGCCCCCACGCTCCAAAAGCCCGTCGGGACGGCGCAAGCCCTCGCCGCGGCGCTCGAGCGAGCCGGCGATCCTGCCCTCGCAGTCGCCCTCTTCCCCGTCTTCGTCCGCGCTAGACCGCGAGCGACGATACGTGCCATTCCGCCCTAGCCCGCTCGCCATCGCGCCAGTGCGCTACCCCGAGCCACCCACACCGGTATCGCCCACGGGTTCCGCGCCGCCGTCGGCGACGTCGCCCACGGTATTCATGCATTTTTCGATCGCGGGCGAGGTGCATGGCAATGCGAAGGGGCCGTCGCCGCTGGGTCAGTCGACGACGTGTGTGCGAGTCGTCACGGACGCGGTTGATCCCCTTCGCGTGGAGTAATCTTTTTCTTTTCTTTCTCTTTATCCTTTCACTATCCCACCCCACCACTTTCTTGGTTTCTCTCCTTCGTTTCCCCAGGTTGTCCTTGTTTCACTGCGAACGATCTGCTGTTGTACACTTGCACTGTCAGACTCGTGTATCGGACTCTTTTCCTTCTGTTGTGCCTGCCCTCGCCGCCGCCTCGGAGTCTTTGTTTTTCTTTTATTTATTCGCTCACTCGCAACATTCACTCAGACGAGTAGTACATATGTTCTTCAGACTACGTTACGAATAATGAATAGTATACCACACTCTTCTACTTAAACACGGGCGCTGCTTGCTCCGGCGGCGTCCTTCGGGTCTCGTGTTTCGAGTTGCATAATGCCCGCATCACGTCTCGCTCTCGGCAGCGCAAGTGCCAATATAAGCAAGTGATCTCAGATCACGAGTTTTCCATGGTCGGCTTGCAAATGTGCACCAAGTGTCATTGATTTCGCGTTTCAGCCCCGCATGAGCACGGACATGTCATCGTTTCATGGTCACTTGCAAGCAAGTTCCGGACGCGGTGTGTTTCGCATGATATTGATATGCAGGCACGCACGCACGCTAAGTTTTAAACACGATGGGCAACTGTTCCAGAGAGGTAAAGGAGGCGAGCCATTCCACCACACGCTTACGAGATTCGGACAGCGAGAAAGCGCCTTCCGACCGGCTGGGTATTACAAGAAATTGATGGGGTGTCTATATATGTGTAACAAGGGGGGGTAGGATCATCGTAATGAATCGACAAATTTCTACAGCGGTAACCCCATGTTAGGCGTATGCAATTTCTGAGAGAAATTGAAGACGCACCCGCTCTACTTGGGCAACGACATCCTTGAATGCATCCACAGCGTGCCAGCAATCCAGCGGCGTCGTGGGATTTGAACTATGGGAAAAACGCATAAGCCCCCCGCGTAGGCGGATCAAGAGCACGCCTGAGATTCTCACGTGTAGCATTGGACAAGGGCCTCCTGTTTCTCCTTGACCTCTGGCAAGTCGGTGAGCTGGCGGCGCTCGTGGAACTGCTGGGCTTTGTTCTGTATCTCCTCGAGATCGCCGCGGAGGATGTCGCTGCTGGCGGGCTTCCCCCCGCGCTCGTCGTCGCTGGCGCCGGCCTGGGCGATGCTGCTCTCGCGATCGAGATTCTCGCGCTCGAGGGCGCGTTCTATCTGCTCGCGCACGGCCTGCTCCTCGTGGCGCAGGTGCTCGAGCTCGGAGTTGATGCGCTCGCGGACGTGCTCGTCGAGGGTGGACTGGCGGGCGGGGTCGGTGCCGGGGGAGCTGAGGGAGTCGGAGAGGTGGTTGATCACATCTGGCGAGAACTACGGTCTTTTTGTGAGCTCAAGAAACAGACAGCTGTAAGGATGATTTACGGAGATGGGGAGCTCGGCGTGGGCCTGGAAGACCTTTTCGTCGGGCACCTTGGACTGTTCCGCGCCCATCGCTGTGAGTTGCACCAAGTGGGAAATTCAAGGTGCGGATGCAACGCGTGGGCAGTGCCGGTCACACGTCACGCGTGACGGCGCGTCATTCCGCGATACCCGGCCGGGGATAGTGCTCTTTAACACCTAGGCACTTACTTGGGAGCAATAGTGCTTGGTCGTAGTCGCCGTCGACCCTTGCGATTGCGTCTGCACGGCAACGACGACCAGCAAACTCAGCGCGCGGCCATGGATAGCCAGAACCAGCTCCGAGTGAAAATTGGAGGCAAGCCAGCCACCCTCGCCTTCGACTCCTCGTCCTTGACCGTCCTGGACCAAGCCACCAGCGGTGAGCCGAGCTAGTCTCCGTTCGCTTCAACCGCGCTCAGCGTTTGTTCTTTATCCCAATCACGTCATCCGTCTCGCTAGCTCCGAAGCAGAAGCTGCACACTGCGCTCAACCATGTCCTCTACGCCGAGCTCGACAGGGACGAGGTCCACATCTCTACGCTGGCTCGTAGAAAGAAGAAATTAACTCTGGTCAAAATCACTGGCCAATTCGAAGGCGAAGAGAGTGTTGCAAAGGAGTGGGTGGACATGCTCATGGCTCTTGCGTACATGGGTGAGTGTGCAAGCAGGCTATTTAACTAGTACACCCCTAACTTGGTACTGTAGATATCACACCTCGGAGGCGGCTAAAGATCCTCATTAATCCCGCGGGAGGTCCGGTAAGCCTACCCTACCTGGTTCGTACGTCCACACCATACTTATATAACCTACGAATAAATAGGGCCGGGCTCGCAAAGCGTTTCAGACATCCGTAGAGCCCATTCTCAAAGCCGCAAAGTGCTCCCTCGACGTAACCTGTAAGACCAGCCTATTCGCTTCCCTTATGTCGGATTAAACATATTCTTATTTCAGATACCACACATCGACACCACGCGACCGAAGTATGCGCGTCCCTGCCCTTGGAGTACGACGCAATCATAGCGCTGTCGGGCGATGGCCTACCCCACGAAATCTTCAATGGCCTCGCCCAGCGACCCGATGCGACCGAGGCGCTGGCTATACCCGTCGTGCCCGTGCCTACGGGCTCTGCTAATGGGTTCTTCCTCAACCTCCTCGGTGTCAAGGTACCATCTCTTCGAGAAGTTAGCGCACTGATATTGATAGGATCGGTTCCAGGACGGGTTTGATCTCGCTCTTGCCTCTCTCAATATCATCAAAGGCACAGTTCTACCTTTGACCGTTACTCCTTTTACTCGTCGGCTGATTGCGACGGTTGTAGGCCGGAAAATGAACATCGACCTATGCTCCATCACGCAAAACGACAAGCGCTCGTTTTCGTTCTTTACCCAATGCGTCGGCTTACTAGCAGAACTAGACCTAGGTAGCGTATCTCCATCCCTATACACTTCAAGGCAATCGTCTCTGAGTTCAACGGCCCGTTTTTTAGGGACAGAGGGGTGGCGGTGGATGGGAGATACCCGATTCGTCGTGGGTTTCATTCGTTCAGGTACGCCCGCGCCTCCCCTCCACTTCCCTCCTGCCACCCAATGACCAATTCCGCATTCTTTAGCAATCGCAAACAAACCATGCCCGGTGAAAGTCTCCATGCGTATCGTCGCCTCGGACAAAAAACAGATGGTGGCTGATATGAAAGCTCTCCGCAAGGCCCCGCCCACCTGGACGTCCGTTCCTTCCTCTCGCCCTCTGAGTGACAACGACCCCGATACGCGATTCCCACCCGAGCCGCGGAGTACGGCGTTCCCGCCCGACCGCTTCGACGAGCACGACGAGGAGGACTGGTGGACTTTTGATAAGTCACTGTGTTGTGTCTAGTCAGTCCTTTTTCGCGTTCGAGCTCGAGTTTGAATACTTGGTGCTTGGTAGTGATCGTAATTGATTGACCGGTTTTTGTTATTTACCATTTAGTGCTGGGACGATGCCGTATATGGGCAGGTGCGCCCCGCATTTTTATTGTCTTCGCTCTTTCTTTTCCTTTACTTCGCCGTGTAGAGGATGGTGTAATTAACTGTGCTCTCTCATGCTCAATCCACAGAGATCTCCTCTCGCATCCCTGCGCACAGCCGTCGGATGGGCTCATGGATGTTGTTATCCAAGAAACGGTGCGTAAATATAAGCAATTGTGACATCATAACCTATTCTTCTGCCTCCCTCGTCTTTTGTTCTGGCACTCGTGAAAAACCTCTATCGCTGACGCTTTATATTTCGCTTGCACGACAGACATCGCGCGGGAAACTACTATCGATGTTGGATGGCGCAGACAAGGGGCGGCCGTTCTGGTTGGACCAGGTGGGTATCATCTCCCATTCTCTGACCTCTAACTCCATCCTTCCGAGGTGGCCCTATCACTCCATAATTCTAATTCTATGGCTTGCGCGGTCCGTAGACGCATTACTTCAAAGTCTCCGCGTACCGCGTCTCCCCGCTGAACCCCTCTGACACGGGGTACGTCTCCATTGACGGCGAGGCATACCCCTTTGCACCCTTCCAGGTCGAGGCGCACCCCGGCATCGCTGCCACGCTGAGCTTGTACGGGCGGTATATCAGCGAATTTGAAGCATGAGAGCACGAGAACATGGGATTTTGGGTGGCGGGATGGAGGGGCGGAGGGGTACTTCTACTCGTTTACTCGTATTTGGCTATTCTTAGCTGGCTCTGTACCTTCACGCTCATTGAACACTTTCCTTTTCTATCTTCTTTTCTTTTTGCTCTCCTTAGGCTCTTCCGTCCTCCCTTTTTCTCTTTCTCTCTCTCTCTCTCATCGTTCACTCGTTCGTCTCCTCTCCCTCGCTCCTCGCTATTCGTACTTGGTTATGGACTTGTACCTAGACAGTATTTATGTGGCATTATACTAGCCCTTTGGTATAGTCAGGAGCGTGCGGCGTTTTGTTGTTGCAAAATCCCTCCTCGATGCCTTCAGCTCGGTAAATGGTCGACAGTGCTATTCCCCTGCGATCAAGAGATCGAACACGAGCAAAGGTTGAGTGAATGTTAGTTATTGTAGCCGTCTTGATTCGTTGTTCATCATAGGCGAGACCGTAATTTATTTATTTAATATCTAACCCGTTACCTTACAGCCCTCTAGCCATTTCGTTCACTCCTTCATGATCAGAATATCGACTTGGAGCCCAGATTAATATGGACGGCCTTGGTGTTGGTGTACTGGCCAATCGCTTCATCACCCAGCTCTCGCCCCATCCCCGATTGCTTGTATCCCCCTATAAATAGAGGCGAGTTGATATACAAGCCGATGTTTCAGCGGGGAATACGGTAGGTGCGACTGACCATAAGATACTTGAGGAGTAATGTTGTGATGGCAGTTGACCTAGGAAATACAGCAGCTCATAAAGCTATGTCCTAGTTACGGAAGACAAGATGCGGCGACGAACCCAGACTGTCCCGGCCTCCAGCGCTCCCGATATTTTAATGGCCCGGGTCACATTGTTCGTGAACACGGACGCGGCGAGCCCGTACATGGTCCCATTTGCCATCTTCAATACCTCTGTGCAAAGGAGGCAAAAGCATCCCTAAGAATAGCCCTTACATTATACGGATGTATACGAGAGACGAACCTTCTTCGTCTTTGAATTTGGCAATAGCCACTACAGGCCCAAAGATTTCTTCTTGGATGATTTTCATATCGTGTTTCACATTCGTGAAGACCGCTGCGGGGAGCGAGTACAATAGGACGCGATTAGCACGGGTCCGTCATGAAATAGTGAAGTAAACCCACTGGGCTCGACAAAGTACCCCTCTCGATCTATACGCGACCCTCCGGCCACGAGAGTCGCGCCCTCCTCTACCGCTACCTTTATATGTCTCATTATACGCTGTAGGGCGCCATCACCAGGGATAATATTCACTACTTTTGAGCGCAAGGAATGTTAGGAATGGCAGCAGTATCACCAACCTCCGTGTGCACGCTCGAGATTTGAGCCCCGAGCTGCGTCGCGGGGTCAAATGGATCTCCCGTTCTCAGAGTTTTGCTGTGCGCCAAGAAAGCTTCGATGAATTTGTCGTATATTGTCTCCTGGACGTAGATGCGGGATCCCGCCATGCACATTTGCCCGGCATTGAAGCTGTGGAGAAAAAGAAGAGGAATTAGAACTCGATGTATTATTGCTGGGAGTGGATCCGAACAAGATGCCAAAGGACGCCCATCTAACCGCATCGTCGAAATCTGCGTCGTCGAAAATGATCGCGGGCGACTTTCCCCCTACCGAGCGTAAACGGAGCAAGTATGAGTAACGAAGTTCTCCAATGAGAGACCGCGGATTTGAACGACGCGCGTACCGAGCTCAAGAGTTAGACGCTTAAGATTTGAATTTCCCGCGGCCTTCAGTAGACTCCTCCCCGCCAGCGGGCCGCCCGTCAAGGCGATTTTCTGTATACCCATGTGGTTCGCGATGGCCACGCCGGCGGATTGGCCGGTGCCGGCGACCACGTTGACGACACCAGGTGGGAATCCGGCCTCGTTGATGAGAGAACAGAGGCGGATCGAGGTCAGCGGAGTGAGCTCGGAGGGTTTGAGGATGACGGTGTTTCCCGTTGCGAGCGCCGGCGTGAGTTTTAACACGAGAAGGAAGACTGAAAGAAAAAATTAGCCTGCGGGGAAGTGCCGGTAATGAAAGCGTCGACAGACGTGGAAAGTTCTGTGTGTACGTAGATTTAGTAGTGCCCGGAGGGGACCTGGATCATGGTAATGCTTACCCATGGGATGATACCGGCCTATTAGTTATCAAAATTAGCCATTATGAGATGATTTTGCAAGCGAACGATCCTAAGAAAGAAAGTAAAATACATACCACCACGCCGAGCGGTTCCTGTCGAGTGTAAATCAACTTCGACTCATCCACCTCGACGGTCTTTCCCGTCAACTTGTCAGCCCACCCAGCTTCAAGGAGTGGGTGCATAAGCAAGGCGGTAGACGCAAGTTCGAGCATCGACGCGCGCACCATAATAGCGCGCCATCATCGCGCTGGCAGCAACATCCCCATACCGCGCATACAAATACGGCTTCCCTGCAAGTCGGAATGTGATTTCAGTGAAAATCCGTAGCTCTCTGAGGCGCTCTTGGCTATGGTACCGATGTCACTCACCGACATTCAGAGTTTCAAGTGAGGCAAGTTCGTCGGCATCCCGATCGATGAGATCCGCGAGCTTCAGCAAGAGCCTGGCGCGTTCGGACGCTGGAACTTTGAGGCCCCATGACGTCTGGAAAGCTCGTGTGGCTGCATTTACGGCTGCATCGATGTCCTTTTCGTTCGCTAGAGACGCGCTACCGGATCGATCGACTTAAAGCTCGGGTAACCGAGGGCGATTTGGTTGGAAAGACGTACGTTCCAATGACATCGCCTTTGGCAGGATTTACGACCCTGCGGTACAAGAGGATTATTATCCAGGTCAATCATGAAGATGTACGCGCGCGACGCGAACAGGCGCGACGCACTCGATAGTCTGGCCGTCGATCGCGTCGACAAACTTGCCATCGATGAAGAGGCCGGTCGAGAACGTCGATTGACCTCGGAAACCGAGCTGGTTTTCGAATTGGTAGTTGAAGACGGGGGGCATGTCGGTATAGCGGTAAGAGCAGTAGCTGGGCTCTGTACGCAAGCGTCTCGGTATTTATGTAGCTCAGAGACGAGACGATGGCGTTTCAGGAAGAAAGCATGCTCCCAGAATGGAATGCGGGACCCAAGAGCACGTATGGCCAATCACAGAGCACTCGAAGAAATCGAACCTGGATGTTCTCGGAGCCTTACGAGCATGGCATACTCGCTAGGGAGCATTTGGAATCGATACCAATGCCCGTGCATTTTTTTCGGGTGCTTGGACATCGCCTGTATGAAGCAAAGAAAGTCGCTTGGGGTCCCATCTACGTCCCTTTTGGATCCGACAGCGTAAGTGTTTAGTAAGGTCCTTAGGCAGTTTTTTTGGGTCAAATTGAGCATTTTTTTTGGCACAAACTCGTATGTTTAGGCTCAAAAGTAGTCATTTTTTTTCGGGATGAGACCTCTACTTGAGCATTCCAGGGTCCTGTCCGTCTCTCCGTCCTCTCGAGTCTCCATGGCCAGCGAAGCTACTTACTGTCATCTCCGAGCTCAGTCCCAGCCCCTTCGAACGTGCATCCTACTATAACGGGGTCACGGGTGACGACGACCATCCCCTTCTCCTCTACCGATCTGACTATGGCACCACGCCCTTCAACAAACCGACTGGCAGATTCACCTCTCTCCCCGTCAAATCTATCCATGGAGTCTTCGACACACCGCTCAACAGAGACAATGTCTGGATCCCCCTCGGCCTTCAGATCGTGCAAATTATCAAGGCACGAAAGGTCAACTTGACGTCCGTCGATCCTGCTAGATTCTACACCCACCCGGCGGACGAAGCAGGGAAGGGGAGTTTGGGCCCGGTCGTCATTTGGGTTGGGGTCAAACCCGGTACTACTTCTTCCGAGACGGCCCACGAAGTCTCCCTGGAGATTCTTGGCCTCCTGAAGGACGAAGGAATCGAGGGTGTCGTGATAGAGTAGAGAGAGTCAGTTCTCCAGAGGCTGGCAGGTCCCCCCCTCTTGCCCGCCGTTACCAGGTCCGATGCTACTCAACACGTTCGCCGCTTCCTCACCCCTCTTCACGGCGTTTCACTTGCTGCCGAAGACACGGAGAGGGAGGACGCCCAAGGCATGCTCACGCTTTGGTTCCACGAGAATCGCGACAAAGACGGCAACCGCAGCAACAAGGTCTTTGGCGTCACGAGCTGCCACGTTCTCCGTAGGAACCCGACTGTCGACTACGAGCACAGAGGCGGCGCACCTATGTGCTTTGTCCGAATTTGTGGAGGTCGTCGATTCGACCGTGGCCTCGACGAGACTACTGACGAAATAGCTAATCGGGCTATGGCTGCTGACGTCTTGACTCGAGAGATAGCCGCGTTGCAGTCGCCGGAGCCGACCGAGGAAGACGTCAAAGAGATCGAGGTGAAGCAGTGGTACCTGGATCGAGAGACTAAGGCCGTCAATGACCTCCCGGATTTCCATCTCAACGCCACCAGGAACTGGTCGCATATAAGTCGCCATCGCAATATCGGGTATACTCAATACGCTCCAGCCATCACCGTCGACGAGGGCGGCAGTCGTTTTACCTCCGACTGGGGAGTCTTCGTTTGCCGCTGAGGCTAAAGTCAAGGACGCTTTTATAGGAAACGTTGTATTCTTAGGTGCGTTTTAACTTTTTTTTGTCTCGTATTCACCTCAAAGAACGAAACTCGTTTTTTTAGGCACGAAGTACGCCCTGCAGCAGCTCAACAAGATGTCCTACCCTATTGGTGGCGGTCCGACCACTTTCAAGTTCCCCGAGGAGGGGAAGCTCCAGGTCGAAGGCTGGTCGACTTTGGACGAGCTTGCAGTCCCCGAAGATATCGACAGCGAGCACCAGCGCTTCGTCATGGTCGCTAAAGACGGCAACACTACAGACCTTACCGTCGGTCGATACGCCGGTCTTGTCTCCTTCACCGAGAACGATGTCGGTGTTACCTCTATCGAGATCGGCGTCTACAACTCTGGTCGCAAGACTGCGGAAGTCCTCTCGGGGAAGGGAGACTCGGGTGCCCTGGTGTGGCACATGAAGAATGACAAGGCTTTCATCGTCGGTCAGTTTCACTCGGGCCAGAACAAGGGTGGTTCTACTGCCAACCACGCGACTTACTGCACCCCTGGCGAAAAGCTCCTCGCGAACATCAAGGCGAAGTTTCCGCATGCTGACTTCTTCCGCACCTCTTGGTAAGCTGGAGAAGGTCACTCAAGGTTCGTCCCTTCCGCCTCATGCTTTCGTACAGGTAGCTGACGGACTCCGAAGCCAGCGTCTTCGTCTTTGACGCCGGAACTTCCAATAATTCCCCTCTTTGTTCTCGTTTGTCGACTGCCAACTATGCCCCATCCTACGCCCCTGTCTGCGTTGTTCTCCATTCTCAGCTGTTCCTTCTCTCGTTCCTTGCCTCGCGGTTACGTTCTCGTCGTGGTGGTGCATGCGCGTGTCTTGCTCGATGGACCGCCGTTCAGGTTCGTTTCTTTCTTCCGTCTCATCTTTCGCAGGGACGAATGACGACCTTGACCTCCAGACCTACGTGTTCTTTTCACGCGTCATCTCCCTCGGCTTCGTCTCGGTCTCTCGTCTCGTTCTGTATTGGTCTGTGGTTCCTAACGACGGATGCTTGGATCTATACGCGCCCTACTGCAATCTACGCTATCTAGCTTGCGGACTTTATTCTGCCTTGCAAAGTGTGTTGTTGAGATCCACGCGCAGTGAGGAATTCACTAGTGAAAGCGCAAGCAGTGTTCTTGGAACGGGACTAGGAAAACGCGCCGTGTGCTCTCAGGCTACAATTAGCGTGAGCGAGGAGAGGAAAGTTGAGCCAGCCCTCAGTGCAACTGAGGGTATCGAGAGTGAGCAACAGGGCTCACGGCGTCCACCGCGCCCCGCGGTATATATCGTCGGGGAATATGGTCAAATTTGATATATGGATGGAGATAGTGCGAAACGTCGAGATATACACGCAAGATTGCATTGAACCAATATTTCTGTTGAATTATACTCATACAACACGGGGCAAACAGCACGATGATCGCAACATCGTTCAGCTCGTGATCGTGCCGTCGATAAGGTATACAACGCCGTTGGAAGCCTGCGCACATCAAAGTTGAGGGGCTGCAACTATAGTTAATATTTAATCACAGGCTTACCTCCAAAGCACCAATGATTGCTGTATCAGGCTCGACTACATATCCCTTCCACTCGGGATGGGCGGAGGAGACTTTCTTGAACTTGACGAACACATCGTCATGAAGGGTGGGGTACGATTCTCCGGAGGATAGGGAAACAGCGGCCTGGGAGAAGGATCATCGAGTCAGCCCGCCTAATAATACCATGAAAACGAATACAGCGGGTTTACGCACAGGAACTATGTGAGCTCCGACCCATCTCTGTACGTTCAATTTGGATCGCTCGTCGAATTCTTGCTCTGATATATTGATATTCCCCTCCAAGTTGGGGCCCTGGTTCCTACGGACGAAACAGAAAGGGGCTGTTCGCATTCTCGTCATTGATATCAGGCAGCGGCGGGACTTACGGTTTTCGCGGGAGCGCAACAACTGCCTTGTTGCTCGGGACAAAGAGGGTAGTGTTTACCGAACGGTCGGCGATCCTCTCGCTGAACTGGGGGATCTCGCGGAGGTAGTCGTAGAAGATGGACGAAGAGGATTGGACGGTGAGAAGCTCGACCAAAGTGGGTGGGCCCGAGCTGAACTGGTCAAAGGGTGCTTGTTGCTTGGGGAGTGGCATGACGAGCCGGGCAGATACTACGGGGACGACGAGGAAGAGAGCAGAGACGATGGCTTTGATGCTGATCATGGCGAAATTCAGGCGAAATTAGTGGTGGGGGCGAGATGAGGAAGGTGGAGGTGTAGATTTGCATCCGCGCGAGACTGAATTACATAAGCACTGTGGTCGTGTCGCTACGCTTCCCGCCACGTCGATCGACTTGCTGTACTTAACCTCGTCGCGCCGCTAGACTCTCGTTCCATCACCGTTCTCTCCTTTGACCACCCCTCACCACCACCATGGTATGTTCGTTCGATATTTACCGTGCTACTGGAGCTCATGCGTTTAAATGTCCCAACAGCCCACTCAAGCTGACATCCGCAGGAAGAACGCTGCCTTTGCCAATGCCGTAAAAGCTGGCAAGACCGCCGTGAAACCCAACCCTCGGGACGCGCAGAAGAAAAGCCCCGTAGGACTCTGGGCTCTCGGCGCCATCGTATTCGTCGTGTGCGGGAGTGGTGAGCTCCTCTTTCGCCGTCCTCTCTTGGCATCAGCAAGAGGCACTAACTATGCAACGTGTGTCTGTAGTAATATTCGAGCTCATCAAGCTCATCTTCCTATAATCTGCGAGACCATCACACCGTCGCATCGTTATCCCCTTAGCCCCTTGGTGCCAGGAAAAACTCGGAGGAGAGAAGGCTGGTTGGCCTCTTCGAATTTAGCGTGCACCTTTCCACTATGCATTTCCCAGCGCTGTACTGTATCGCCCAATGTTTCCCTTATTCACACCTCGCATCGCACGCTAGCCCAGAGAAAAAGCGAGATACACTTTTTTTTCTACTCAAGATCCATGTCTTCCACCCGTCGTTCGCCCCGCGCGTATATACCCTCGCTCATCTTCCACACCTGCACCACGTTGTCCTCCGCCGCGCTCACCATAAACCACTCTCTGTCCACACCCTGTCCAGGCGCCCAGCCGAGATCTGTTGGGCGGCTTGTGTGTCCGCCATGCACGAACAGCAGCTCCGGCGGCCCATCCTCCGCGTCATCAGGTGTCTGTTCTAGTCCAATTGCCGAAAGATCCCAGATTGCGACGCGTCGGTCAGACGATGCAGATGCGAAAATGGTCTCGTGCGTTGGTGACCATGTTAGACTTAGAATTTCGTCGGTGTGGTAGTGGAAGGTGTGCAGTGGCTTGGGGAACACGCGAGTGTCCCACAGCGCGATGGTCTATCAAACTTGCATCAGATTGTGAACACTTAAGGGGGGGAACGGGGCTCCTACTTTATCTGAAGACCCGGTAAGGATCAGGTACTCGTTACTTGGGCTGAATGCCACGGCTAGAATTTCTTTATCGTGCGCTTCGACCTGCTGCCTCGGCTTAGTTCTATCGCTGGACCGCGTATCCCATCTGTAACCACGCACACCTTCACCTTCAGTACAGTTTTTACGAGGCACGGAAAGGGACGTACATCATGAGCTGCTTATCATCCCCAACAGATGCAAACGTATTGTCTTGAGTCGCGTGCCATGAAACATCCTATAAGAACCCGCGCTCAAAGAGAGCTCCGGCAGATATAAAAATCGCGTCTTACCCCTACTACAGAGGTGTGTCCACGGTAGATACCTAGCGGTTCTATTGTGCTGTTCCCCTTCTGATACGTGTTAACATCCCTAGTAGGAGCTATTCAGCAAAGAGCTGCTGGCCAATTAGGAATGTACGGCTCACCAGTGACATACGGTCATATCCTCAGAGGCACCAAGGATATGACCCTCCTTTATAGGATTCCACGCCAATCCGAACCTACAAACCCATTCAAAACGCACTCAGAAAAGGTGATTCACCTCCAGGCTGAAGATGGAGAGGCAAAAACACAAACCCTTCCTTAACCTGCCCCACACACTCCAGATCCGGCCGACACACGCCGTCCTTCTCGGGCTCGCTCGCATGTTTTGTCCGATCAAAGATGTACACCGAGCCGCCGACAGACTTTGTGGCGATCAAATCGGGGTTCTGGGGCATGTAGCGCGCGCGGTTAACCTCGCCCTGGTGGTTGATCCGCTGCGTTATCTGCAGCCGCGCATGATGGCTTGGTGTGTTGTACGAGCCCATTTCTGCATCGCAATTCGCGCGAGGTTGTTAACAAATTCAAGCAAATATGAATAGGCAGAGGGAGGGGCGTGGATACGTACCACCCTTCTCATCATCGTATTTCTCGGTATCGATGATATCGTGGTTAACAGCTCCTTCCTCTCGGTTCGGGAGCTGCACAGTGGCGATCTGGAGGTAATCTTGGCCCTGGCCCGAGGTATGCGTGCCGAAAAGCAGACGGTGGATCGAGTATGGTTTCCCCGGTGGACTAAATCAGCAGATATAAGTAGGCTCCTGCGCGTAGGGTAGATGCAAGAGCGCTGGGGCGCAAACGCACGTCTCGACATCGGGGAACCATTGGCACGTCAATGTTGGCCAGTCAAGCGCGTGCGTGACCACGACGTCGTACAAGTACGGCGCATTTTTCTTCCTGATTGGCGCGTCAGCGCGTTCATCTTACTCAGAGGAGGGAGGAGGGAGACTTGCCATATTTTGTATTCCTTTTAACGAAACGGCGCGCACCGTATTAGGTCCGAGCGTAATAATACTTGGGTGATATAGATGACACGCACCTCGTTGACGGTTTTGTTATCGAGCTCGCCCGAGTACTCGTCGTCCTCGTCATCGTACGGGGCCTGCTGTGCGGGGTGCATCGTAGCCTCTGGGGCGCAGTTTAAAGCGGGCGGGCGTGTGGTGGATGGACGATGGGCACGCGTGGTCGACGCGATCTGTTATGGAAAAGGACCCCGGACACCCGGGCACCATCCCCCCAGATGGCCAATGTCATGGTTTCGCTGCTCCGCTCGCTCCGATGATGCTGCCCCCATCTCCATTCTACCCCAAGTTTTTTGTGAAGCGCTACCATGAACGATGACAAGCAGGCTGCAGTCCGAGATCCCAAGTATTATTTCGCCGATGGCAGCGTAATCATCCGGGTCGAGGATAGATTATTCAAGGTAGCCTTCCTAGTCTACCTCCTTGTAATCCTGGAGCTGTATAGGCCTCACTCAGATACACAAATCCCGCCTTTCGACCAACAGTTCCATATTTGAAACGCTATTTACTCTACCCGAAAGTACTGCGAGTGGCTCTGGCGGTAGGGAAGGTCAGAGCGACGAGAACCCGGTAATTCTAGAGGGAGAAAGTAGCATTGCATTTCGCAGCCTGGTATGGGCATTATACGCAACGCAAGTGCCTTCACCCTCCCAAAAAAAAAAATTCCCCCTGATTGACCTCCTTTAGACCGCCCGAAATAGCTCGCATCCAGCACTCGTCCGACATGGGCCATATCGAAACCGTTGCCGACGTAGCCCGTCTCGCACACAAATACGATCTGAACGAGTACGAGTCGTGGGGGACAGAATGCCTCTCCCACTTCCTCCCATTTCTCCCCGCCTCTGACCTCCGCGTGTATTCGATCCTGCGCGCAGCCATCCTCTGCCACGACGAGGTCCTCCAACAGTCCGCGCTGCAGCGCATCCGGAACGGAATCCGAGACCACCTATACGACCCAATTGACGCCATCAAAGTCGCAGACGACCTCGGCTTCCGCCCGCTCATCGGTCTCGCGTACTACTACACGCTCAGCAACGCCCGCGAGCGCGTCGACTCGTGGATGTCGCACCCGGAGCTCACGCGGGACCAGCGCATCCGCCTGATGTCGGGGCACTGCCAGCTCGTCGCGCTGGGGCAGCGCCAGCGGCGCATCCTGCCCTCCCACCCCCATTTCTGTCAACTGCAGTCGCGCGCGCGGTGCGAGGCGACGTGGAAATCGTACATGAACGCTGCGTTCTTCGACGTGATGTCCCCCGACGTCCTCGTCGTGCTGCGCGCGGAGATCCTGCTCGAGGCCGCCGCGAAGCTCGAGCCGCGGTGTCAGACTGCGTTCAAGTCGGCCGTTCATAACCTGGCGATCTTCATATCTGAGGCGGATTTGTGGAAGGTGTTCGCAGATGTCCAATAATAATAAATTGTAAGTGATTTGTATGTATATTACCCGGGTGTGAGTGTGAAATGTGACGAACAGAGAGGCCATGGGTGTTTAAGGACGGCTGGCCCCTACGCGCCAGGTGAGCGGGACACCGGATGTCTCGTATGTAGCAAGCTGGGGACCATGGATAAGGGGACCATTAATATTCCCCTTCGCCGAGTCTTCATCCTACCCGAAGGACTCTTTACAAAGGCTGCCATGATATCTGAACTGGATATCCTTGGAAGTTCGGCTCGTGGGGCACTTGTGTGATGCGAGGTGGTCGCTGCGCTCTTTGCGCGTTCGGACGAAACCCACGGCTGTGAGAAAGGACGCAGAACCGCCCGATCGAGCTGCGTGTGGCGGCATGTGCGAATGAAAATTCCCCAGGATCGAATAATAATATGTGCCACAGGGAGAAGCTGTGGAAAGAAGCCGCCTGCCGATGGACCGAAACGACGGCCCGGACCCGTGTCATATCCACCCGTCATCGCACTCCGAGTGGGCGTCCAAGTTGGTCCACGCGGCCGTTTGTGTCCTGCACTGCACGCAGCTCACCTTTTTCGACTCTGTCTGCTCCCAGAGCTTCAAAAGCCCAGCCTTCGCCTTGAGAGAGAGAAAGGCAATCATGGCTACCAGTACTACTGCTGTCGTCGACACCCTCAAGGCTGGCAACGCACCCCCCAGCCCCGTCGAAGTCGACATGGAGAACAGGCCGGGCTCGTCCATCTCCGGAAGCCCCGATCCCTACCTCTTCAAAGCTGGGCTCAAGTCCGACGATGAGCTGCAGGAGCTCAAGAAACGCAGCAGGGCCGGGCGGAAAGTCGCCAACTATCAGCGCGGACAAAACGAGGTCTTGTCTTTTTGATTTATTTTTATGAATTCAGGCGAGGCTGATTTTCCTTCCCCTTATAGTTGATCAACTCGCTGCTCAAGCCTATGGAGCAACACACCTCGGAGGCGAAAGAGGCGGAGGAGGCAACGCGGCTACCTGTGAGTTGGCGTCCGGGCTCGTTTGTTCAGAGCAGCATGGTCATGACGATCATATTGTCCTTCGCAGGTGCGAATCGCTGTATGGGCCAGTCTCATTGCAAACGCCATTTTGTGCATCCTCCAAAGTGAGCCCTCCAGCCTCCACAAAATCGGAAGAGGTCTAATCGTGCACTCGTAGTTTACGCCGCCATTTCCTCGCTCTCCATCTCCCTCATCGCCACGGGCGTCGATTCCATCTTTGACATCGGTTCTAATGTGCTGCTATACTGGCTCCACAAAAAGGCTGCCAAGCTCGATCACAACAAATGGCCAGTGGGGGGAAACAGACTCGAGACCATTGGAAACATCGTTTACGGTGGGCGCTTCCCGCTCGTCATTTCTATCTGAAAGGCGTACTGATATGGTATTGACCAGGTTCTCTGTGCGTTTTGTGTCCACCGGCCTATCTAATCGAAACCAGCTAACTAGCGCTTTTGCAAGAATGGGGTCTGTGAATCTCGTCGTTATTGTTGAAGCCATCCGCCGGCTCGTCAGCCACGGGGACGGCGCGAATAAACTGCAGATTCCAGCGCTTGTGGCCGTCGCTTCCGCTCTCGGTCAATCTTTCTTCTCCTTATATCAATTTCACGTCTTTCTTCTGATACGTTCATGATAGGCATAAAGGGACTCCTCTTTTTGTACTGTCTTTCTCTTCGCAAGGCGTCGAGTCAGGTGCATGTGCTATGGGAAGATCACCGAAACGACATCTTCATCAACGGCTTCGGTAAGTCCATTCCATCACACAAAGAGCCGATAGATATACTGATCTGGTGTAGGTCTCCTCATGGCTGCGCTTGGGAGCCACATTGCCTGGTGTACGTACAACTCCAACCTCTCTAAAGGGAAAGGCTCACTGGTTTTATTCTCTCTTTAGGGCTGGATCCTGTTGGAGGTCTTATTGTGTGTTACAATCCTTTGTTCCCCAGGCCGTCCCACCTCTTGGCTTACTTTTCTGCCATAGATCGCGCTCGGAGTGATTATCTCGTGGAGCCGGACCGTCTACCGACAGTTTGAGCTGCTCGCCGGAAAATCCGCACCGCACGAGTTCCTCCAGCTTGTGATATACAAGGCAATCACGTTTAGCAATGAGATCGAGGCGCTGGACACCGTCCGCGCATACCACGTACGCTCTTTCTTGGCCCTTTTATAAATACTTGTGGATGCAGTGCTCAAGACCTGGTTTAGAGCGGTCCCGAATATTTTGTGGAAGTAGACGTAGTGATGTCGGGCGATACACCGCTGTGGCGCGCGCACGACTTATCGCAGCAGCTTCAAGATAAGCTCGAAGAGCTGCCCGGTGTCGAGCGCGCGTTCGTGCACGTTGATCACGAGACGACACATCGTCCGGTAAGATTACAAGCCCGTACCCTTTTCCCACTGTGTCTTCCGCTAACCTGGAGGACCGGAAATACAGGAGCACCGCAAGTACGAGTAATGATTAATCCTTTCCTCTTTTCTTGAATCTTGAGGACACTGCCGGCGTCGGGGCGTGCCCGAGCCGCGTGCTCGGGGGGTGACAAATATCCTGTACTTTTACACTTATATAAACACCGACTCCAACGGGGAGTTGATTAGTAAAAAATCAAGAATACTGACGAAATTGCATATGCTTGCTCTCATTCGTCATCGCAACATCACCAATGGCGCTATAAGAAACGCGATCAGATACCATCCTGGTGCTATCTCTGCCCATCGTCTTCCCCCTCACGACCACAAGTACTTCAATCTGGGTTCCTCGCCGTCATCGTCTTATACAACCTCAAGAATGGCGGTAGAATCGCTCGTCAATGTACTTTTGCGCACGCTCTCTTCACTGGGAAAATATTAATACTGCTTGCGTTTGCGCGTGCAGGATGCCATTAAGGATCACAAAGTCGTCGTCTTTTCCAAATCGTGAGCACATCCAGCCCCCCCCACCTGGCTCCCGAGCGGATCTCATTCGCTATCGTGTACTTATATTTATGATTCTCCACAGGTACTGCCCCTTCTGCAAGAGCGCAAAAGCTCTCCTCAAAGAGCGTAACGCCGAGGATGTCAAGGTCTTCGAGTGCGTTTCCCCTCCATCTATCCTCGCAATCTTGTGCCTCAACTGTGGTATGGCTAAACTCGGGCATGACCATTCTCCCGCTTCCCTCTTGGTATTATAGGCTAGACGAGATAGACAATGGATCCGCTATCCAAGACTTCTTGGCCACTAAGACAAAGCAGCGCACCGTCCCGAACATTTTCATCAGTACGTATTCGTTGTCTATGTCTTTTCAATCTTGTGCGACTTTGGTTAACATCGCTGGTTTCTCTCCCTCTTATCCACTCCCCTCGTCATCATGTAGAGGAAGAACACATTGGTGGTAAGTTCCAAGTTCCCTACCCCTTGGATTTACTACATCTTGCTCACCCACTGTTGATTATTGGCTTTCTCTGCTCTCGCCTCGTGCTGTGTATAGGCAGCGACGATCTCAAGGATCTCGACCGCCAGGGCAAGCTCGTTAAGCTCCTTGCTTAGATTCACTAAGCTTATCGATATGTAACTTCATGAAGAGTCATAATATGATATCAAAGTATATATCGCCTCTGCATGGGTGCGATTGCGATGCCAATGTTAATATTCAAACTGACTGTCGAGTCGAGGATCCAAGGCTGCCAGAATCAGCTAGATGCTTGAAAGTCATCTGATTGACCCCAAGCCTCAGCACTAGCACTTGGCATCGGACGCAGCGCGTAGCGCTGGCTCGACGATGCAGAGTAAGAGCAGCTTGAAACCGGCGTATATATGTAAGTAGCAAAGTGGGTGTATATCCAGGCAGAAATCCACAGGATCTTGACAAAACACGCTAGAAGCTTGGATATAAAATCCCTGGCGGTATCCCGCTGGCGATAATATAACCGCAAAGACGATGGAACAGCGCTGAAACAGGCCGACTGAACACATATACTGAACAGCATGAGGCGACACAAGCGGGCCGCTGAAAGAAAAAGAGGAGAGTCAGACAAAGCCCCTTTGTGGTGCAGGCGCGGGGGCCAAAAGGGGCAAGGCGACGGATCAGGATAAAGCACTGTCGGTAATTGTCACCCGTGGGCCGTAAGAGCGAGCCCGCCGTCGCTACACAGTGCACTAGTCCTAGCTCGAGTCTCAAAAATAATTCGTTGTTGGAAATACTGCATGTCCCCGCCCCCCGCACACACGCTCTGAACGCTCTTGACGTTTTGATTACCCCTCTTGCTTATACATCTCACGACTCACGAAACCCAGAATGCCGTCGACGACAACTGCCCAGTCTTCGAGTACGACCTCGCTCGCGCACGATACCATCGTCCCGAGCTTACCGCTTAGCAGGAAGCAGTCGTGTGTGCCGGCTGCTGGACTGGATGACGACGTAGCCGAGGCGCGGCGGGTGTGCACGGAGCGCGAGCTGGACGAGGAGGTGCGCGCGGTCCTGAGCAAAATGATCGAGAGAGTCGAAGAGCTCGTGAGTTGCTTATTTCCAGCTTGTTCTATTCTACCCGCTCTCGCTCCCGCATGGATTTATTGAATTTATTTCAACGTGCGTTACCCCACCGTGCATAGGCAGATTTGCTGGCACAGTCCCAGTTCTCGCAGGCAGAGCTCGAGACGTCGCTCGTGCTCACGCGGTCCAACCTCACGCTCGCGCTGTCCAACACCGAGATGCTCGAGGAGGCGCTCAAGCGCATGGGCGACGGCTCGGGGTCGGCTGGGCGCGATATCGGCTGGCGCCGCTGGAGCGATCGGGAGGGGAAGGGCCTCCTCAAGCGGTCCGTCACCATCGCAGAGAGAGCCGGGACGCCGGAGAAGGTGGGGGACGGCGTGAATAATAACGATGGCAGGCGCGGGTCCATCCACTCGCTCCCACCGCGCCCGGCGACACCACCAATCAATGCCGGTGCCAGTGCCGGTTCAGCTACGGTCCCCGTCGAACGGGTGCGAACGAACTCGACGACAGCACCGCCGCCTGCCAAGGCCACACCCGAAAGCCGTTTCTTCAAGTTCCGATTCGGGGGTGCACGCACGACGTCATCGTCGACGAACAACTCTGTCTCGGCGACAACTTCGCCCCGGGCCACATCGCCCACCCGGTCACTGACGCCGGCGCCGGGTGCGCAGTTCCAGCAATCGCAGTCAGATCCGTCGACGCCGGTTACGGCTACTCCTCTTCCTGCCGCTGCCCCTATCTCTCCGGTACCCGTGCAGACGAACAAAAGGGAGGAAGAGCTTGACGAATTGCTCGCAAAGGAGCGCGAAGCGCACAAGAAACTGCAGTCCGAAAAGGCTGCGCTTGAGGACGAACTCGAGAGTCTCAGCGCAGCGCTTTTTGAAGAGGTGCGTTGCATTCAAACTGCGCTGTCTTCTCATGTCACATTGTATATTGACATTTGATATACACTTTAAACAGGCTAATAAGATGGTGGCTTCCGAACGGCGGAAGCGCGCGGAGGCGGAGGAGGAGCTCCAAAACGTATTGTCGGAGCGAGAGGCCCTGCGAGGTGCGCTGCGTGTTGTGGAGGGCGAGAACACGCGCCTGCGTCAGGTGGAAGCTGAGGAGGCGCCAGCGGAGCAGGCCCGGCCAGATTTGTCGAGCACGAGCACGAGTGCGAGTGAGGCGCCGAGCGTGGACCCAGAGAACGTGTGGGCAAAGCCCACGCCGGCGTCCACGCCTCCGTGGCTGTCGGCGAGCACGACGCGGGCGCTAGAGGCAGGGGCGTCCACCGCTGCGCTGGCGGAGGCGCCGTCATTAATATCGTCGTCCACATTGGTTACCGACCCCACGGGGGCAGGTGTGGACGGGGATGGGATCCAAGAGGCCGATTCCCACCCGTTTTACACGCGCCTGGGGCCATCATCTCCGCCCGCTGGCTCCGCACCGTGGTTAGACGCTCTTGATTCACCGGACGACAACTTGAGCGACGCCGATACGGAATCGGTCGACGCCACTGCCGCTGCTAATGGGAATGATAAGGCCCGGAAAGAGCTAGCGGATGTGATGAAACGGCTGGAAGAGCTGGCGGACGACCTGGATTTGGGAGATTCTAGCGAGTAGATGGCTGCTGTTTCCTGAGCCACGTTCACATACAATGTACCATATCCACGCATGCTTTCTTGAGCAGCTTATAATATTATGTTGTCTGGAGTCGGACGAATGGGACGCGCAGATCCTGCAGGAGACAAGAAAGGGACGATCACGTGCCGGTGGGGGCTGTGGGGGCATGTGTACGCGTTGTGTGTGCCGGGCGTGGCTCGCGATTCATTTAGAACATTTGGGAGGATTCGAATTGATAATAATCCAATCAGACCCTGCCACTCAGCGGCCCTGCTCCTCGCTCGAAAAAAAACGCACCTCGTTTCCCCCGCCAACTCCCCAGCCCGTCGCCTACGTTCTCCTCGCCGCCGCCCCCGTCGCCATCGTCGCCAACAGCCCTCGTCGCCGCCATGCCCCCCATCCGCTCCGTCCACCACGCTCCCAGCGCGTCTGCCTACGCCAGTGCGCGCTTCTATTCCTCCCCCACCCCATCAATCTCCCGCTCCTCGTCCACCACCTCCACATCCTCCTTCCACACCACCCCCTCCGACCCCTTCATTCTCGACCCCCACGCCGCCGCCCTCATCCTCGCCTCGCTCCCCAACCCCGAGAATCCCACGCTCCCGCATGGCATGCAGACCCTCCCCATGGCGGTCGACTCCCAGCCCAAAACGCGCAAGCGCATCTCCCCCGCGCAGCTCAAGAAGCTCGAGAAGATGTACAAAAAGGATACCCACCCCTCGCGCGACGTGCGCGAGGAGCTCTCCCGGCAACTTAATATGTAAGGCACCTCTAATATCTTTCCTATTCGGGACACCTCATCTTAACGACCTTTTCTCCTCTTTTTTGATTCTTTTTTTTTTGTTCGCATCACCTATTGTACAATTGTACGCTGTACAGGGAACTCAAGTCGGTGACGATCTGGTTCCAGAACAAGCGCCAGACGATGAAGCGCGCGGCGCTGCACACGGCCGCGACGTCCATCAACAGCGGCTTCCTCCCGTCCTCATCTTCCTCGTCCCGGCCGCACTCGCCCTCGCCGCCACCGCCCGCGCTGAGTCTGCCCTCGCCGTCCAACTACCCGCGTCCGCATCTGCGCCCCGATGATGGGCCGCACTCGCGGTTCGCAACGGACGGAGCGGCTTCGGAGCAACACCGTCGCCTAACACAGGGGCGCTCCGCACAGCCTCATCCGTATCTGGGCCAGCCGCCGCGCGCCTGGGGCCCGTCGTCGTCCAGCTCGGACGACGAGCCCGAGGAGGAGCGAGAGCGGGAAAGCGGGTCGGAGCACTCTGGTGCGAAGCGATCGCTTGACTGGGCGTGTGCGAAGACGAAGCCGATGGCAACGGTAACAACAGCGGCAGCGGCAGCGGCGCGGCGGACGAGCGCGGATGGTGGCAACGGTGCTGCTGCGCCCAGCTACGGAAACGGCAGTGGGAGTGGCAGCGGCGGTAGTGCAAGCGACTCCCGGTCGGCCAGGTGGGATCGCATGAGCAAAAAGGACGAGATGGACGCGGCCTTGGCACTCTGCCGCCTCTTGCACGGTGTAGCTTGACTCCCGACACTGACCCGAACCCGAACCTCAAGTTCCCGCCCCTTCGAGTACTTAGAACCCCCCGCCCACATCATCATCGTAAAATCATCGTAAATACTAAAAATGGACAATGACTTATCACTTCGCAGTAGTATACATCGTTAACAGCCAAACCCATCCCCCTCCTTTCCTTTGCTCTTCGAGCCCGCAGGCGTCGAGTACATACAATAATACCTTTTTTTTGCTTCGTCTTTCTTCTGGCCTGCTGCGCTTGCTTGCTCGATTATTCTTGCTTCGATATTCAGTTCATAAGTCGGGCGGATCGTTGTATCAGAGGGCGCGTATGGCTTTCTTTGCTTGATCTTCTTCCCTTGCTGCAGCACTCTTGTAAATTTATTGCATCGAAAGCTTGCACGGGGTACCGTAAGTGCCCTCTCCTCGTCGTATTTCTCATTACTTTCCGCGCACGTAGTACACCGTTCCAAAACCAACCCTTACACAGTACACTATCATATAGCCTTATTTTCCTGTAATGAGATGGCGCAGCTTCTGCCATAGAATTCGAATGTATCCTCCCACCCGTGCGAAAATGAACGAAAGAGCGGTTGTTTCATATAATTTTTCCCCAACCCTGTCAGTTACGAGAACTTCCGTCTCATTTAGCCTGCATACAACGCGGATCTGACGTTCATCACTGCAAGCCACAAACATAGAACCCACTTCCAAAGGGCTGGTCAAGGCATTTTACTTCCCGTGGAACCATCTGCAAGGGCCTTGGACACAGACGAGCCGGAAATTGTGGAGCAGGTGAGATTTTCTCAAACAGTTCACGGATGCCTAACAAATTCAACATCCCAAAGAGAACAGCGTCGAATAGACCCACCCGTGGTGGCGAGAGACATAAGATAGGACAAGTCAACGAGCGGAAATTATAAAGGAATGCGTGAGCCGGATATTGAGTGGGTGTTAAAAACACAATGAATCCGTGTTTAAAATTGTCCGAAAGGCAGCAGGGAAACAGAATGAGAAGAGAAAGGAGAAATCGGAAATTTAAAGCATAGCTCCAAAAGCGAGCAGTCCCACGGCCACCGTGGCCAACACACCACACATACTTGACTCGGCGCTGCCGAGCCGGCCCGCAGAGTTGGAGCTGGAACCACCTGTGGCAGCAGGGCCAGCTGATCCACCCTTGGTTGTGGAACCGGATGCGTGGGTGGCCGCCCCGGATGCGCTAGTAGACGCACTAGTGGGTTGGACAAGGTCGGTATAAAGCGCAGTGCTGGAGTAGGTCACACAATTGGAGGATGCGGGAATGCGAGGATCGTACTGAGGCATACAGGTACTTAGTAGTCGGATGGATTCATTGAGAGTCGAGACACTTACGGGAATAGTGCTAATGGGACCAAGCGACTCTGCTGGCTGAGTGTAGGTCATAACTGTAAAAAGATTTGTGAGTATAGGTTGGAGATGGAACCATAGACGCTACGCACCGACACCGTTCGAAGTGTAAACACCAGGGAAGTCTTGACTTTCGCCTTGGCAAGCAACGAATGTATTGTTGGTGTAGGTGGCGGGAGCGTTGTATTTGCAACCGATGCGGTCATAGATGTGCTGGCAGTAGTTGGCGGCATTGGCACCAGCGGGGTCACAGACCTTGATGCAGAACATGCCGCCACCCATGAAGCTATGGAGGACAATGAATAGGTATAACTCAGGGTCCGCGAGGGTATATACTTACTTATGCCACTCGTGAACTTGTTGGAAAGTACCATTGTTTCCGTTGTTACTGGGGAACGCGTTGGAGTACATCAAAGCGCCAAGAGCGTTACCACGCTGCGAGTAGGGCGCGTGAGTAACATTCGAAATAAAAATAAAACGATAAAGAAATTACGAGGTCGGCACCGTGGGGGTCCAACTCTCCGCCAGAGTCCATGGGATTCATATCAATGAGTGCCTGGTTGATAAAACCGATGACCTGGACGTAGTCGGGAGTCACCATATACTGAACTCCAGTTAAAGCACCGCCAGGGATGGTGCGAGTGCCGCGACCCTTCTTGGTGCACCAAGCGACGGTTTCACCCTCAGTGTCAGCGATCGTGGAGTTCGTCATGGGGGGCGCCCACAGACAGAAGTCTAAGGTAGTGGGTCAGCTACCGCCATGATACGGGGACTAAATGCGGCTGACCATCGAGATGGTTGACAGTGGCAGTCTGGCACCAGGAGTTCGGGCCCTCCGTCGTGGAGTTGCAGCGGTTGTATCCCTGCTGTGTGCCACGGGGACCATTGCCGGTGTCGGCCTGGTAGGGCAGATCCGTCCAGGCGAAGACCTTGGAGGCGAGCGGGATGTCGGTACCGGTATCATAAGTGGTAGCGGGGGCTGGTGTGGGGGCGGGAGCTGGCGTAGAGGCGGAAGCTGGCGTAGGGGTGGGAGTCTGGGCGAGGGCGGAGGAGGCGAGGGCGGCAAGAGCGAAAAAAGAGGGAACGGCGAGCATGGCTGCAGAAGAAGAAAGAAAAAAGAGGAGGCGGTAGGTGGAGAGACGAGGGGCAGACGCAGCTGGCTTTTGAGACTTTCTGTTGTTTGGTCCTGCTTGCTGCGCCACGCGTGCCTTGTTTGCTTCCGCTGCCCTGCTTCTCGGAATCTCCGCTTCCCGCTGTCGCGTCGCAACTTGCCAACGTCGGACTCGCTGCTCGCCACCCGCCCCACGCACAGAATATATGTCCCGCTCGGCCTGCCGTACTGCACGGACAGCCATAATCACCAATGCTATTCCGCCCTGGCACGGGCGTAGATGCCTATGCAAGCAAACAAGCACGAGCAGTTTGCTGGGAGTGGATGCCGCTTAGGTAATGCGCTTGGCAGGATCCATATGATCACCCACTTTACGTCAGAACATCACTGCTGTTTCCCCGCGGCACTTGCCCCGACTCAACGCCGCGCTCTTCCTGATGTGTCTCTTCCCACTCATGCAAGTCACCGCGGCCGCGCGTGCGCATGTTCTTCCCACTTTTTCTGCTCTGCGCATACTTTGTGTTTTGTGGATGTTTCCCACAGTCAGGCCCTACGGCGCGGCGTGTTGACGGCAAGTCCTGGTTTCCCTTTCTATAAATAGCTCTCACTACATAATAGGCACAGCTAGTACTCGTCAACCGAACATCTTGACAGCAGACCCGGTTAATTTGCTCTCGTGTCTCAATTTGAATTGCGCGCACAATGGGAAATATGCGAAACAGCAAGGCCCTTACATAGATTTTACACACCGGATCCGTCCAAACCTCACCCAGAGTCAGGGAGTTGTTTTTGTCCCCACGACGTCCCAAGAAATATCAGCCAGAGGTTTTCATGAACCTCACCCTGAAAATGCCGCTGGACGCCCGGGCGAGGTCTAGTGGTCCGTGCGCATATTACTAATCTTATTAGTAAGCCTGTACCCGCGCGAGCTCGTTGAGCTTGCCAACGCGCCGCCAACTCTCTAAGTCCACCACTCTCCCTTGCACGCCCTTGTCCCCCTTTGCCCCCGGCCTCTAGGTTTCAAAGAATTTCAAAGTAAGTACTCGGTTTCAAGTAGCAGCGCAGCGCGAGAGCGCGGCACCCCAGTAACTAGGTTTTTCCTTTTCCCCCCCGCGTATCGTTGCCGTGCACACTAACTGACTCAAGGGCGGCGAGATAGGTCCCACCGCCAGCACCAACTCCACCTCCTTTGCTCACACCACACTGCGCCGCGCCCCAGTCCCTGCCGTCGACCTCGCACGTGTGTTGGTCTGCGCCTGCTGCCGTTAGCAACTGTGTCGACGCGCGAGGGTGGCTAGGGGGGCAGCTGTGTTCTTTTCCCTCCCGCCGCACTGCGGGTCCTCGCTTCGTAGCCCCGCTCTGTTTTGGTTGTGTCCTCGCCCTGATGCCTTCGTTTGCGCGCAAGAGCGATTTCCGCGCCTACCCTCTGCGCGCTGGCATTCGGTCCAGATACCACATATATATCCTATGTATGTAGTGTAGATTGAGCATTATAATAGCATGAAGTACTGCACTCTATCATATATGTGAACAAGCCGCAAAAAAAACCGAGCGTACAAAACCAGAAAATTCTAGCAGCCGCTGTTACTGCATGTAATTGCTGACAAAGCAGCTGGCGACCTCAGCAGGACATTTCTCTGAGGCGGCACAGTGCTCAGCGTACTCATCGGGCCAAGGTTGTCAAAAACCTCAATCAGAGGTTCGGTTGTTTTTGTCCCTCCGATATTTAAAAAAACCTCGCCCTGAGCTCATATTGATGTTTTTTTTTGAGACAGGGGCCATACTTCAGGGAAAGGTTTTGACGGATCCGGTGTGTAGTCTCACCCTTGCAAGATCCACATCCGGGCTTGGCCTTGCCGCCCAGATTTGCTCACCAGCATGCTCGTGGGCTCGTCAAAATGCCGTTTTCAGACGGAGCGATGTATCGTCGAAATTAGTGCATATGTGATATCCTCGAGCTCCTGGTGACGTCGATGGCTTGGCTATCATTAAACGAGGATGCTCGATCGCGGTAATCGACTGGGCACGGTTAGAACTTAGCACACACGGAGCCAGATGACGTCCCCAGTCGCAGTTTGTAAGTAAAATGTATGTAACATGCGCTGCGCTTGCTTCGTCTTGGCACTGCGACTGGAAGGTGATTGGTCGTGCTGCATGCAATCGAAAGCGGCTTGCTTGGAGCTCTGGGCGCTACAAAAGCGGTGAGTCAAGTGACAGGAGAAAGAGTAGGAGCAGCTTTCCGCGGAATACCTTACGTAACACACACGTGAATCACGTGAGAATGGCACGTGACCAGTCGCGCAGGGTTCGGTAAACAAAACGGGTGCAACAAACAACGCGTTCGCGCTTCACGTTCCTTGGTTCATCATCCGCACGCTGTCCTGGAGGAAACTTGGAGATCTGGCTCGTTCGCGCAGTCATGCCTCCTATTCGCGTCACCAGCCCGTATATGTTCTCTCGCTCGTCTTCATCGACATCGACCTCGTCTTCATCCACTGTAGCTAGCACCGCTCCATCGCCCTCGCCGGCGTCCCCTCCAGGCGAGATCAGGCCTCGAACGCGCATCACCCCCGCGCAACTTCATGCCCTCGAGAGCCTATATCTGCAAATAACACACCCGTCTCGCGATGCGCGTGAAAAAGTAGCAGAAGACATCGGACTGTACGTCAACTCCTCACTCCGCCTCTTCCCCATCACCACACTTCGGACCACGCGAGCTCGCGTTACTATTGTCATTGACACTCGATTTATTTGATCTAAAGGGAGCTCAAAACTGTGACAATCTGGTTTCAAAATAAACGGCAATCGGCCAGACGTTCGTTCGTCGCGCGAATACCCGCCGTGCAATACCCGCACCACGCACATCAACCACATTCCCCCTCCAGCCCGCTTTCCCGCTCTAAACCCACCCTCGATGCCTTCGCCGACCGCTCGCGGAGTACTCGTTCTCCCGCCCGCCCGTCTCGTCTGACGCTAGAATGGGCATGCGAGCGCGCTACTCGTTCTCCCCGCGCTTCCCATCCGCACCCCCATGTCCATTCTCATTCCCGTACATACTCGCATTCCCCCTCGCACTCGCACTCGCATTCCCAATTGCCACATACCCATTCGCACTCTCGATCACGCTCAATGTCGATACTCGATCCGAACGGCTGTTTGTCCTGCGATGACGAAAAAGGAGAGCCGGACGCCGATATCACGGACACGCTGAGCTTGGGGAGCGCATTTCTTGAAGGGTCCGGAGAGGACGAGATGCAGGCTGCTCTCGCCCTCTGTGGACTCCTGCGCGGGTGACGGTGACGATGATGTTTTGGATGAACGTGAGACCCGAGTGCTCGAGCTCGAGATTTGAGCTTGAACTTGACATCAATTTTAACGACTTTCGATGCCCCTGTAAGTCACCGAGCATGTACTTATTTCACCTCTTCAGTATGATTATTGTTGTTTCATTTTACATGAATGAAATCGGTGTGATGGGTGTTCTAGTTTTTGGGGAGCACGGAATGAGCAGGAGTGCGCAGGTTTTAATGGCACTGGGGGAAGAGGATATCTGACCTCGAACGCTGGCTACGGATGGGATCAAGGGTGATTCCTCGAAATGCGACCAACAAACGATATCATATCCCAAGTTGGGCGGGTGCTCTCATCGGAAAGCGCGAGAGTTGACATTGTTGACGCTGGCCGAAGGGGTTCGTGGAGTTTCTCCAGCGCCGCCTTGAGCATATCCAGTGCCTGTTTCTGTGTCCCCTCGGCCGCGCTCACGTCATTGCATTCTTGAAGATTGCGCATCAATTGCTCGAGTCGGGCGTGCGCGATCTCGATGTACCCCCTCGTTCGATCAAACGCCCCAACCTTTTCCAGAAGCGCTATGAACTCGAGTTTACTCGAGCGATCTGTTGGACGAGCGCTGTGGATTTCTGCACAATCGAATCATCGTCACATGTTACAAGAGCATCCGCTACAGCAGTGAATAAACCCTCGGGGGACGCACCGGTGATTCTCTCGATGATGTCCTCCGTTGACACGTCGGCGGAATACCGCAGAGCCATGATTAAAGGGAAGGAGAATTTGCCCTCCTCCAAGTCGCATGCGAGGCCTTTGGTAGCCTCGAGCGGCCCACCCACCGCCAGGTCGAGGTAGTCGTCGCGAATCTGATAGTATAAGCTGAATAAATTCGTGAGCTCGAGCAGATTGCCGAGTTCCTTCGGGACATCGCCAATAATCTTTTTGTCCAAGGGGTCGATAAACGGAGGGGTGAGCGCCATGAGAAGACGCAAACCAATCCTCAAAAGTGCACCAGTTTCTGAACGAGAATTTTCAATTTAAGTACGTTCTTGAGGGTAAATTGACAAAGGCTGTCGACGCACTTCCGAGGGCCATCTCCGCATACTGCTCGATGTCTGGACAAACGCCGCGGTCCCTCCAGTACATGTCCAACCCCTGGCCGCGGTGTGCATCGATCATCTCTTCGGCGAAGATGCGCATACGGGCAGCGGGATTGACGTCGAGGTTGGACACGGACTCGAGGACCCGAAAGCACTCGATGTACGCGCTGTTGATCGTTGCTGGGATGCCGTAGACGACGTGGGCAGCTGAAATATAGGGTTGCATATGTACCATGGGCTCGTGTAGGATACCAGACAAAAGGGTGAGGGATACTGACCAGGTTGGCCTCTTCTCACTTGGCCTCCATCCTCGATATCGTCGACGCTGGTAGGCCACCGGGCACGACGCCATCAAAATGCATGTCGAGCATTGCCAAAAAGCGGCAATATTATTCCTCACAGCAAAGCTAGCGTTTGAAGCCTCTGTGCGGCATCTTTACAGACGTCGAGGGTCTCCTGCGAGGCCCCCAGCACCGTCCCGAGGATGTCGAGCAGGCGGCTGCTCACTTGCTTGCCCTGCACGCGTGAGAGATATTGATAGGGTTCCAACAAGAGATCATCAGAAACGGGCTCCGAGTGTTCTATGGGAGCCATCAGCGAGCCCTTGCTGGAGATCTGATGAGAGTCGAAACAATTGACACGAATGGATAAATCGATTGCAAAGCTGCGGGCCCACGGCTGATGTTATAAGTACATCGGACGCGATCGGTCGGAGTCAAAAGTCGCGTTGAAGAATCAGCGCGTCTCCCTCAGAGGCCTTCTGCTGCATGATTTTCCCATACAACTTGCAAATCTATTTTATTTATCTATTGATCAACCCGATACCCATACAACTTTTTTGTGATACAACCGTGATACATAATAGCACGCATGCCTCGGCGCCGTTGGCTCTAAACGGCTACGAGCGACAGCGTGAGAACCTGTGCTTTACTTCCACCGGTGTACACAGTCGAGACGACTGTCCCGCTTGGCGTGGAGTCTGCTGAGAATGCCGTCGAACCGGAGTACGTCAAGAGGAGCGAGTTGCCAGAGTTGCTCTGTTGGTGTCGACCAGGGTATGAAGGTGGAAAAACACGCAAGATATCGGTTAGCACTTAGGCACTTGGATAGTGGAGTGTGCATAGTTTCAGGTAGAACTGCTCACGGTTGAAAAAGTGCTCGCTGTGCCGCCGCTCGCACACGAGAACACGCCATTGGCTACACCACACGGACCCTTGCTCGAAGTGAGGGTGATTCCGCCCGACGCAGTCTTTGGTGTGAACTGAGCACAGGTCTGGGTGGACCACGTGCCCGCCGAAAGGATACACCCAGTCTGCTTTCCGGATGCCGTATACGCCTGAAGCGTGAATTTACTGGGCACGCCGGTGGGGGCCTGTATGTCCGATCAACGGAGAGATTACTTATTAGAACAGCAGTGGTTGGCGTATTCTACATGATTTCAATCAAACACGTACGGGTCCAGAGGTCGTGGACTGTGGTTTAGGTATGAATTAGCGTTGGTGACAAGGGGGAAGGGGCGAATCTACGTACGCTGGTAGGGGAGCCACCACCACCACCGGTCCTGGGCTTGTACACGATTCCACTCGTGGGGCATGAGCCCTTTATAGAAGCATCTAGATAGGTAAGACGATATTGATGTTAAATATCTATTTATATTGCGGGCTGGGAAGAGTATTTACCGATCGGTATAAATTGACCGTCAGCGACAGACCCCTTAAGGTTGTAGTAGTATGAGATTCCATTCAAGGCACCACTGCTGCAATCGAGAGCGGGCACGAATCCCTAATGAGGTTGCAGGGGGCTGTTTAACTAGTCGCTCATAAGATACGTATTTATGGGAGCGGGCTTACCCATGATTTCTTAATCGCGGCTTGGAGTTCGGTGTAAGTATAGGTCTTGGTTCCCGGTGTAATACCAGCAGCCGCAAGCCAATTGTAAGTGGGCAACGTCTGTAGCATGTGGAGAATTAGTACATCAATAAGCTTGCCGCGTAAATAGGGCGCGACGCACCTTGAAAAGCCGGACGACAGTCTCAAAGAAGAGTACAGCCTAGTCAATAAAGTCAAGTTAGCAACGTACTGTTGACAATGCGGGTGAACACAAACCTCTGTACCCTTCGGACTGCCAGAAGGTAGGCAAGATGGCTTCAAGGTGCTATGTGCGTAATATGGAGTTAGTGACTTGCATTATTTGAAAGCGGAGATATAGATACGAACCTCATGCACGTGCCATGCTTTCCCCACTCATGTTCCCAGAACTGCTCGTTCTTTCCATTGATGTCGGTCCAGTACTATGGAAATGCAGCGCGTCAGAATTGGTAGAAGAGATGAGTGCGATCTCAACATGATAATCACCGTATTCATATAGTTTACCAAGTCCGATTGGCCAGCATTTTTGAGTAGCTAGACAAGGCGCCAAGATTAAGCAGGCGTTCAAGGGCATCGGAAGTAACGGAGAAGGATACGCACCGTGCCTATGCCCGTGTAAGCGCGGGAAGGATCACAGCTACTGTCGTATGTGCCGTCGCAGCTGGAGAAAAGGCGGAGAAATATGAGCATAGCACCCCGAGAGGCGACTCTTCGAGTGGCTGTACGCACTGGTCAGGCCACAATCTGTGAATAGAAAGGCGTAGAACTGATCAGCTGGTTTGTCAAAGGTGATGAGCATCATGCGAGAAAGATGGCGTACCCATGGATGGTCCAGCTACTATCTGGTCCGATAGGATCCCAGAACTGAGTCTGCATCAGTAATCCCTGTGATATTATCACAAATCAGAACACGAAGTTCAAAAGGAATGGGAGATAGGAGCAAGGACGTACGCCAGGGTACTCGAAGCAGCAGAGGTTGGGGACCGCAGTCGTGTTGCCGCATGATGCGGAGCCACCCGCGGGGCAAGAGTCACGGCCGAAGAGGCCGCTCGACGAGGTCAACCCGTCAGAGAGGAAGGGGATGGCCAACGCGGCGGACGCGACAGAAGACGCAACCAGGAGCTGGAGGGCAACCATTTGGAAGTGAACGAAGGGGGGGAATACTCTGTTTGATCCAACAGCAGCAGAAAATCGCGAGATTTATATCCAGATCACGCCCCCCCCCCCCCCCCCCCCCCCGGCGCGCCGCCCCAGTAGCACGGCACAGAAGAACGCGCACTTAGCGAAATGAGGAGGGATAGATTCCGTCGCGGGGTACGACGCATGCTCATTGGCTGCAGACGGCCAACGTGAGCAGGCTGCAGCGAGAGCCCACATGCGTCGCGTCCCTTATCTGCACTCCGCTGCGGGATCCCCGCAGGGCGGTGACGCGCATCGTCCGATCGCTGCGACGACCGCGTGCGCCTGCCATCCTATCTCCACTCTCCATGCGTCTCTCTCTCGCCGGCCGTGTTTCACGCGGTGTTTGCATCAGAAGCTATTGGCTCCAACACCATCCATCACCCCATCGCGAAATATTAATGACAGCAACAGCATATTACTATTAGTGCACTCGACTAGCGTGACCATTAATTAGCACAACGCACCCACCACGAGATATCATGTATATAACAGACATTTCGCGTCAACCGTCGTCGCGGACACGTCCTTTTATTGCACTCGGCCCGGTCGACATCGCAGCAGGTACCAAGATTAGACCGCGACGCGGGCCTTCTTGGATCTCGAGCCTCGACTGGCGCATCTATTCCGCGCATCCCGTACTTCCATCTTCCTCCTCAAGCTCCGAGACCACAGAAACGTCTCGAATCTCCAAGCCTCCAAGCGCTCCACGTACGCGGAACATGGAGATGAAGCTCCGGAAGTCGGAACATGTGCACGCCCGAGAGTGGTGTCGGGAAATTATGGGCGCGAATATTGAACGTGCCAAAGCAAGTGATTTCGATTCATCCCAGCTGCCTTGGCGCGGAGGCGTGGAGGCGGGACGTCTAGATGCGCAGCGTGGGATGTTTCACGCACCCGAGGGCCAAGACGCGCCACAGCGACAAAACAGTAGAGACGATTTGCGAAAATACTCGTCGTGTACACGTATGTACTTATTTCTTCGTCGAACGAATCCGAAGCAAGAGTTTGAATTGGCGACTAATTCGTACCGGGCCAGCTGGAAGGGTTATGAATGAACTGTTGACTTGGTCGCATTGAATCCAATCGCACCTCCACTCGAGCGCCATTCATCCAAGATCTCAAGCACTCTCACGACCACCCATCGATTCATTAATCTCAGCACAACCTCCAACAAGAAGGGATACGACGCCACACTGTATATATTCCTGCGTTCAACGTAAGACAAGAGTAAGCGAAAACAGTTGCGAAAAAAACAAATGTTTGTACAGAGAAGAGCAAACTGAAGACTACGGTGACTGTGTGAGAGGAGCGGATAACCGACAAGAGGAGAAAAGACTTTGGAAACAGCGCAGGAGGAAGAAAAGAAATTTGTGTAAGAGAAGAGAAGAGACGGAGACCAGATTGCAAGAAAAGACGAAAGTGAGCCGGAAAGAAACGTATAAGTACATAAGAAGGGTACAAGTCGAGAAAAGACGGCGGCCTCCTAAAGCCTTTTTCCTTCCGCGAGCGTGTATAAGGTGCGAGAGCAGCAAAGAAAAAGACCCGGGTGTAAAAGGGGTTTTGAAGGGGATGGGGATTGGGGGACGAGATGGGGGATGGGGGGTGGGGATTGGGGGGCGATGGCAGTGATGCGAGAGAGAAAAAAGAACAGGAAATCAATAGAGGAGCTGATAAAATGGAGATGTCCGGGGCATATCATTAAAAGGAAATTGAGCAAAAAAAGAAAACGAAACGGTTTGCAAGGTAATAGATAGGCGTAAAATCGTGCAAAAGAAGGTGGGGGGAGCGGGGCGGCCAATCAGTCGTCTCACTTCTATAAGTCTATGTGATGCGTATAAAGCGAGGAAAGGTTGATTTTGGGGCGATGAAACCGTGGTGAGCGTCTTCATCGCGGATTGGTTGAGAGGTGATGGTTCATGATAAGCTAGATACGATAACGGCGCGAGATCAATAAACCGTTCCGAAGAGACGCCGTAGGATAGAGAGAGCTCACTCATTAGTTCTTCGCACCGGTACCAACGGTAACTCCAAACGAGGAGCTAATCCATGTCCCGCCGTTCACATATGCCGGCAGCCCCAGCTTCATCTTCTCAAACGCCGCGGGGGTGCTGCTGGGTGGTGGCACTTTCCCAGCGGGCGACCCAACAGGCGACGACTGGAAGAAACAGTACCGCTGGATAAACTCCAGCGGCGCACCAGCCAGTCCGTTCGGGAAGTTCGACGGCGAGTAGGGGCGCCCGTCGATCTTCTCTCCGGCGATAGTCGGGAGAGGGACCGGCGACGCACGTCGCTCCGGAGATAGCGACGGGAATGGAATGAAGGTAGGAATGGAGAGAGGTGGAGGAAGCGGGAGCGGCGCCGCGATTGGCTGTGGCGAAGGCGACCTCGATTCAGGGGGCGTAATCGAAGGCGCACGACCAACTTCCACGGGTGCCTCCACCTTCTTCTCTTCGACCTTTGGACTACCAATAGAAATCCCTTCCAAGCCGGTCCACACGCCGTCCCAGCTGCCCGCGCGCTTCCTGCCGCCTTCTTGGATCTCCTTCACGCCCGCGGTGCCGACAACCTCGGCGCTCGCCGGCACCTTGGGGCTGACGGTCGTCGCAGGCATGCCGTTGACAATCTCAAGCGACAACTTGGGAAGCATGTTGGGCGGCGGCGAATCAGGCGGCGATAGGGGCAATGGGACGCCTGCAGAAGGTGACTGTAGTCCAAGGAACCTCAATGTCGGAGGTGAGTAGTTGGACAACCTCAGCTTGGGTGTCGGCGGCACTGGAGACCTGAGGACAATTGGGGCTGAATTAGGCGCAAAGTGCAGAGGCGCGGGAGGCGCGGGGCGGGGCGACGCTATCACTGGAACTGGAGCAGAGACCTTGGGCGGAGACGTGTTCGGGGACCGCGTCAGCTTGACCTTGGGCACCGGTGCGGGGGCGGGTGTCGGCCCAACGCGTTCAAAGCCAACAGAGTAGTTCATGTTGCTGTTGTTATCCCACCACTCACCGCCGTGGTCGGGAAGAGAATACCTAACCACGAGCCACATGCGCTTCTTGTCTAGCGTGCGCTCAAAATCCTCAAGCTTGATCTGGAACGTGAACCGGTCCCATTGGCCAACCAAACCTGACCCAAGATTACGGGCACTCTCCCGATGAACGGGGTAGGAGGAGAAAGGTGGAGGGAGCGAAGGCAGGGAAGCCGCATGAGCGCAACTGACCTCCGAGGTCGTCTGCCAGTCGTCGAGGGTGAAACGAATAATCACGTTCTTCGCAAACGCAATATTGCGGACGAGAACGGAACCACGGATCACCGGCGGGCGAGAGGAGGGAAGCACGAGCGTCTCGAGATGCACGTTGGGCGTGGGTTGAGAAGCAGAAGGATTCTCGATAGAACTGAAAGGAGAAGCGGGTGGCGGAGGTGGCGTCGGGACCGGAGATGTCAGGGCGGTAGAGAGGCGAAGAACGGGTTCGGTATTTGCAGGGGCCGACGACTTTGTCATGCGCGGGAAAGGATACGAATCATCGTCTTCCGTAGTAAATCCGTTCTCACCCTCGGTTTCGGTCTCATTCTCATCCACACCAATAGTGATTCCAGGATGGCCAGCTGGACTCGAGTTGAGAGAGACAGCCGTTGGGCGCTGGCTTTTCTCGAAGATGACAATGGATTCGAGACCGAGGCCTTTTTCGGCGAAATGGACAGCTTTGGGCATGGGTGACGCGGGTTCGGAGCGAGTAAAAGAGCGTTGGTGGGCAGGAGCGAGCGGCAGGTGTGGGGAAGATTGCGTGGACTGCACGCGGGTGACGATCAGTACCGTTTTGGGACATCGATGTGATAGGATCTTACCTTAAGGGAAGGTTTGAGTGGCTGGCCATTGCTTTTCCGAACTAAAGGCGTTTCTCGGAAGGTGGGGGTGGTGGGTACGGATTGTGCGTACGAAGCGTCCCTTCGAGAAGGGTGGACGTACATGGTCGGGCGGGGGGAAAAGGACGCCTGTGTGGGAGATAACAGGGGGAAGGGAATGGCGTCTTTTTCCTGGGAATCGTGCATGTCTGCGCCGAAAGAGGAGGCGAGGGATAAACCTTTGAGGTTCTTTGACGGGGTGGGTTCACCAACGTGAAGACCAAGGCCCATCGCGGGCGGGGCGGAGTCATTGTCGTCGTCATTGTCATCATCATCGTCGGCCAGACGGAAAACAGGGCCGCGACGGGCTCTGCGGGGGAGACTGGGCAGCGGGGCAAACGCGCCGGGCCCCTGCTCTGCAGAGAAAGTAATGGTGCTGCCGGAGTGCGAGCGGCGGTGACCACCAAGACGGAAGGCCGGCTGCTCGACGGGTGGTGCCTGGAAAAGGGTGGACGTCTGGGGATTCGAGTACGGCATCGTGGACGACGGCGGCGGCAGCGGCGGCGGGGGGGACGGGGGGGACGTGGAGGGGAGCACCACGGACGGGCGAGGGAGCGTAGGGCTGATCGTGAGTGGGACGGGGGTAGCTATATAAAATCGTAGAAAATGCATTTTACTATGCGCAATTTTTTGAAATTGTTCGCAAACAGCGCCAAATGCGACCCAAGTGTAGGACCCGATGTTGGATTGCCGCCCGTCCGACCTCGGACTAGCCGCCGTGACAAATAGCTGTGACGGCCCATTTCCGGCAATACTTGGTGTTCTCACCTTGACTCGACTTCACATTCGCCCAGACGGCCAGCGCGCGCTGGCCACGACGAGTGCGAGTGCAGCGGGTGCAGCAGGTGCGGCGGCTGCTGGCGTCGTCCGAAGAGCGCGTATACGCAGCCTGCGGCAGGAGATCTGGCCCGAGCACAGCAGCTTCTGGAACTGCAACGTGTTGGCGACATACGAGTTTCGCTTCTTATCTCAAGCATCCGTAAACAAGCCAGATCGGAATCCAGATCTTCCAAGCGACTCAGCGCCAGGGGAAATGAAGAAGCGAAAACAATTCTCACCCCGTTTCCGAGCCCATTCCAAAACCCTCCCCCTGCTAAATGTGTCGTCCTGGCCCATCGATCTCTGCTGTGCACCACCGATCGCACCACCTTATCTACCGTCCGTCGGGCTCTGTGCACGGTCTCCACGGTGCTCCGGCTCTGACACTCTGTGTCTCCGCGTCGCTGCGCCGCTCGAGCTGCGCGCGCTCGCCTGCTCCCCGCGCTGCTCGGACGCGGACATGCCCCCAAAGATCTGCTCTTGATGTCCCCAACCAAAATCACGTATGACCTACGATGACGCACTGCAATATTCAACACGTGTGTTACCAAGCTGGCTGCCGCGGGATATCGCCCCGGCCCTAATCTTGCACACAAATGGTCTCGGACGGCCGAGCTCCACCACCGGACTGGGCTTTCGTCGCTTCCGCCAGCCAATCGCCGGCCCAGCGGGGTTTTCTCCCATTTTTTTTTTCCAGGGAAAAGGTGCGTCTATTGTCAGAAAACATTACTACGGATGCTGTGCTGGGTTAGTCAAAGCCAGATAAGAGCGATAAGTCACAAAGGGTGCAAATTCTATTGCGCTCTCGGTTTCGTGATCCCCGCCTTCCAGGCGCAAGAACGTGCCCTCTCGATCATTTGTCGGCACTACCCCCCTTCAGCTCAACTCTGCTCGGAGTGCAAACGTTCGTCGTCGCGTCATCCACGACATGCTCGCCTCCCCGCCGCGGTGCGCGATGAAACACGCGTCGGTTCACGTTTCAGGCGCGCAGGCCACCCAAGCGCGCCGCCGGTACGACCGCAAGCTTACTGCCAACCTTACGCGCGAGTCTCGGCGCCCGTAGAACGCTCTACAAAGACCTGTATACTACCTTTGTCACCTAATTTTAATGTGATACTCAGGTAGGCAGCGTCCCGTTCTCCCGTCCTCACCCTTCTTCTGCGTCTTCTTTTCCTTTCAGTCGGGATACGCCCATATGGAAGTACCAGGGTGGCCAAGGAGTCAAGCATCAGTGGCGGAATCCTCCTTCAAAGACTCGCCAAATCTCCCATGCCCACCGTCCAGTTCCGGCCTTCATACCAATACATTCCGCTCCCGTACAATGCCTGAGATCAAATCGCCTTCAAAAGGGACGAACTCGCAATCGCGTCGGATTGTGGCGCACGTAGGCTCGCGACCGGTCGTTTCGAAATTCAATCTCTATACAAAAAATTCTAGTCCCCTGGAAGAAAAGGAAGCGTCTCCGGAAAATGCTGTGGGACTTCCCCCGCCGGCAAATGAGATCACTCTTCCCACCTCGGTCTCCATGTCATTGCTTATCTCAGGGCGCTCGCCTGGCACACCTCGTCGACGACAACGACCTCGAAAAATTAATTAAACCTCCTTGCCACTGGCATTACGACTATTCACGAGGTCGCTGGGTCGCCTAGCGCATAAAATACGTGGCGCGACGCGTCAGACTCGGAGGGACAGCGGAAGACGCGTCTCTTACGTGACAAAGTTGCGCGGGAAGGAACTGAAATGACTTCCCGATGGAGCAACCATTTGGGTTCAATCGGAACGTCCTTATTAATTGCCCTATCTTCGCTGAAGGGAGCATCTTACGGTACACCGCCAGCCACCTCTCGCAATCCCCCGCCCTCCACTGCCTCCACTGCTTACGAGCAGTGTGACATTATTGAGGTGGAGGACCTGTTCGCGTTCCGCCGCACCGCGTATCCGCGAATGATGGAGGTATGGGGCGCGGAACACCCCCAGGATGTCCCCAGGGCTCGGGATGTGCCGACGTGGGGAGGACGAGACTAATTGATAGTGGCAGCGCTAGGCAAAAGATAAGTCTCTGATCCTTCCATCGACTTTCTACGATAGGGATGTGTATCGTCTACGCCGCGCCCTTTCCTTCGATTCTGCGGGGCCCAACGTTATCTGAGGATCCCGAACTGGCGTGGAGATGGCACACCGTCGACTAAATTGCAAAAAAGTGGGGGGGTTTCCGAGACACAAAGCGCAATGTAGTCGGAAAGGCAAAAGCTGCGGTACCATGATAAGTAGGCGCTCGGTTTATTATGTCTATCGCCAGCAGCCCGGGAGCCAGGGTTCCCTTGATCGGGTACTTGATAGTGCGGGGTAGGACCGGAAGTCGGGTCGGTTGGTCGATGTCGCAATAGTGGTGCGCTCTCCACGCCTTGTCGTTGGAGGCGCCCTTAGGCTGGAGCGTATTGCGTTGGGGGAGCGCAGCTACTGAACAAGAGCGCCAAAAGACATTGGAGATCGATATGCACAGTGGTGGGGTCGGGAATTGAGGTTGCCTGCAGCAGCCAGCATAGGCTCTCATTACGCGCAATCGGAGACACCCCATTTTTTTTTCCAGCCAATTGCATGTCCTGGCGATTTTGTATAGAGCTCGGCTGGCCTTGGGCTAACCTCCAAGCTGCAAGGAATATGAAATCCTACCTGTTTCCGGACATATTGAGTCTACATAAGTAACCATGTCGGCCGGCGGAGTCGATACCTTTACTAATACCAAGCGTCGCTAGCGCCAGACGGCTAGTACTCCCGAGTAATCTGCAGAACGTTCTGGCAGGTTCTTTCAAATAGTGCACGTTTTCTGAATTCGATAATCGCACCAATGTCGTGCAGTCCTTAGCCCAAGGGCGTTCCTTGCGTGTTGCAGCTCAGCTGCATCAACGGAGACGATCGGGCCAGAATATTGATTCAATTATTCGAATATTTATGATGTAAGGGCGCGCAGGTGAGTACTCGATCGGTCTCATCTCACCGTTTTAGATCTCTTTGTGTCGCGGACTGTCGTGGGCCGCCCGCGGACGCCGGCCCTGGGCTTTGCCAAAAGGATGGACACTCCGACACCGAGCATTGAGACTCGGGGCGCCGGCAGTCGACAGGCAGTTCAAGAGCGCCGATACGACCGTCCTGTCGGTCTTGTCGGTACAAGTAGAACGCGTTATATTTGGCCTTTATCCCAGAGGACCTTGTAGCCGCGCCTTGGCAATCTTGGAAAAATCATGGCTCGCGCAATAGTTCTTCACATTCGAGTGCTTACCCTTGCCGCCGTCCTGAAGCCTCGCCAACGTGATCGTAACCAGCGCGTAGAGAGACTACACGTCAGGGTCTGGCATTCTGGTGTGCATCGGCGCACTCAGGAAATAAGGACAGGTTATGTGCGACGATGATGCAACATGGCATACGACCTGTCCTCTTTTCCTGACGGCGGCGATAGATGCTCGAGATTAGATTAGGGCGCAGTTGGGGGTAGCATGACGTGACGCCAGTATACCTGTCCCTCGCCGAAATACACTTTTCGACGCCACCATCTCACTCTGCAGTTGTCCATGCGGCTTTTCCTGCTCGCATGACCTTGGGATAAGCTATTAGCCCGCTTCCAACGGAGATGAATCAGCAGCGTGATCATAAACGCACGAGTTATCCTGCTTTCTTGCTCGATGAAAAAACGAAACTTACTATGATCACGGTACCATGGCGTGATTTGCTCGCGCCACCGCCGGCGTGCGTCAGTCGTTCGAGGTCATTCGAGGGCGCTCTATAGATCTCGCGCCCATCTATTGCCTTTTAGGCTAGGGTGCTCAGCAGAGCAGGTGGTCTAGGAACAGCTGCTAAGATCCCTGAGGTGTATACGTAGAAGAGTTTGGGCGAAATAATCAGAGCATATTTCTTCGACGCTGCGCCGATCCGCGGATAAGGCGCTACGTATTGTGACAAGAGCGAGGGTATACAAGAAGTCGGTCGGCCAGCGTCCGTGACGAGCGAGGTTGGCGTGAGCGCGCGAAGGTGAGTCCCTGATCAAAATCATGATGACGTTGCGCGCGGCTTCAACAAGCGCAAATATCGGATTTTGCGGCCGAGAAGCGGAAGCCATCGACTTCGTCGGAGGTTCTTCGCTGACTTCAAGCTTCAGGCAACCATCGCCGGCTCATCATGAGCATACCGCAAGGTTCAGACGCGCATCTCTCTTTCAGGAAACTATCCGTGAATTAGAATGGCTCTCCACACGCCACAAAATTTTGTTCAAGCCTGGAATCGGAGAAATGAGGGGTAGAACGCATGTGACTTTACGGCCTATTGGCATTTGCAGCTTCACTTCCACACGAGGATGTTTCACAGCGGCAAATAAAATTTCTTGTTGTGAAGTGGGATATAATTCGTGCTCTCGGTCTTGGGTACGGCAGCGGTATCACGCTCAAAGGCTGTGTCGCTGACAGTAGTCTCCTGTGACCGAGTGAAAAGATGTCCTTTTACATAGTCAGCCGAGAACGATTCCTGTGATGTCGAGTAAGGGCGGATCGAGTGTCCGTGACTTCCTCGACTTCTTAGGGTTATGGATGCGTCCCAGCAAGCGTCGCGCTGCAAAATTTAGGCGATAAAGTTGAGGATGACGTTGCACGTACCACTTCCCTTCACTTCCACTCATACGCGTGGTTTGGGTTACGTTCGTGAAGGCTGCCCATATGATCCACCTCGGCATCGTTATTGCTTGCTCACATCACTGAGAGATTAAATCGATGGCGTTGAGCACGCTCGCCTTGGGCCGTGTACATTGGTCATCGCGTCCGGCATTCCGGTCAAATCATCCAGAAAGACATCCGGAGGTAGTGGGAAAAGTAACCCCCAAAAGACAGATTGTTCATGCATTGCTGCCGAGTTGCACAGAGAATGTTCCTCTGCATATCTAGTGGCGCCATTATACTCCTGTGCGTTCACCCTCTCTGGCGGATAATTATCGGCGACCAAGAGGGCTTCAGGCATTTGGGCCCCGGTGGCTGAAGTGGTGTGTGCTGGATGAATTCCCGGTGTCTCTAGAAATCCTCGTGTGAGGCGTTTCGGTTTGGGGGGATCTTCATGCATGCTTCACCTGGCGCTTCTGCATCCCCAGCCAATTGCCGGAGGGTCCGGATGAATCGTGGAAACGCCAATGCTCCGGCTTTTTGCAGCTACGGAAATAGAGACAGGAGGAGCTGGTTTGAGGTGTAGCCTCCGAATCCAAAGTCTATATGTGTTTTCCCGAGACCAAGATGAGTATGCGATAGTAAAGAGGGGCGTGTGACGTCCAACATACAGGTACTGCGGCAGCGTAGGAATACTTGATCAGAGGCATCAGTCTTAGTGACTTCTATATTTGGATGCAAGTTCATTTCCTCGGTGGCTATCGGTAGCCGACGTTCTTACGAGTTAGGCACAGTCGGTTGCAGTCAATTAGCCAGCCATGCGAGATTTATATGCCGGGTCGTCATGCAAGGCCAAGAGGAAAGGACCTCGGGTTATCACCACGTCGAATAGCGACACGTTCAGGCTAGCCAATATTATCGATAGGGGAAGTGAAAGTGCAGCGTGCTCGTGCACGCGACAAAGTTGGCCAGGCTGGGCCGATCCCGGGGCACATTCTGAATGCATGCAGCGTGCGGTGCCACGGGGTACCCCTGGATAGTATGTGTTGTTACTTACGAATGTCGATGAAGGAAATGGCTTGAAAGCGCGTTTTCAAGGGAGGGGGCTCCAGCAAAAAAAAGAGCCCCGAAAGCGCGTGCAAAGAGTCCCGTGCCAGTACGTATTACTGGGAGCACGATGTAGCCGGACACGCGATGTTGAGTACAAGCACAAGGTGGACTTGGAGGAAATCGGCCCAAGCCGGATCGCCCGGATCGGCGACAGCCGCGGCAGCAGCACAGCCGCCCGCTGGTCGTCACGCGTTCTCATAGACCATCATCTTCGAGCTTCAAGCATGGTCAGCCAGCCCAGCCCGCCTTTCGCCACCACCGCTGACCCCCAGATGCACCGCAGGCACCGTCAAAGAAGGCTGGCAAGAAGGTCGCGCCCGGGGGCAACAGATCGGGCCCAAGCAAAGTGGCCAAGGTGCGAGTCGTCGGAGCTTGTCGCATCGAGAACTCGCAATGTTGGGCGTTCCTTTGACGAACCTTTGTATTTTTGCGTAGGCCGACTGGAAGGAAGGCTTTAAGAAGAAGCAGGCCGGCGTGTCGGACATGACGCTATTGACGACCATTAGCAACGAAAGCGTCAACGATAATCTCCAGAAGCGCTGGACGAATGGCGAGATCTACACGTATATCGGCAGCGTGCTTATATCAGTAAACCCTTTCCGAGGTACGCTCTGGCCTGCAGCTGCATATTGCAATGCTCAATTCACGTCCGATCTAGATCTTGGTATCTACACCGAGGCTGTACTCGACAGTTATCGTGGCAAGAACCGTCTGGAGGTACCTCCGCATGTCTTCAGCATCGCCGAGTCTGCGTACTACAACATGCAGGCGTATAAAGAGAATCAGTGTGTGATTATATCTGGCGAGTCTGGTGCGGGCAAAACAGAGGCCGCCAAGCGTATCATGCAGTACATTGCCGCTGTATCGGGTGGCGAGGATAGTAGTATCAAGGAGATTAAGGACATGGTTCTCGCCACAAATCCCCTGCTAGAAAGTTTCGGGTGTGCCAAGACACTACGAAATAACAACTCCAGCCGTCACGTTAGTCGCCCCATAAACCCATCTCTCCAGCGAGTGTATTAACGTTAAACGTTTGACAGGGAAAATATCTTGAGATTATGTTCAATGACAACGGGGAGCCCGTAGGTGCTCAAATCACCAACTATCTTCTTGAGAAGGGTCGTGTAGTCGGGCAGATTCAGCAAGAGCGCAACTTCCACATCTTCTACCAATATACCAAAGCGGCATCGGATGAGTTTCGCGGTGAGTTTGCGCACTATCTCGACTACGCGTCGCCTCTGAGTAGCACCCTTTCTAGAGGCATATGGCATTCAAGGACCAGAGACATACGCGTATACGAATGCTAGTAATTGCCTGGATGTCCCTGGAATCAACGATGTGTCTGATTTCCAAGAAACATTGGTTTGTAAATTTTCTTTTTGTAGGCGCTACCTGGCTTTACAAACTTTCCATTCAATAGCAAGCTATGCGAGTGATCGGACTTTCTGCCGAGGAACAGAGCGAAATCTTCAAGCTTCTCGCAATCATTCTCTGGCTGGGCAATGTTCAATTTTCTGAGCTTGACGATGGAAATGCCGCTATAGATGATAGGGGCGTTCCGGATTTTTTGGCGTATTTGATGGAAGCAGATGGCGATCAAGTCATGAAAGTCTTAACGTCCAAGGTCGTAGAAACTCAACGTGGTGGCCGAAGAGGTGAATTCGCTCGATATCATGGTGCCCCTTTTTATGAGCTCAAGGACCTTTCTCTCAGGATCGGTCTACGACGTGCCACTCAACGTTGCCCAGGCTGCCGCGGGTCGCGATGCTCTTGCAAAGGCGATCTATAGCAACTTGTTCGATTGGATTGTATCGCGCGTCAACGTCTCTATGGCACCACGGAGTGAACACAGCCGACTCATTGGTGTTCTCGACATTTACGGGTTTGAAATCTTCCAAGACAGTAAGTATGTCTACGCTTTAAGACCGCTCCCCCTCTCACCATCAATACACGATAGATTCTTTTGAACAGCTCTGTATCAACTATGTCAACGAGAAGCTGCAACAAATCTTCATTGAGCTCACTCTCAAGACAGAACAAGAGGAATACGTCCGGGAGCAAATCAAGTGGACGCCGATCAACTACTTCAACAACAAGATCGTCTGCGACCTCATTGAAGAGAGACGCCCGCCTGGGATCTTCGCCGCCCTTAACGATGCCTGCGCGACGGCGCACGCCGACCCTACCGCCGCCGACGGCAGTTTCATCCAGCGGCTGTCTGCGCTCTCGTCAAACCCCCATTTTGACTCGCGCGGAGATAAGTTCCTGGTGAAGCATTATGCTGGCGACGTGATGTACAACGTGAGCGGGATGACGGATAAGAACAAGGATGCCCTGGTGAAGGATTTGTTGGATCTGGTTAGTGGGGCAGGAAATCAGTTCTTGGCTTCCTTGTTTGCGGACAGGCCCGATCCCAATAGCAAGAAGAGGCCGCCAACCGCTGGCGATAAGATCAAGGTTCGTAAATATATCTCACCATGGGGTCTGTCGGAATCTGAATTTCATGAATAATTAGGCCTCTGCAGGTGCTCTGGTCGAGAATTTGATGCGGGCGCAGCCATCATACATTCGTACGATCAAGCCGAATGAGAACCGGAGCGGGTCTGAATACGATACAAAGGCCGTTTTACATCAGATCAAGTACCTTGGTTTGCAAGAGAACATCCGCGTGCGAAGAGCAGGGTTTGCGTACCGAAATACGTTCGAGAAGATGGTCGAAAGGTATGCACTCTCATGGCGACTCATGCGAGCTTGTCGTTAAAATGCATTCGATAGGTTTTACCTCTTGTCGCCTGCGACCTCATATGCTGGAGATTATACTTGGCAAGGAGACTCCAAGTCTGGCTGCGAGCAGATATTGAAGGACACGGGCATCGCCAGGGAAGAATGGCAGATGGGTGTTACAAAGGCCTTTATCAAGAACCCGGAAACGGTGAGAACCGCGCCATGTTCTATTCATCTGGGAAGTTTGCCATATGTATTGAACAATGCATACTCTAGCTATTCGCCCTCGAGACCATGCGGGATCGATATTGGCACAACATGGCTGGGCGAATTCAGCGGGCGTGGCGCAATTACATGCGGTACAAGAACGAGTCTGCTGCTCGTATACAACGGTTCTGGAAGAATAACAAGGAAGGAATCGCGTATGCGGAAGTGCGGAGTTATGGTCATCAGCTGCTTGCGGGCCGAAAGGAGCGCAGAAGGTTTAGTCTGTTAAGCTATCGACGGTTTATGGGTGATTACCTTGATGTTGGTGGGAGGGGCGCGTTTGGAGAAACGATTAGGGAGGCTTGTGGTATTGGCAGTAAGCATCCTGCCTCGAGTTATCTCATACACCACGTGCTTAGATTTTTTTTCCAGATGAGACCATATCGTTTAGCTCGAAGATTCAGTTGCTCGTATCGAAGCTTGGAAGGTCGAGTAAACCTAACCCTCGTTATTTAGTTCTTGTAAGTATCACATCTCTGGCTAATAATATACTTGCTCAGTCCAATCATATCTTTTCCTCTCAGACGGAGAAGGCCACATACATCGTTGTTGTGACCAGCTCCAAGGACGGACGAGCTAGCCCCGCTCTGGATCGCAAGATACCGCTTGTCACCATCCGGAGCATAGGACTGTCAATGATGCGTGACGACTGGGTGGTACGCAGAGACTCTGTCCGCTTATTGTTTCCGGGGCTGTTCGATTTTTGACTACGTTTTTAGGCGCTTAATGTTGGTTCGGCAGAAGAAGGCGACCCAGTATTCAGCTGCTTGTTCAAGACGGAGCTGGTCACATGTATCATGAGACTTACCCGAGGAGGCGTCAATTTGATAGTCGCACCGACGTGAGTATCCATAGGCGTTTCAATATCTCATTGTCTCGACTAAACGTTCGAATTTCCAGAGTCGAATATTACAAGAAAAAAGAGAAGAAACAGCTCATCAAGTTCGTCAAGGATGAGACTATCGCGAGGGATGATGTGTATAAGAGTCACGTTGTATCTGTTCCAAGCGGAGAGCCTGCGAACAGTGAATCGATGCCTCCTGCAAGACGGAAGCCCGGTGTTGTTCGACCTATTACCCAAGGCAAGCTATTAAGGGCAGGAGGACCCTCGACAGCCGTAAGCCTCTATTTATCATTTATGAAGCAGAACCTAATTTGTCTTGTGCGAACATAGAAAGCGGCGCCAAGGGCAGGGGGGCGCGCACCTCCCCCAGGGGTTCCGGGCAGATCAGGCGCTGCCCCGCCGCCGCCGCCACCGCCACCTCCCGCCGCAGCACCGAGCACGCCCAGGGCTACACCGCGCCTTCCCCCCGCACCGCCGGCAAGTAATGCCAATCGTTCCTCTGGGGTGGGCGCGCCACGCGGGTTTGGTGGGGGTTCAACTCCAGCGCCCCCGCCCCCTCCACCTCCGCCACCTCCACCCGCTGCAGCCGCCTTCAACCGAGCGACTCCGGCGGTACACACGCCTCCACCCCCGCCTCCGCCCCCACCTGTGTCCAACTACACTAGACCGACGCCCACCCCGCCTGCACCTCCGCCCCCGCCCCCGCCCGCACCCGTCACACCTCCAGAGCCCGAAGTACCAAAGTACAAGGCAGTATTCAATTTTGATGGTGAGGAAGGTGAAATGTCTTTACGCAAGGACGATCTAGTGGAACTGATCAGGAAAGACGACAATGGTAAGCTGACTGATTGATAAGCAACACGTAGTCGGAAGCGCCTAACAGTTGTAAAAGGTTGGTGGCTGGTTAAAAAGGGAGGGCAAGAGGGATGGTCGCCCTCGAACTACCTTGAGCCGGCACCCGTTAAACCGAAGGCCGCACCACCACCCCCACCCCCTGCTGCTCGGCGTCCCATACCACCACCTGCCGCAGCTTCAGCAAGACCCGCCGTAAGAACGCCCATCGTGCCTCAATCTGTTGCCGCGGACGCACACGCCAAGCCGGTCTCAGTCTTCCCGGGTATGAATGGTGCGTGGAAAAAGATTGCACCTGTTACAGATGCCAACGGCCATTCTTTACTTCCACCCCGTTCAGCGCCCGCCGGAGGTGCTCCAAGGCCCCCAGTCCTTGCTCCGAAACCTGGTCCCAAGCTGGCCCCTAAGCCGCCGTTCGGAGGAGGTGGCGCTCCGAGGATACCTGGGAAACCAATAATCCCTGGGAGGCCCGGATCTGGCGCAGGTACGCCCCCGCCCCCGCCGCCCCCACCACCTCCGGCTGCGAGCGGAGGAGGGAGAGGCGGCGGTGGTGGGATGCAGATGGATCTTGCTGCCGCTGTGAGTACTTGAATCGAATCTTAGCCCTAGCAAACCGGACAGGAGCTGATTTATTGTGTTGTTTAGCTGGCCAAGCGCGCCCAGAGAGCACGAGACGATGAATAGAGGCAGTTCCGTTGATTGTAGACCCATAGCTAGACTTTTATTCATACACTTGCTTTCTTTCCCGACGAGCGCCCCGCGGGGCTCAACGCAAACAAGCCCAAATAAGCTTGCACAGAAACCCCCGTAGTGTCAATAACTGCACTCGTCCAGAACGACGACGACGATACCCACCGCCCGCGCGCAAGGCATGGATACCCAGGCAAAGCGAAAGGTCGTCGAGCCGCTGTCTTTGTGTTCTGTCTTCGTTCTTATCTCGATTCCTCCCAGGTGATGTCCCTCGGCGACCGAAGCAATGCATCCTCTGTGGTTACATCACCTCCGAGTGGGAGTAGTATGGTGCGCGCGAAGCTCAGCGTCAGTGCCGTGGCGCGCGGTCGCGCCACTCCAAGGTCACAGTCTCCCTCCCACGTGCGATCGCCGCCCTCTTCTGTCATTTCTGTGAATTCGACACAGAGACGGCCACCTTCACCGTCACGTATGAGCGGCAGGGCAACGCCTCAGAATGTTTATCGTCCTGCGTCACCTGCCGTTCTTTCGGTCCCAGCCAAGGAACCAAATGGCTCATCGGTCGTGTCAAGGCGCTCTTCAGTTCGGGGTCTCACCGCTGTCTCCACAATTTCAGTGCGGGCCGACGTGAAGATTACCAGCACGCCGTCAAGTCCTATACAGGAATCGGCCGCACGCGTCCGTTCGCGGCCACCATCGGTCTACGTTAGCAATTCTGCCTACGATGGAAATGCCAGTGATGATGGAAAGAGCTCCAACATTGGTTCCAGTCTGGGCTCCAGTCTCGCAACACCCTCGACCGCCTCGTTCCCACATTTTGATGTGTCCGCTGCCGCGTCGCGGTCACGCACGGGGAGTACTGTGGGATTTTCTTTGAAATCACCGACGTTAGATTCACTACAAGCACCTGTACGAATTAAATCAAAGCTGTCCTCGGGTTTGTCCAAAGCCCAAGGGCCATCCCAGCCCACAACACCGACAACACACTCCTTTCATCAACGAACCCGAGGAGGCTCTATATCCTCCACGGCGTCATCATCCTCCAAACACACGATCCACCACCGCTCGTCATCCATCTCCATCCGCCGTACCCCTGTCGCTCAATTCCAACCCCTCTCGCCTCCGCCATTTGAGAAGCGAATAGACAACCCTGTCCCATATTCACCGCCGCATTCTAATCTGTCTTCTCGGTCGTCACACTCTACTGCCTCTAGCATTCTCCCATATCTTGGTTCAGAGCTCCCAGACCATACACTACTCGACAGGAGCAATACGCAGAGCTTGGCTTCAGATGATGAAGAATCACATACTTCATCCCGCGAAGACACTCCACTGGTTACTTCATCGCCAACAATCAAACTAGGGTCAGTCTTGGACGCCGCAACAGAGGCGAGACATAACCGCAAGGTGAGTATGATATCGTTTCGTGACCCAAATTATGTAGTGATGTGTTTGTCGCGCCGATCATTCTCAGATCGCCGACCTTGAAATAACCAATAAGTCATTGTGAGTCTTGTTGCCGAACTTTCCGGCGTGCTTGAGCTAAATAGTTTTAATATCTCGGCCCCAGGTTGGCTATTAACGCGATGTTGGAAGCGACCAAGACGCGGCAAGCGCGAGAAATCAGAGATCTTCGCCGTCGACTACGCGAAAGTCGTCTCATCCTACCACCCCGCGCCTTTAAGGAGATTACAAAGAGGGAATCAGAGGGAGGCGGCGGCGATAATGTTGTTGGTAGCTCGGATGAACTCTCGACAGACGACGAAGAGGAGGAGGACCTATTGTTTGAGCGTGTCAAGACCATGGTCGAGAGCATGGTTCATTCTGCACAAAAGGCCATTGAGGAGAAGATAGAGGTACGGTCGGGGCCAACGGTGTTGAGTGCGGCAGAGGTGGAGCATTACGAGAGTAGACGGCATCGACAGGCTAGCGGGGATAGAATTGTGGAAGAGGGAGATGAGACAAAGGTAGACGACGACAATCCCTCGGAGGGCAGTGACGACGACGTTGATCCGCGGCTCGCCATCGAGACCGTATATTCGAAGGATCCTTCCAAGGTTTTTTCATGACCCATCTATAGACGACATCTACACTTTCAACTGCACGTACTTATTGACGATCTAATCACTTAGCTAGCACACGCACTATTGTACCACAATTCATGATTCAAGAGTCAAGACAGTCTGTTCTGCGAAAAGCCAGGGAAAAGCTGCCTTTATACCTTTATGCCTGCATTTGGAAGAAACCAGGTCACGTGATGACATGAATGAATGGACATAGCGCGCTTTGATGGAAACGGTGAGGCCTATGTGTGTCCCAGGTCTGACCGAAAACGCCCGCTTGAACTGGGGGCACGGCCTCCCCGTGTTTTGGACAAGCGCTGTATCATCCAGCTTGCTTTTCTTAACTTCACTATTAACGACCACCATCGTCCCAGTCCATCGGGACTACGATCCTCGCCATGATCTCTGTCTTTCTTTACGCCGCTGTGCTGTGCACGCAGATTCCTACGAGCTGGGCTCTATCTATCTCTTGGCCGCTTGATGCGCCAATCCTATCTGTCGTCAATATCTCCTGGAGCGGCGAGGTTCGTGTTCAGCACTTCTTCAAAAGTCATCAGCGCAGTCGGATTCAGCGCCATCTCTAATTCCACAGCCCCCCTTCCAACTATCTATTCGACAACATCACGACTGCCCCGAGTACCTAGAGATTGCCCATTTTACGAACTTGACTATCACATCTCTAACATGGTACGTACCCCTCCTCGCTTGTACGCTCTGCCACGCGCTAACCTCATTGTTCAATGCTGCACCACCAGGCCAATCGCTGTACCCGTCGGCAACCTTGTTTTCTTGAAATTGACCGACGCCACGGGGTACTCGGTAATTTCTAACGATATGCTTGTCCAGGTAAGCCGCGTATGGGTACCTCAGATTACCGTCAGTACTCTAATTTGACCCTGGCTTACAGGCACCAGGCGCCAGCGCTACTACCTCTGGAGATCCAGCCACCTCGGCGCCCGCTCAGGTTGGCACACCCGATCTTGCCCTCTTGTAGGATCCACGCCTAATCTCCGTACTCTTAGACAAGTCCACCTATCCCACCATCAACGCAGACTACGACCAGCACCATTGCAGTAAGCTTGTATATAGCATCGGGGTCTATATCCGAGATCTGATCGTCGTTTGTTCGATATAGACGACTTCAACTACCTCTGTATCATCTACTACCACAGCATCGGTATTTATTCCACCTGTATCAGTAAGTTTCCTATACTCTGGTTTATATGTCCATCCCCATAATCTATTCGTTCATTAGGAACCACCCCCCGCATCTACGCCAGCTACAGTACGTAAACTTGCACGATGCCCCATTTACCTGAGCTAATACGATTCTGTCATCCTAGGGCGTTCCTGCTGATCCTCAAGCGTGAGCGCATCTCCGGTTCCCCTCAACTAAACACCTCTTAATCTACCTTTATACAGTGATACATCAACTCCCACTTCATCGAGAACAACTGGCATAATTGTCGGAGGCGTTTTTGGTGGCCTTGCTGTCGTTGCCTTTCTATTCTTCATTTTGTCGCATTGGATACGCCGGCGGAGGAACGCCGCCCGCGGGGGCCCAGATGATCATAACCCCGGCAGCCAAAATGGTTTGTTGGGACCGGATGAGAAGGGGTTAGGAGGAGGTTACGTCGTTGGGGGATATCCAGCCTCGGAGCTCAGGCACAGGCCTCTGTCGAACGGGCCACCCCCAGTCATCAGTGGTCCAATTATCGGGGGTCCATTGGGGCTTGAGCGGCAGCATGAAAGCACACCTCCCGGCAATAATGCCCGCCAGCCTGGCGCTCGACAACAAAGTGGCGTGTCGCCTGTCCAATCGGTTACGTCGTCTCAAGGTCGTAGCCGCACCTCGACAGGTACTTTCTTCCCCTCGACCGTTCCACCTCCCCCACGACCAAGGCCCACACACCAGCCCAAGCCGAAGAAGAAGAGCTTCAAGAACACTTTGCCATCGAATCCCGCGCAGTTCACGCACGGCAGGAGCCCGCAGCCACCGCAGCCAAAGCCCCCACGACTCCTCGAGCCCGGCAACGTCGTGTCAGAAGCTCCGTTTTTGGTTCTCAAAGCGCAGGATCCCTTCCAGGAGGGACCGCATACGCCGCAGATCCAAAGGGGCGCGAGTCTCAGGTCCAATGCGTCGAATCCAAAGTCGAGCTCGAACTTGACGTTCCCGCCGCCACCGCTGCCCACGATCAAAGTCGACGCGCCCAGGCAGCTTTACCCCAGGCCTTCTGAGAATCCCTGGGCAGAGCCTGGTACTACGCCGGCCGTTTCGCCAGGGCTCCCACGACCTCCACCGACTCCGCAAACACCAGCATCGATATTGATGTACGGTGCTCGCAAGAGTCCGAGTCCACCCGGTCTCAGTGGACGGGCCTCTCTCCCTGTGCCTCCGCCGCCTGCCGTGGTCATGAATGGTAGGGATTGGGATCCCCCGGCGGACGACACCGGATCGAGCCCGCATTCCTCCAGTCCACATTCCTTGAGTCCCCACTCTGCGAGGAGGACTGAAGTTTGGGAGGAGAGGTCGCTCGACGACGCGGCAACCATCCGCGGCCCTGCACAAAGATCGCCGCGCTAACGAATTACAACGTTTACATACACGCCTTCACACGCTTGGGGAGTTGCTCTAGCTAGCACGCCCTATCCTTTCTCTACAGAGTTTCGTCCTCTAATGTATTTTCTTTTTCTTTTCTTTCCACTGTAAGACCTCGTAGGGCCTCGCTGTATCGTATTTCCGGTTGTGACTTGATGATGGAACAGAGTCGTTATATTGGAATCGAGGTGAAATATGGGAGACAAAAAACTCGGAAGTCACTCGCAGATCCGTATATACTTGCCCTAAGTTTTATTTTCTCAACCCAAATAAATTGCGCATCTTACCGCTTGAGTTGGAAGTAGGCAAATAGGTGCCGTAAGATTGATCGCCATAACCGTATACATTAAGCTGCGATGAAGTGCCGCACCTGCCACGGAAAGAAGCAGATGAAATTGGCATAGGCAGGGAAATTCGGCTCGGAACTGGGCTTCTACGCTGCAGTGTGCAATTCACCATTCTCGAACCCAAGGTCACAGCTGAACCACCTCTGGTACCAATGCCTTCAAACTTTCCAAGGTTTCGTCCAGGATATACTCGCAATCCTTGAATGAGAGGCGTCGAAGGGGTGTCAAGCCGGTGTTATCCGGACCTGCAGAGCTGGTGGCTCGAGATCGCGCAAGTTCGAGTATGGTCTCTGGTTTTATATTGGAGTAGCTGAACGAGATGTTCTCAATCCGGTGCTTCCAATTCAGATCCGCCAGCGCACGAATCAGACGCTCATCGCAGTCCGAGCCGTGAAGGAATACCATCGTGGCCTCGGGCAGAGCATGGAAAAGACGGATGACGGCATTAGCCTCGATGTCGTACATCTGGGCAAGTGTGATGGATTGGATTGGGGAAGCCAAGCAATTTGCTAGGATGTGCATGTTCTCGGAGAGGTAGCCAGGCAGAAAAATTGAAATGTGATCGGCCGTGCCAGAATCGTAGTCGAAAAGCCGGTGGCGTAGATATCCATCTCTAGCCAGCGTGAGGGTGCGACGCGGAGACGAGACGGCTTGGAGTAGAGTGATAGCGCCATCGGATGAGTATTTCTCTCCTTCACGCATAAGTCCCTCGAATGCGTCACCAACGGCAGCGCGGACTCGAACACGAGCTGTTCTAGGCACAACGATGCCACGAAGTAGTACTCTGGTCGCAGTGAGATTCGAAAGATTGACCCAATAGAAAGAACGAAGCGCGAGAAGGGCGACTGTCTCTGCTGCCTGATGCTGCTCGGAAACCATAAGGGGCCCAGAGTTATCGAGGTGAAGGACCTGGAGCTGAGGACATGCCCGTAAGACTGACATGAATTTGGGCATGGTGATCTGGTGCTCGCTAGAGATCTGAACGAGCTCTAGCATGCGTAAATTGGATGGGAAGAATGTGCTCCAAGGAATGGCAAGTCTAAGTATGGCGACTTCGCTTAAACATGGATGATGGCCAGCGAAGAGTTGGCCCGGTAAATTGGAGAGGTTGTTCCCCAAATGGCAGCGCAAAATCAGTGTGGTAAGGTGCGGTGCAGGAGAGGACATCAACTGAAAATCTTCCCGGTATAAATTGCCGCCGATCGTAAGTCGGAGACTGCGGGCTCTTAGGAGCTGCTGCCCGAATGCCGGAGCGCCAGGTGGCTTGTATTCGGCCCGTGTTTTACGAGGTTGAATGACAAAGTCCAATAAAGACTCTGCGCGCGATGTCACGCCGGGCGGGAGCAGGGGCTGGAATAGAGTCCACAGAGCAGGCGAAGTGAGGGAGACATCTCGCCAAAGCCGACAAACATGCGACACGGTTCGAGAGAACATGGGTAGATGCATACGTTTCTCGATATCCTCGAGAGCTCCAAACTCGAAGATGTATGCGAGAATCTCGTTTGGGAGAGTGGCATTGACGGAGGCCAGTCCATTGACTTTAGTGCGAAGACGCGCTGCTTCGTGAAGCATGACGTCCGAGACTGCTTTGAAGCGCGCTTCTTCTTCCCAAATACACTGCCGCTGCCTAAACGTGTACGTGGTGAGTTATACTACTAACACTAGACAGCTTGATATAAACTTTACGGACAATGACTGGCCATTGGCCACCGATACTTCATCCCCAATACTTTGTATCAGGTCATGCAGGAGACGAAGAGATTTCTGGGACATAATCGTCTTGGCATGTTCCATTGCTTGGAGGCTGGGATAACACGATGTTTAATATCATGGATTGTGTTGCGGTGGACTACCAAGAACCTTTTGCAGTAAATTGCCTTGGTGTGGCACGCCACTGTGACTGGGTGTGGCTAAAGGATTCGAGTTGATGGTGAGTGCTGAAACGCTGAAGCATGAACGGAGCCGCTGGCACCATACGTATACGATTGAACTCTTTACGTACTCAAGCCCAGTCAAAACCGGGATGGGTTTGAGTGGTTTTAAGCGGCTTTCTTCGGGTTCCGTGGGGTTTTCTACCAAATAAACCTGCACAACCCAGCGTAACCCAGTTCAACCCGCTGGAACCCTAAAAATGGGTGGCCACTTCGGGTTTATTCGCATTCCGCCGGGTTTGAGCCAGTTACATCGGGTTCTACACGGTTTAATTGGTCCTACGCGGTTTAATTGGGTCCCACGCGGTTTAATTAGGTTCTACGCGGTTTAATTGGGTTCTACGCGGTTTAATGGGGTTCATTTTAATAATGCCGCGTAGGTACAGCTCGTTGTCGCCCCGCTGCTCCCGCCCAGCCCACTTAAACCCTGCCAAACCACACTGAACCAGTTAAAACCCGCTCAAAGCCAATCTTGGCTTTAGAGCTG